>CM060667.1:12016830-12026830 GCA_030686955.1 Odontamblyopus rebecca
TCTCCGCAGATCTGACTTGTAACTTGGTCTGGTTTGGTCTTTATGATGATAGAAAGGTTTAATATCATACTGTGAGACATTCCAGACAAAATAATAACTCCCCACCGGAAAAGTTTCGCTATGCGCCTTTAGCTAATGAACCAACGCTTGACTGACTGACTAATGAGGAAGTATGTGAAAACAGTTTTTGATTGACGGCTAATATCGGTGCGTTGTCTTTGTGCTAAAGCTGGTGCAGATTTACGCAGAGCTGCAAACCAAACCAGCAGATCTGTATCTCAAGGACAGTCCAGCCCTCAGTGTGTTTCAGGGGGAGTCTGGACCGCTGCCTCTAACCTCAGCCATTTCAGCGCAATGAGTGGAATTAAAAACATATCCCCCACAATAGAAGCAGGTGGGCGAGGTCAAACAGTGGTCCTGATTAACAGATGGTGTGTAATCTGGACAGGAAAATCCCACTGTAACCCAGGGTGAAAATGTGTGGAAAATGTGTTGGTCAATAACAATATGTGTGCACCATGTTTAGGGCTGGGAGAGATCGTGATTGCAACTTTTCTGACTAAGTATTGTGATTATGATTTGATTTGAAGTGCATTTTTTGCTTAAATATTGAGTTGGCAGCAGGGTACAATTTGAGAGCAGACCCTTTTTTTTGACACTTTTTATTTATTCAATATTTTTAAGTGATAAACATAAAAAACAAATACAAAAACAAAAACAAAGGCTTGGGGCACTGTTCCACTGGAATGAGGATGTAAAGGGGGGGTCACATCTCTTTTTTCATATAGTTCAACCATTTAGTCCAGCGTTTAATGAAGAAATGTCCTTTTAGTCTCAGAAAAAAAGTAATTCGTTCCATTGAGAATATTTCTTCCATTATGTCTGGCCAGTGATTTGCTGAAGGTGGGTCCTCTTTAAGCCAACTTCTCGTTATTGCTTTTTTTGCTGCCAATGACATGATCTTAAAAAGGTATCTGTCCGTTTTTCGGATCACCTCTCCAGGCAAAAGGCCTAACAAAAATATTTACATATATAGTGGCAGTATATATACTGTCCCAGAAAAATTTAAATTTTGGACATGTCCAAAAAATATGAGAGTGATTGACGTTTGAGTGGCCACACTGTCCAACAATGGCAGTCAGACCCTTGTACTCTTGCGGTGATCTGAGGAGTAATAAAGAACCGAATAAGACACTTCCACCCAAATTCCCTCCACCTTTTGGAGCTAGTTGTTGTTTGTTGTGTGATGCACATCAAAAGCCAATCACCCTCCGATAAGACAGTATTCAGCTCCTCTTCCTATTTAGTTTTAACATAAAATGTATTGTTACCCTTTTGTTTTTGCAGCCCTTTATAAAGTTTAAAGACAGATTTGTTAGGCAGAAATTTGTGAGCATCTATAAATACTTTTAGAAAGTCGATGTTACTAATGTCTTCTTGACTTATTTCTGTGTTGTGAAAATGATGTATCTGTAAATACCTGCCTGTGTTATCCAAATTGAATTCTGTTTTCAGTTTTTCAAATGATTTGAACATTTTTCCCTCCACAAACCTACACAAGGCTGTTAATCCTTTTCCTCTCCAAGATGAAAAGGTAGGGTCTGTATTACCCGGTTGAAATCTTGAGGAGGAAGAGGGCCAGATCAGGATCCCAATAGCTTTCACCAAGTTATATTTTCTGATAACATCATGCCATATTGATAGAGTATTCTCTGCGATGTGGCTTCTCCTGTCGTACACCTTCATTTTTTCACCTAATTGTGATGCCAGTGGAGGTTTTCCCATATTCAACTTATTTGTTTCCATCCTGCTTCAAAATCTGGACAGCACCAGCATACTATGTTTCTTAGTTGGGCTGCATAGTAGTATTCTTTCAGGTTAGGGACGGCCAGACCGCCATACTCTTTGCTAATCTGGAGAGTTCTGAATTTGATCCTCGGTCTGGCGCCGGCCCAAATAAATCTCGATATTATCTTGTCCCAAGTGTTGAACTGAGAATCTGGAATTCAAATTGGTAATGACATAAAAAGATACAGAAATCTTGGTAGAAGGTTTAACTTCACAGTCTCTATTCTTGCAGCTAGGTCCAATGTCAACGATGACCATCGGGATATATCTTCCTGTAGTGAATCAGTTATTTTATTAAAATTCAGCGTAAACAGGTTATCAAATTCCCGTGAGATAAAAACTCCCAGATACTTGATCTGTTTTGCTTCCCATTGAAGTTTGTACACCTGTCTTATCGAGTAACTTGGAGAATAATTGATTGTTAAAACTTGTGTTTTAGTTAAATTTAGGTGGTAACCAGACAGACAACCAAACTGTTTTAAGGCTGACATAAGTTTTGGAAGTGTCTCATCAGGATTCCCGAGATATGTGATTATCTCATCAGCAAACAGTGCTATTCTATGCTCAGTATTTGTTACAGGTACGCCTAAGAGCTCCTCATTTTGTCTTATTTCCTGCGCAAGAGGTTCTATGAACAAAGCAAATAATGAGGGGCTGAGCCCACAGCCCTGGCGGTTTCCTCTGCGCAGTTGAAAGCTAGAGGTCAGGTGACCGTTAATTTTAATTCTGGCTGTTGGCTTATCATACAATGTCTGAATACAGGTAATAAATTTTGTGTTAAAACCAAGACGTTCCAAGACCTTGTATAGGAATGACCCGGTCAAAGGCCTTCTCAGCATCCAGACTAGGGATGGGCGATATGGACCAAAAATATATATCTCGATATATTTAGCTATATCTCGATATACGATATATATCTCGATATCTTTACAGGAAAAATAACCCCCTCCCAAACTACTGCCAAAACAACAAACAAATTTTCTCTGACTAATATTTGTTTAGTACTGCACTTAAACACTCTGCACCCCTTTTTGGACCCTCACCCACAGTTTAAAAACCTCTTCTTTTAAGAGAATTTCCAGTGGCACTTTGCTCAAAACTGCTTCAAAGTGAAAAAAGTGGCTGGGATTTTTAAACCTGAATTCCTAACTGGAGTCACATTCTCTTGTTTTAAAGTGATGTTTAGTCTCTGCACATTTACAAAAGCACATTGTGACAAATTATGACCGCACTCAGTATTCAGACCTTGAGTCCGTGACAAGACTGAGTCCAAATGCGCTCGAGTCTGAGACAAGACCAAGACAAAGCCATCACTTTAGAGAGGGAAGTCCAGTGGCACGGGGGTGTCTACTGAGGTGGGACAGGTGTGGGTCCTGCTGCGGGGTGTGGGGTTTTGAAGCGGAGTTTGTTCGTATGAGTGATATCGGCCACACGCGGGGCTCGTATGCTGGGGTCGTGCGCGGTCGGAGGTGTCATGTGGTTGCGCTCGCGCTGGGCAGGTGCATTTAGAAAGTTTAAATCGTCACGTTACGTCTGTGCGCAGCTCCTTATTGTGCTGCAGAAGCACAACTCGCACCGGTGCCTGTTTTGTTTTCCCCGTTCGCACGACGAAATATTTGCTTGCAAATGCGAGTGAAATGGGCGCACTGTAGAGCCCTGGTCCTAGACCTGGTTTAGTCCGCAGCCGAGCCCGGGGCTCTGCGGCCGCATTTAGTCCTGGTTTAGTCCTAGTCCTCGTTTAGTCCGAGGCCAGCTCTGGGTTGCAGATGAGCTCGGAGGACAAAAGCGAGGAGGCGGAGGCGAGCGCGGCACAGAGAAGGCAAAACAAGCGAAGCAGCGAAACCAGAAGTAAACGTAAGTATTATAGCGATATATCGAATTCATATCGAGTTTCAAAAATATCTCGATATATTTTTAATATCGAGATATCGCCCACCCCTAATCCAGACTTACCAGGGCCACTTTTAGGTTCTGTCTCTTATTATGTGTAGTGTTCGTCTGATACTATCATGAGTTTTCCGGCCTTTAATGAATCCTGTCTGGTCCTCGTGTATAAGTTCCACTAGTTTTCTAATCTTCTAGACAAAATAAAAGTAAACAGCTTGTAATCTACATTCAAAATTGAAATAGGGTGGTAGGATTCACAGTATTCTTTATTTTTACCTTCCTTGGGAATAACAGATATTATTGCCTCTCTCCAAGATGGAGGTAATTCAGCTCTGTCTAAAGTCCAATTGAAAGATTTGAGCAGGATGGGCTCTAGAGCTTCTTTAAATATTTTGTACCATTCATTAGTATACCCGTCACTGCCCGGTGACTTATTAGTTTTCAGATGGCCAATTGCAGTGTCCAATTCTTTTCTGGTGATAGGGGCTGTTAGGACCTTGTTCTGTGTATTCCCCTGTGATGGCAAGTCCAGTTGTGATAAATAATGAGTAATATCACTTTCTAGCACTGGTGTTGGGCTTGAATATAATTTTTCATAATAGTTTTTAAAAACTCTATGGATATGACTAGCATCATGGGTCAATTTGCCAGTAGAGGGGTCCCTAATTCCGAGGACGGCATGTTTTTGCTCCTGCTTACAAAGGCGTCTTGCTAAAATTTTTGTTGCTTTTGAACCCGACTCATAGAAGGTTTGTTTACAAAATCTTAATCTCTTTTCCAGCTCCTCCTGGACAATTTCATTTATTTTATTTTTGGTGGCTTTTATTTTTCCGAGCAAATTTTTATCTTTACTGTTGTGTTGTAGTTCAAGCTCGAGGAGTCTTAAATCATTTTCCAACTTATCAGATGTTGCTTTTTCGCCTTCTTTAAATACGCCGTCCTCGAAATCAGATCAGTTTTCCTCTCATCACTGCTGTGACTGTGTCCCAGACCATTGTAGGGCTCACTTGCCCGTTGTTATTATCCTCAATGCACTCTGCAATTTCATTTTTTATCTCTTATAATGTTCTCTTTATTCACTATACTAATATTTAATCTCCACAGTGTAGATTTCGGGGTATCTGACAGTTGTAGTGTCAAGTAAATTATATTGTGGTTTGAAATATCTGACGTGCCGATTAGACATGACTTTGCTCTGTGTCTATCAATAGTATTCAGCAGGAAGAAATTGAGCTTGGAGTGAACCTCATGAGTAAGAGAGTAATGAGTAAAGTCTTTATCTCTGGGATGGAGAGCTCTCCAGACATCGCACAAACCTGATCCCCTTATCAAAATCCCCAGGTCTTTGGATCTATTGGTTTTCTGTCTTTTGCGACTTGTAGTATCCAATGTATGGTTAAGAATTGTATTCCAGTCTCCTCCACAAATTAATTTGCCTCCACTGTGTGTGACTATTGCACCAAAAAGTGATCTGAGGAATTTTCTATCACTTTCTGGTGGGACATATACGTTGACAAATGTAACCACTACATTGTCCATCCGCCCTTTTACAATTATAAACCTGCCCTCCTTGTCTCCCACTTTAGAGAGTAATTCAAAATTTGTAGAGTTGGTCATTAGTGTTACCACCCCCCTCTGTCTACTATTTTTCTGGCAAGAACTGTAAAATACATTGGTAAAGCCAAAACCTTTAAATTTTTCATGTTCAGTTGTTGACATGTGTGTTTCTTGTAGAAAAGCAACCTGTATTCCGTCTTTTTTAAGTTTAGTCAGAACCCTTTTCCTTTTGACTGGACTACTTAGACCGTTTACATTAAGTGAAGCTATTTTTAAGTAATTTAACATTCACACATTGAATTAACATTATATTTTTATACTGCTGAAACAGTGACCCCAAGCAAACTTCTGAACCGGAACAAAAAAGAACATGAGTTAGTAACCTGACTTCAAGAAGTAGAAGAGACTTAACTCAACTACTATGACCCTGTTGGAGGGTCCAGGGAAAAACCTCTCGGGGTGAGAGGGCCCTAAAAGAAAAGCTGGTGTGTTTATCTGTATAAAAACCTCCATCTTATAAGTCCAACAGAAAAAAAAAAAAAACAGACGGGGTACCTTCTCTCCCAGGAATATGATAGAAAAGGGAGGCCAATGAACCGTAGTCTATTGATGAGACGCTCAGCTCGAGCCTAGGCATCTGGCTCCCTCTGGAAACCCTGCAGCTTCGCTTTCGCTCTCTGTACCACTGCGCGGCCGCTGCTTTCCACTTGTTGCCATCCTAGGAGCTCCCGGAGTCGGGCCACCACGCTGGGAACGCTGTCAGCCGAAGTCGGGGTCTCCACCTGGAATCCACGCTGCCGCAGCTCGCCGTAGACATCCTGCATGCAGCTGTATGTGCGCGCTCCCGATTCCCAGTGGATTCTCATGTTGGTGAATGGAGTTTGAAAGCGCATTCTTTTTTCTTTTAGAAGTTTCTTGATAGTACTGTATTCTTTGCGTCTTGCCACTATCTCGGCGGGGGGGGTAGTCGTGATCAAAGTAAATGAGTCTTGAGCCTACTTGGATTTTCTTTTTCCACGCTTCTCTCAGTATCATGTCTTTAGTTGAGTATTCTAGGAAGTTGACAATGATGGCCCGCGGTGGTGCCTCCTGTGGTGGTTTACTCATCAGGGAGCGATGTGCGCGCTGAATTTTCAGGTTACAATCGTCAGGTAATTGTAGCTGGTCTCTCAAGAAGCCCTCGATGTATTGTGGCACGGATCCGCTCCCCTCCGCTCCCTCTGGCAGACCGAAAATGCGAACATTATTTCTACGTGACTGTGATTCCAGGTCGGTCGCCTTGAGCTGGAGTTTTCTGTGCTGTTCCAGACATGTACACAGCGCTTTGGTGGCCTCCTCTGCCCAGATCTCCATCTGTGTTGTTCGTGACTCGGCCTCCTCCATTCGCTGCGTCAGGCTTTTGATTTCACTCACTGCGTGGTCAAGTTTGCGGTTTATATCTTGGCTTAATTTATCCAGCTTTCCATTTATCTCCTTGCTCAGTTTGTCTATGTTTTGTGTTGTACCCCCCTGAAGTTCGTCTTTTAGCTCTTTTATTGCTTTGAGTATCTCCGAGCTATGTCCGTGCTAGCTGTGGACTGGCTAGCTTTAGCCTGGTCTGATTGGGAGCTACCTTTAGCGGTCGATGTGTTCTTGTCTTGTTGAGTTTTGGGCATTTTCCTCTTGGCCAAAACTGAATCCGAATCTGAGTATCCCTTACGGCAAACATTTACATTCAAAGAGTGTGGATTATGCAAGTTTTAGGGATGTTCCAGATTAAAGCAGGAGAGAGGCTTCCAACGTGACCGACTACTCCATTAGCTCCACCGGAAGTCAGACACTTTTTTGTTTTAATATAATTTTTGTCATTTTGAGGGAATGAATCTGCAGCATGTTAATAACAAAATAGACATAAGTAAAAAGAAGGTAGTACAGAGTTTCTCAATGCAGTGTTTGCATGTGTGTATTTACATTTTAGGGCAGGCAAATCAAATTTGCATTTACATGTTTTCTGTTCCCTTCTTTCTTTTGTTTTCTTTTTATTAATCCTTTATTTCTTTCTTTATTTTCGCACTTACACATCCAGTACATTACACAAGCATATACATACACATACATTTGGACACTTTCCTTTACCTTCTTCAGATAACAGTATATGATTTCTTCTATTTTACTGTGAGAGTGGAGAGTTTTGAGTGGAGGGTCCGTCACCTGCTTGTCTCAGTGGAGATGCCATTGCTTTGCCTGGAATGTTCCTTAGTATGGCATTAAACCTTTCTTCTAAGTCCATGGAAAGAAACAGGTTACACCACAATCTTAACATTTCAACGGAGACAAGTAGGTGACAGACCTCAAACCATAAAAAAGTGATGCAGTGCTCCTTAAAAGGGCCTTTTTACACTTTTTTCTGATCTATGTTAAGCCGGGCATGCAGTTTGTGATTTTTGGCCCTTTTTGACCTGATTTGTCCCTCGTGCGACTGTTTTTGGGATTGATTTTTGGCTTAATCACTTGTCTTGTGCTTCGTGTAGTAAACATGGGGTAACGAGAACCGATTAATTCCTCACGACCAGCTCTTAGTCGGCAATCATAGGTAAAATCCCTCAGTCGTCCAGGTAAAATCCATGACAACGTTGAATACGTTTTATACCTCATCCAAGCTGCTTCTTCAGTTCTGGGAACTGAACTGAACTAAAGAAGCAGCTTGGATGAGGTATGAAACGTATTCAACTAAATAAACTTTGTCCAGTTGACATATTTAACTCTCTCCTTTGCCATAGTTCGTATAGTGTGAGAACATGAATCATGAGCTGTGAACTTTTAAACCCTGCGATTTGGTTGAACAGTTTGACCTGGGGCTGAGTGAAACGATCGAAAATATCGCACAGTGTTCAGCCGGCTTTATAATATTATTTCCTCGTCAAAAACATACCCGGAGTTGTGTTTTGTTTCATTCACACATGTTTAACACACAAACCCTGCATATTTAGGCTGAGTCTCAAACACTCTCTGTTCCACCTCGTGATGTTATGTGGTAATACAGGAAGTGCTCCACTGTGTTTTTAAACTCCGTGCACCTTCACTAGATTCATTTGGATGATTTCAGCCCCCAGAATTGCTCTACTGAACTAAAGGTATAAGGTAGATGCAAACTTGAAAACTTTACATCACAAGGCTGAACAGAGCATTTTGAGCTTTGGAGAGGTAAACAGACTGAAAACAAACACAACTCCAGGTATGTTTAAGAGATTCTAACATGACTTGAAGCTCAAAAGAGTCAGTTTTATGTAATATATAGGACCTTTAAAGTTTTATATATTTGAATGTAAGGGACATCTTGTTGCATGAGGACATATTGGCAAACTACCTAAAGTTTTGTAATTTGCTCTTTTCAAAAACATTTGATTAGACTGGGGATAATCTTGCAGTTCTTTTACTTTTTTTACTCTGTAAAACTGGTCACACCGGTTCTGTCAACCCTGAATTGAATTGTTTGTCCTCCAAATAATGACAAATAGTTCTTTTTCAGCACCTGTAATTAAATCTGGGCAGTAAAAAGACGTTGTGTGAGCTGCTCTGTGGTTTGTTTTAACCTTGATGTGAAATTGTGAATCTAAAAACAGACCACGATAAGAGACAACTGCTTTTTCGACTGATAAAGAAATGTCTGGAAGATTTATATATCCACCGTTGCTGGGCTAATCTCGTCCTTCCCCTCATACAAACCTGTTCTTAAGGGCAGCATCGTGTTAAAGGAGCTGTACAGAACCAGCTCATTTAAAGGTACATTGTGTAACTTTTCTTGTGGAGAGTCTGCTAAACGCTTCTCTCCATGGAGATTATTATTATTGCTTTGTCTGGAATGTTTCACAGTATGGAATTAAACCTTTTTATCCCCATGGAGACCAAATCAGACCAAGTTACAGGTCAGATCTGTGGAGAGACGACCCTGCTCACAGTCAGAATGCCTGTTTTTCCAGGTTTTTTGAGCTATAAATCGACCTGTACCCGTAAAGTAGAGCTGTTTAATGTCATACTGTGGAACATTCCAGGCAGAGCAATGACATCTCCTTAGAAACAAGCAGGTGACAAACCTTCTACCTGAAAAGTTATGCAAAGCAACTTTAAACTGTGTGCTGTGGTCCAAAGTTATTTCTCACTTACCTTATGCATTCAGAGCTCCTTGATGATTCACACGGAGCGGAGTTGGCCGTCATGGTAAAGCTAATAACAACTGGCATGTTAACCTTGCACTTCCTGATTCTGCTTTATAATTAGATGCAGACAGTAAACAGTGGACTTGTTGTGACCTCAAGAGCTGCAATATGACAGGTAGATATATAGATATTTTATTTAATGTATCTATCTCGGAAGAAATTCATTTTTTTATATATCAAATTTTGCTCAATATAAAAAAAAATTGGTTCCATGCCCTTTAAACCTATATATTTTTGTAATTTCAATGAACAGGCAATAAATGACCAAGTTGCATCACAAAATTGAAAATTTATCCTCTTGGCTGCATTGTTGTCAAGAACCCAATTTCTAGATGTTTTGTTTTCCTTTCTCTTGGCAAGTTAAAGGTGCACCGTGTAACTTTTCGCTCTGTATTTGCTCTGCTTCGAATGTTCCACAGTATGACATTAAACGGCTGTACCTTACATTTATTCAATTACAGGTGGTTTATAGCTCAAAAATGCCTGTATTATAAAACAGCCATTGTGACTGA
>CM060667.1:13459330-13766830 GCA_030686955.1 Odontamblyopus rebecca
TACCAGACGAAAAGCATATGATGCAGCTTTTAAACTAAAAGCGATCACTCTGGCAGTTAAAGAAGGAAATCGAGCTGCTGCCCGTAAAATTGGCATAAACGAGTAGATGGTGCGAAGGTGGAGGCTCCAGCAAGAAGAACTGAGCCAGTGTAAAAAGACAACCAAAGCTTTCAGAGGTAACCATAGCAGATGGCCTGAGCTTAAAAACTTTCTGGAGGACTGGGTTAACACGCAAAGAGCGGCCGCGGTGTTTCCGCTGTACAAATCAGACTGAAGGCTAAAGCGATCGCTACCGTGGTTTATTCCCAGAGCGCCAAGGTGTGTATGTGCATGTCGCGTGTGTGTGTCCCAAGTGTGTGAAGGTGTGTAAGTGCCTGTGGCGCGTGTGTGTCCCAAGTGTCACCAGTGAGCGAGTCCGTCCCCAGAGTTCAGCGGGGGGCCGCCTCCAGGCGGCGGGGACGCAGAAGCGAACCCCCCGCCTAGTCTTTGGCCAGCGGTTTATAATATGGTGCGGCTCATATAATTACAAAATTTATTTTTCTTCATAAATCTGAGCATGCGGCTCTTAATCGGGTGCGCTCTGTAGTCCGGAATTTACGGTAGTCTGCCTACATCTCCAAAGCTCAAAATGCTCTGCTCCACCTTGTGATGTCATGAAGTGGTAGTTTTCAAGTTAACCTTTTTTTTTTGTTCAGTGGAGATCGGCAAAAAAAAAATCTAGCTAAGTTAAAATGACTTAAATTAGTAACATTTGTCTTGATTTAAGTAGATTGAACTTGACAAGTCAAATTATCTGCCAATGGAATACGTGCGTTTTTCTTAATTCAAGCAATATTAGATTTAGTTTTTTTTATTTTAAGAGCAAAAAGTTGTTGTTTTTCTTATTTTAAGTGCAGCAAGATGCACTTTCATCTTTAAAGTACAAAAAGTCTTGTTCCACTGGTAGATCATTTTACTTGTCAAGTGACATTTATTGTCTTAACATCTTAATTCAAGTCATCTGAACTTGGCTAGATTTTGTTTTTTGCAATATGAAATTATCCAGATGATTATAGTGAAGGTGTATGGAGTTTAAAAACACAATGGAGCACTTCCTGTATTAACACATCACAAGATGAAACGTGAAGGAGTGTTTTCTATTTGAGAGAAGAACTCAGTTTAAATATGCTGGGTTTGTGTGTTAAACATGTGAATGAAGCAAAACAAAACTCCAGGTATGTTTTTGATGAGGAATCACAAGGATCTCCATGGCAACAAGCATAAAAGTTTCATAGCACACCTTTAACATTGTGTATGACAGTCACAGTTTCCAGTATGTGTGACCTCACAGACTATACCAGGCATTAGGCTAGAACAATGCAGTGTTTGCCAGTGGTTGCCAGGTTGTAAATACAAAAGGATCCTAATATATGCTCCTGAATTAGGCGACAACACATCTCAGCATCACAAATCTCCTGTGTGCCCCCTAAATGTCCACCCAGAACACAATACAGGACCAAAGGTGGACCCCAAATCCATAAACCATGACGCAGGCAGTGTCACTCTCAAACAGACCCAGACTTTAGTTCTTTCCCCGCTTGTTTATTTGACTTCTTTGCTCAGAGAAATGTATGCAACGGCACACAGCACGAATCAACAGAGAGATCCGCTACACACACAGGCAAGAGCTTATTCACAGAAGGAAAAGGGAAAGGAAATGATGTAATTTAGAGAATACATATTTTTAAGGTCCTATATTATGAAAAATGGACTTGTGAGCTTCAAGCCATGTTATTTGTTACTTCCTCAAAAACATACCTGGAGTTGTGTTTTGTTTTATTCACACATGTTTGAGTTATTTATTATTCTTTATTATTATTATTCTTTATCATTGTCTACATCTCCAAAGCTGAAAATGCTGTTCCACCTTGTGATGTCAAGTATATGTTGACAAAAGTAGGTTGAAGCGCTCCTGTCCCCCAAACACTGCACATGAAGCTGTATCCAAACCCCCATGCCAAAGGGGCCATATTTAAAACTGCTAAAATGACTGGAAATCAATGGGAGTCAATGGGGGACCCCGGCGAGATGGTGAATGATGGTGGTAGCAGCATTATAACATTGCTTAAAATTGTTAAAATTGTTAATAATCTGATAAGCAATAACAGTCTCTAGAAGTGCTTTTGGCTGTTTAGATTTCAGTCAAAAATAATAGGATAAATTATAGAAAAGCAATGAATACAGTGAACTCAAGAAAGTCAAGACAATAATGATTTTTTTGTTATTTATCTGCTTTATCTAATCTGTTTCTCTATCTTCTTCCACAGGTTATGGAGGAAAGAAAGGCGCCCTGGAGAAGTGCTCGTCGTGTAAAGGCAGATCAGTCCAGGCTTGATTCAGCAGATCCAGAGCCTGTGCTCATACTGTCAAGGACAAGGGGAGAAGTTCAGCTCCAAAGATCACTGCAAGAAAGAGACCAGGAGTTATGTTTTGTTTCATTTCATTCACACATATTTAAAGCAAGAACCCTGCAGATTAAGGTGAGTAGAGTGCTTCTCTAACTGAAAACACACTATTGCACCTTGTGATGTCATGTGGTCGTACAGGAAGTGTTCCACATTCACTAGAATCTTTTGTATAATTTCAACCCTGGAATTGCCCATCTCTTTTGAACTAAAGGTAAAAGGAGCTGTTAACTTGGAAAACTACCACTTCATGACATCACAAGGTGGAAGAGCACTTTCAGCTTTGGAGATGTAGATAGACTCATAATTAAGGGTTACTCAAACGTGTAAATGCAACAAAACACAACTCCAGGTCTGTTTTTGAGGAGGTAACAGCATTCTAACATGACTTAATGCTCACAAGAGTCACTTTCAAATATAGGACTTTATTTATGCCCAATTAACCTTCTCAAACGACAACACGAGTACATTATTGACAGTAATTTTGTCTCCAGCTTCTCAATAACAGACAGCACTTTAAACCTATCACATGTCCTATTGTCATCTGAGTAGCAGTGTTCTTAATTTTGCTTTTGTTTAGAGAGAGGACATAATGCTGACAGACAACTTGGAGGAGGTGGATGTCCAAGCACCAGGAGGAGGACGAAGACGCCCCACAATCAGGAGACCGGTGCCAGACCCAATGAACCGCTCCTCTGCCCAAACTCAAAATGACTGCCAGAGTTTTGTATTCCTCGTTTGAGGCTCGGACTCACTGTAAATGTTTGTTACATCTTTATTTAAGTGCGTTTTTGTCAAATTATACTTTCTGTGAATGTAATTTCATATTTTTGGTAATAAAATGCACAATATTTGCAAATGTGGTCTTAATTTATTGTCTCTTCTCACTGTAGAACTAAAAATAAACCTGTCAGGAGTTTTTACATGGTTGTAAATGAATATTAATGGGCGTCAGTAACTAGTGGTACAAATTATGATGGGCTGTGTAACTTTTCTGGAGGGTCTGCCACCATCCAGCAACAGATTAGACAGCTTAAGTATACATGGAAGTATAAGATATTTTATTAAATTGCATGAAAAGTCAGTCTCCATAGTACGAGTCATAACCTATATTTACACTTATTTCTTTGCGATAGCTGGTCTGTGCTGGCCTGTTCAAGCTTTTTGCTGACTCGCTGTCCCCCATTGTGCTCATGGATCTATAATAATGACTGTGCTGTGTTTTGAAGGGGCGCAAAACACTTCCTGTCCATATTTGAATTTCACGGGTCACCGGGGTCACGTGAGAGAAACCCACCAATAGCTTTAGGCCACTTGGCCTGGTGATTAGTGTCAGGTGAGTGTGATCAAGTGAGCACCGGTGTGCATAATTTGGCGCACCCCGGTACTCACATGGATATGTGCACTCAGGAGAGCTCCACCGGGAGCCAGTGAATATGCAGATTTCTATGTGACAGCATCACTTTGGTTTTACGCTCTTCTAACGCACTTTTAGCCAAAGCGACATGGACATGTTCGAAAGTTTATCACTGCAGCTCCAGCTTCTTCAGTTCTTGTCCAGTTGACTAATTGAACTCTAACCTTTGTGATTTTTATATGATGATTATGCCGTAAACGGTGAGGTAGGCGTACTTCACGAATTTCTTAGTGACGAATTTTGTACTTGACGAATTTCTTATGATGGAAATTTTTTGCATTTGACCCGTTTTTCAACTATTGCCGGTGCTCCAGGTCCAGGACCCCTCTCCGGGTCCAGACCATCAGTAAGACCACAGGTGAATAACCCATTATGCTGAAATATACCAGCCTTTAAGAAAGAGCTAAGCTAAAATAGACTCTTTGCCCAATACTGCTAAACCATGCTAACTTCTGTTAATACTGTCTGCCAAGATAACTATACCAGTCTGAGTGCTGTTAAGCTAACTCAGAACATCATGTCTGTCACATAGACTGTATATATGAGTGGACATAACCCGTTAGCCACCGCGTGCCAAAATAGGAAGTGTTTCAGGAGGCATTTAGCGTGAAAACAAGGGCTGAACTGACAATCTTGGGTTTTTGAATGTGTTTTGTGTTTGGTTTGGTCTGAACTGGTTTAACTGGGCCAGATTTGAACTAGTTTATTGAGTGTAATAATTCTGGTCTTAACTTTTACACTAGACTGTGATATCGTTGGTGCACACCCTGACCCTGAACAGATTTATATAAGAAAATCTCAAATGGGCACTAAAGCGCCCCCTAGGGAATTTGCATGGAAGAATAAAATTTTACTTTATCGTAGACATATAAAATTTGGTACACACATTCGTGACAGGGTCTTGATGAAAAAAGTCAATGACACCCCCAGGCCATTTCTCATCATGTTGCCATGGCAACAGGCCAAATATCTGCCATTGCCAATGTGACGTCCTGAGAAAAACTTTAACGTCGCCAAACAAAATTTGGTACACAGATGCATCATGGGAATAGGAACAAAAAAGTATACTGTGACCACGCCTCCCCCCTTACCGGCAGTCCGCCATCTTGAATTTAAAAAAACAAAATCAACACATACAACAATTGAGAAAAATGGCAGGTTTAAGGTTAAGGTGAGGTGTTAGGATTAGAGTTAGGGTAGGGTTAAGTGCTAGAGGTTGGGGTTAGGGTTAATATTATGTTAAGGTTAGGATTAAAGTTAGGGTTAGGGGTACGGTTAAGTCTAGTGTTAGGATTAGGGCTGGGGTTGGGGCTGGAGTTAGATTAGGGTTAGGAGTTCAGGTAGGGTCAGGGGTTAGTGTAAGGAGTTAGGGTTTATTTAGGAGTTAGGGCTTAGGGGGTAAGGTGTGTTTGTGGGGCATGTGCAGAGCGCAACGTGGCCGGGGCTGAGCATAGGCACGAGCGAGGGCCGATCATCGCCGCTTGCGGCTATATTGTGTTTTGTATTTGGTTTGGTCTGAACTGGTCCAACTGGGCCATATTTAGACTTGTTTAGAGTGTGATTGCTCTGAAATGAGAGACTGGTTATTCTAATCTCCTAAACTCTTCCACAGGTTTGCATTGTTAATGGTCTGTTTATTTTTTACCTTTAAACCAGTTTGAAATATGTTGACATTTCTCTTTGAACACTGTAATTTAACACAAGGTTAAGTGTTTTACTAATGTTGAGTCATTACTCCCATTTTGTATGTTTTGATGATTCTGGCTCTTCTGAAATCTCACTTCTTTTACCTAAACTTTTAAACTAGTCTTCACAGGTCCCAGAGATTGCTGTTTGTGGTGAGTATCTGCACCAACTAATGTACTAACCTTACAAAATCACGTGCGGTGAGTTTAATCCAGCCACAGAGGGCGCTGTGCCCCTCTGTGCCAGTCCCCAGCCTGGACAAATGGAGAGGGTTGCTTTGGCATAAAACCTACCGCCTTTATTATGAGCCTACATCTCCAAAGCCCAGTGCTCTGTTCCACCTGGTGATGTCATGTAGTGGGGATTTTAGAGTTAACTGCTCCTTTTTTTATCTTTAGTTTAGAAGAGATTGGCAATTCCAGGACAGAAAATATCCAAATGATTCTTGTGAAGGTATATGGTGTTTAAAAACACAGTGGAGTAATCCATATTACCACATGACATCGCAAGAGTTTTGAGAGGGGAACTCAGCCTAAATATGACAAAATAATAAAACTTCCTGGTATGTTTTTGATGAGGAAATGAGATTATTGTATAGATCAGAAAATGGACGACTATGGGCTTTTGGTACAGGACTTTAGAAGCATTCATTTAAAATGTTTTGTCTTTGTTCAAGAACTTTGCTTATAATCATCTTTATTAAGTCACTTATTTGCTTTTCATGAAGAAACCATAACATCAAACACAAAACACTTATTTTTGGGGATCAATTTTTTTTTTGCCATCATACAGCCCTGATCAGAACTTAAACATATTAAACTTCATTCAACCATTTACTATTATCATTGTTGTATTCAGTCTTTTGTTTGCTCTGTCCCCACCTCACTCTTCTTTAGGAGCTCCACAGGCTTCAGTGAGGTCCATCAGGCTGCTGGCCACTCTGGACTCACTCCCCGTGGGCTTGGGTTTACTGTCAGAAACATTAAAGCTCCGAGACTTGTAATATGGAAGAAACTGATCTTCTGCTACAACCAAGTAGTCAGTGGAGTCTGTTCCTTCTGGCTGGTATTTTTGGTGACACTGGTGGTGGAATGTCTGGGATAGTTTCTACCACTCTTGCTGTTCAGCTTGTCTTGAAGAATCTTGAAACTGCTACGCTAGATTTCTAACAGTTGAAACTTTCTGCATTTGTCCAGTGCCTTTCATTGATAATGACTTTGCAATGAATTGATGATCAAAAAGAGTGGTATGTGTGCGCATGTGTGCCTTTTGGTTGGCCAGCCGCACCGTGTTTCCTGGGTACCAAGGGGCATCTGAACCAGGTTTTTACCAACATTAGATCACAAATTAAAGTTTTAAATGCTGTTGGAAGTCTTGGAATAAGGAATACATTGACACAAAGTAGGGATGGGCATGATTAGTTGATTAATCGATAATTGATCATTAACAATTTCGTCAATCACGTTCAATTTAATCGGTAAAACAAATGTAGGTTGCTTAAGGAGTCGAGGCTTCGTCTCACAGCACAAACACTGGACCCTCACAGTCCCACGTCTCGGCTCTGGCTCCTTGGAGATCACTATACCCCTCAGAGTGGTTTTACCTGCACGTCAGTCCCGTTTTTTTTTTTTTTTTTTTTTGAGTGTCCCGGTTTCGTGTATATACGCAGTATCTCCAACACGACATAGGCACAAAACAGACTCACCAGCCTCATCACATCCTCTGTCACAGAAAACACTCATATTCCACTGAGTCATGTTCTTTAGTCCAACAGAAGCGGAACCACATCAGTGCACAAGGAAAGAGCTGCTTTTTTTGCTTTCTGTTTATGCAAATGAGCCATGTGGTTTTAAGTTTAGTTTCTGTAAGACGTAAACAAATGTGTGCAAAGCTGCATTAAACACATTCTAATCTCACATGGGCTGATGTGGCTCTATAGTGGTTATAGTTTATATGTTATATGTTTATATGGTGGCACGGTGGCTGAGTGGCAACACTCAGCCACCGTAAGATGGATGGAAAATCAATCGTTAATTTTCCTGACAATTGATTAAGACAATTTAATTGAATGCCCATTCCTAACACAAAGGTTAACATTTTTATTGATATTGGGAAATAATGTGTGTATGTTCTTATTCGGCGTAGGTAACAGAAGAGGACTCCACTCACTTGAAGACTGCGATAAGCAGGACTTGGCCACCAGCAGGTAACAGGCCATGATGGCAGTGAGGCAGCTTCTTCCCAGGCTACAAGAGGTACATCTTTGTGTCAGTCACATGTTAATCAGACTTAAACGTTTAACTAATGCAAACATATATTGACCGTAATATTTAACCATGGAGTCAGGCAGCAGGCCGACCCTCCACCATAAAAGTTACACAGTCCGTCTTTATATCGATTCACTCATTCTCTATCATTTCTGTCCTGTCAAATAGATTTCTTTCTGTTGAGATTTTTTTTCTGCCTTGTTTTTGGGGATTTTTCAGAAACACTCTCACAATCACAACAAAGCCACAAGTGTAACTGATGCACAGATTAGACAGTCTCCACAGTCTGATCTAATCACAGTATTATAGCGTTCATCCCATTACACTGCCACAGCCTTGAACAATTTCCATGCTCCTTTTGTTTTCATAATCGCTGTGTTTTGCAATCACAAAATAATATCCACAGCATTTAGAGGGAAACAAACAATTCAGGATTTGTGAAGCTTTCTTTTGATTGTCGTTGTCAAAGGTGCATTGTGTAACTTTGTGGTTGGGGGTCCGTCACTTGCTTGTTTCTATGGATATGAGATTGTTCCATAATACGACATTAAAACAGCTCTACTTTACATTTATTCAATTACAGGTGGTTTAATAGCTCAAAAATACCTAGAAAAACAGACATTCTGACTGTGAGCGGACTGTTGATCAGATTTGATCTCCAGGAAGGTAGAAAGGTTTAATGCCATACTGTGAAACATTCCAGACAAAGCAATAACATCTCCATAGAGAAAAGTTACACAGTGCACCTTTAAATACAGCTAGGTCACGATAATTGCTGTATTTACTTGCCGTTCAATATATGAAAGCTGGAACAATATATTTTGGAGGCTAAATATTTATCATGAGTATAATTTCTTTGGAAAAGTGGGGAGATTTTGAGTATTTTAGCTGTAAAAGGTTGAATAAATAATGTCTATGGTTCATTCTGCTGTTCTAATCTATTTGTTGCAGCTCAGGCCTTTTAATGATACTGTTTATTTAAAATGGTGGTGTTATTGTGTCAGTGGCATAAAGTAGGCTCAGTATTATAATTTATTACAATATTTCTCTGTAGTGGTATATGCTTTAAAATTTGTTATATATAGATCTATTAACCATCTCAAAGCCAAAAATAATAACTGTATAAAGGTCCACTCTCTAAGTTAGTGATGGAGAGTCTGCCATCAGCTTGTCTCCATGGAGATGTTAAAGCCTGGAATGTTCCACAGTATGACATTAAACTTATCTGTCTCCATGAAAGGCAGGTGATGCCACTAAGCCCAGATATAGGTTTGGTCTGTGGAAATTCGACCATGCTCACAGTAAAAATGCAGGCTTTTTTCTGAAATAAAGCAATAACAAACACACACACATCTGAATACAAGCAATATTCATGCAAGTTTAATGAAATACTGTGGAACATTATGCATTATTATGCACATATTTATAGAAACAAGTAGGTGTGAGTCTCCAGACACCAGAAATGTCACATTGTTGCATTGTTAAATTCAGATATGGCCCTAGATACCAGCAAAGGAGTATATTGTATTTTCTTCTAGTCTTCTTTTCTTCTGTTCCCTCTTGTGTCACGCCACCTGCTGGTCACAGGAGTAATAGAAGGCATTAATGTTTTTTTCTTGACCACCTGCCTAATGTGCAGCAGCCCCGGCCACCAGCTGTGAGTCACTGAGAAAATATGTTTTTCTTTTCCAGCAATTTCAGCTAGCGCCCCACCACCTTCAGTTTTTGGAGACATTGTCATGATAATGTCTCGGTGGTATTTGTGAATAAAAGGGCAGCAGAAGAAGTGAAGGCGATATCTGCTGGCTCACAGAAGATGAAACTTGTATTAAGTTAAAACAAAAGGAGCAAGGATCAGCATTGCTTCTCTGCTTAATGGAGGCAATTTGAGTTATATTTTACATATGGGAGTAAGCAATTCAGCTCTGGAGAATGAGATGGACCAAAACTATAAAAAAAAATTGGATTAAAAAATATTGCAATTACATGAGAAAAAAAAATTAATATTATAGAACCTTTTTTTTTAAGGTGCACTGTGTAACTTTTTGGGCAAATTATCTTCTACCTGTGTGCATGAAAAGATTGATTTCACTGGAATGTTCCAAATTATGGCATTTAAGTTACAACTTAGCTATCTTGTATTTTATTGAATTACAGAGTTTTATTGTTTAAAAATCCTTCAAAAAACTTTAGCATTCTTATTGTGTTCTGACCAGTAACTTGGTCTGGTGGTGTCACCTGCTTATCTTCATGATTAGTCAAATGCCATACTGTGGAACATTCCAGTCAAAGTAATGCATATCTCCATAGAGACAACCAGGTGAAGGAAACTCCACCAGAAAAAAGTTACACAGATGTAGTTAATAAGATTAACTGAGATTCAGGAGCAGGATCATGCCTCAACCGCCCTCTCCTCACCAGCAAACCACAGGTCACTTCGACCACACCTCAATTTCCCAGAAGCCGGTTTGTAATAAAATAGGGTTATTCAAACATGTGTGAATGAAACGAAACACAGTCTGGGGTTGTTTTTGAGGAGGTAACATTATAACATGTCTAAAAGCTCACAAGAGTCCATTTTGTTTAATATAGGATCTTTAAATGCACAGACAACAGGAGACTACGTGACTAAAGAAATCCCAGCACAATCACATCTCCCTCCAGCTGAATGCAGTCTGAACCGCCTGTAAGAGTAAAAAAACATGCATAAATTACCTACTTGAATGTGTGATCATGAGACATTTTCCTTTCGTTCATTGGTTCAATTTCCAGCCAGTTTTTTTACTACCACCATTTAACTGCAGAGACCACATAAAACAGCCCTCCACCATTACACAGTTGCTATTCAGTTTTGTTGTTTTGGTCTCCGTCGGCCGCTGCCAACTTGGTGAAACGCCATGCGCAGAGAACTGGCAATGAGCAATGCTGAGTTTGGGCCACATCCAAATACTCAAATACTATAGGCCTACAAAACACACAGCTGTGCCCTGCTTCGATGTATACACAGGGCAAAGCTCACAGCGCCACCACAAACAGAGATAAATCTACTCCAACAAAACAAGTCTGAAGGCAAGAAGTTTGTCAAGAGTTTATGGGACCATTTCAGCCCCTCTTTCTATGGGTCGACCACCGTAAAAGGCTGTAGCTGTTGTCCTTGGGTTGAATTCATTGAAATGCATGAAGCTTTGATAGGAGAATGGGTTGTTTGTAGGTTATTGTATATAACTATAAGGGCCCATATATCTGGAGTTTAGCTTTACGGTTTAAAGGTCCTGTATTACTCAAGATTGACTCTTGAGAGCTTTGAGTCATGTCAGAATGTTGTTACCTTCTCAAAAACATACCTGGAGTTGTGCTTTGTTTCATCCACACATGTTTGTTAAAGCCCTATTCACACAGGATTAGTATTACCTGTGGAGCTTTGGTGATTTTGATCATTTGTAAAGTCAAAATTTTGCCTCAAATTACCTGCTATATTTCGCCAAACACACATGCGGTGATAATCCTAGTCCCATGCGAATCTGCATCTCACGTTTGTTGTTGTAATTGTACCTCTTTTCTTTCTCTTTTCTTTCCACGTTCTTTTATCTTTCGATCTCCGTCATTGTCAGTAAAATAGAGTAATTTACGGACTTCGCTTATCCCGTGCGAATGTGCTACAAGTAACACAGAGGTCGGGCGGTAATTTTTAAATTACCAAACGTCTCCAGGTTGTACTTATCCTGTGCGAATAGAGCCTGATTTATTAGTCTGTTTATTTCCAAAGCTTGAAATGCTATGGTACTTTTCAAGTTCACAACTACTTTTTACCTTTCACTGGAAAAAAACAATATCTAGGTAGGTTAAAATTACTTAAATTAAGAACATTTTACTTTATTTGAGTGAATTCAACTTGCCAAGTAAAATGATGTGCCAGTGGAATAAGTGTTTTTTTTTCTTAATTCAAGCAACATTTGATTTTGTTTCTTATTTTAAGTGCAAAAAGTTGTTTTTCTTATTTGAAGTGTAGAAAGATGTATTTTTATATTTTAAGTACAAAAAGTCTTTCTCCACTGGCAGATCATTTTACTTGTCAAGGGACATTTACTCAGATCATGGTAAAACTTTCTTAATTCAAGTCATCTGAACTTGGCAAGATTTTGTTTTTGCAGTTGGTTCAGTAGAGATTGGCAATTCCATTGCTGATATTTTCCAAATGATTCGAGTGAAGGTGTATGGAGTTTAAAAATACAGTATTGCCTTCTGTTTGAGAGAAGAACTCAGTTTAAATATGAAGGATTTGTGTGTTAAACCTGTGTGAATGAATCAAAACACAACTCCAGGTATGTTTGTGATGTGGAAACAACATTATAACAGATCAGAAAATGGCATAATATGGGCCCTTTAAACATTTTTTCATAATAAATTAAGACTTTGATGCTTTATTAAGGCTATTAAAATGAAATCCATTGACGTCAGCATGAACTCAGCAGGCTTTCTCCTTGTAGCCTCTTGTTCTTTAAATACATGGGAACATTGCCTACCCAGATGCACAGACGAGGAGCTAGAAAACTGCAGTGACCTTTGATAACTCGTTCAGATGCAGCAGAAGGAGACTTCGAGCTCCTCTCAGTGCAGTGTGCTCTGGGCAAGCTCAGGTCCGATTACCCCCACGCTTCCTATGCCGATAAACCACCATGCTTTCCTTTTTGGTTTTTGTTTTTCTCCGTCTGCTGCAGTTTGGGTTATTTCCGGTGGATGTTTTTGTTTTTTAGAGTGACTCATGTTAAAGCAGGTGATTTCATTAAGTAAGCCTATCTGGAACCGCAGCACTAACAGTAAAGTTTCCTGGGACTATCTTACAATAATTCACTTAGGAGTGAGTGGGCTGTGGCCTGACTTGGCCTCGTGGTGTGCTTGTGTGCTTGTCTCCATGAAGATGTATGTTTAATGCCGCACTTTGGAATTACATTTTTACTGTGATCCTGCTATTTGTGTGGTCACTTTATTCAATTACTGGCATTTTAATTACAGGTCCTTTATTACGCAATAGTGAGCTTTAAGCCATGATATAAGGCTGTTACCTCTTCAGTGGGGCGCCAGTCACAGAAACTGTCGTTGTTGTGTCCTTAGGCAAGGCACTTCACCCACATTGCTCGGTATGAAAGTGATGTGTGCATGAATGATGGTGGTGGTTGAAATAATGTATCTTTCTGACATGTCTGTGAAAAGCACTATATAAATAAACACTTACTTATTTCAAAGGCATACCTGAACTTAAATACACACTAAATACAATGCTAAATACAATCAATCAATTGAATACTGTCCCACTTTAACTTTATGCTTTTAATTGTATGTTTTAAATCACACATAACTAGTATATGTTGTTGTAAGGCGACCTTGGGTGTACAGAAAGGTGCCTAATAAATACAATTTATTATTATTATTATTATTTTGTTTCATTCACACATGTTTGAGTAATCCTTTATTATTAGTCTGTCTCCAAAGCTCCAAATGCTCTGTTCCACTTTGTGATGTCATGAAACTGTAGTTTTCATGTTAACATCTACACTGTATGTTTAGTTCAGAAGTGATTTGGGCAGTTCCATGGCTGAACATATCTAAATGATTCTAGTGAATGTGTTTGTAGTTTAAAAACACAATGGAGCACCACATGACCACATGACATCACAAAGTGGAACAGAGCGTTTTCATTTTGCCTAAATATGCAGGATTTCTGTGTTAAACATGTGTGAATGAAGCAAAACACAACTCAAGGTATGTTTTTGACTAGGAAACATTATAACATAGATCGATCAGAGCATAGTGTAATATGGGACGGTTAAGTAAAAAAATCTCTGCAAAAACATGCTTTCTTAGTGTGAGTATCATGCTCATCTCCAGGGAGACTTTAGTTTTCTTAAATTAAAATTTTGATAACTTTTTTTTTTTTTGCTTGTCATCTGCATATTTGTAACCAAACTAATTTCCTCTTGTGGTTGAATTAAAACTCTGACTCTGATTTTCTGATTTCCCCATGCACGCCAGCTCCTCTGCCCATGCCTGGCTCCGTCTCCTGTTTGTGTGGACATCTTGTGCTTTAGTTTCACACCCTTTTTCCCTTTTAGCCCTGTGTGACTGACAACATGCTCCCGAGATCATTAACATGCCAAACCACCCCCGCCTCCCGTTGCCATGACGTCAGCATCTCTCTAGAAACTCATCCGGCTAAAATAGGGTCAACTCCGCATCTGCCATCATCATATTATTATTCACACCATCACCTTGTCACAGAATCGTTTGTGCCGTGTTCTCAGCCTGTTTTCTTATAATGGCGGTAATTTACAGCCTAACAAATGTCTCTCTGTGATAAATCGTATTGCTCGGAGGAGGACCTTATGGCGATGAAAACTGCGTTGAAAGATGGATAAACAGGTGAATGGATTCGTAATGTGTGGTTAATTGTGCAAACCGAAGCTCATTTTGTTCGCTGCCAGTCCATGTGGTGAAATGGGAGCGAGGATTTCAGCCTGACAAAGCTGCCTGGCGAAAGTGGACAAGGATTTCATTACATTATAATCACCCGCACACTGAAAGCCAGGGAAGAGCCAGGCACCTTTCTGAGAGAAGACGAGGGGTACACGGTGTCAGTTTCAGAACAGGTTTAAATGCGAGTTTTTGGAGAAAGGCTAGGTTCCGTTTTTGGTGCTTTTTGATCCACGTTAGTCCTGGTGAATATTAAAGCAGTACAATGATGAACATAATTGAAACTTTGCCGTGACATCATGTTGGGGGTGTTCTACGTGCATATCTATGGCGCAATGTTCAGGAGTTTCCATGGTTACATAATGCACACATTTGCAAATACAGCCAGCTTTTAGGGAAATAGTCTGAAAACAAAATGGATTTCAATACGAGTGTTTATGGTCCTGTTGACACTGCAAAAAAGCTTAGCCAAAATTTAAAATGTAAACACTTAAATATATCACAAAATTACTTAAAAGTATCTAAATTATGTGTCCATGCATCAAGATAATTTTACTTGCTAAGTTATCTTAAAATAAATTACCTCTAGACTAGAATAAAGATGTCTCAGAATGAGTAAATAGATAATAAATCTGAAACCAAGATGACTAGCCTGATATAAGTTTTAAAATCTTGGCCAGATCAGAGAAATTTGCAGTGAACAAAGCCTCAGACAGAGCAATGCCTACAGTTAGCATCACAAGGTACTCCAGGTCATAATCCTGGTTTAGATTTGTAGAACGATCCATAGATTAGATTAGACGCAATGTAACTTTTTACTATTAAAAGTGTTTTTATTGGGGAAAAATCTCTCAAAATCATGCATTCTTACTCACTGGATTCTCCTCTCCACAGATCTGACCTCTAACTTGGCCTGATCATTAGTTATGTTTTTCCTCCAGAGAGATGGGTACAGTATGTTCAGTGCAAAATTACAACATGGAGGCAAGCAGGTGGAACTAAAGTTGCATAGTTCACCTTTAAAGTCATGTATAAAGCTAAATTAAAAATTAAAATTTGGTGAAAAAGGAACTTGATTGGCAATTATAAAAAGTTGCCAGAAAACCAGCCAAAGTTCATCTTAAGGTCCCACAAACTTTTTTCCTCTTTTTTTTGCGGTGCACAATTCACTTCCATTACTCAGACAGGCAACAGTGTGACCTGACATACGGACTCTAAACAAGAATTACACCTGGGAAATCTCTAGCAGGACCTACAGGTGCAGAGTGTGACAAAATCCACAGGCCTCCACTTTATAATGGAGACAAACAACAGACATGTGTGGAGCTTGTTACAAACTTTGCCTCTTACGGCCAAGTTTTCCTTCCCTGTCTCTATATTTTTGAATGGAATGGCTGTAGTGTTTTTACTGGGTAACCATAATTCATGAACTACGCCAATTCTAAACCCATTTTAACAGAAAGCTCAAGAACAGTGGAAAGAGAGAGCTTTGGGGTATTGTCCAACTATAGATTCGAAAGAAAACAGCAAATAAAACCTAAAGTAATTTAACTATTAGCATTCAAACAGGGGATTTTTTTATGGAAGATTATTTCCACCAGTAAAAGAAAAAAAGATGGCTATGTTATGTCCAAATTATGAGATAAAAAGTCAAAATTATGAGATAAAAGGTCAAAATTATGAGATAAAAAGTCACAATTATGAGATAAAAAAGTCAAAATTATGAGACAAATATAAGATAGGAAGATAGGAAGTGCTCGTGTCTCTCTCACTCGCGACCATTCAAAGACCGAGTTGACCAACTATCAAACTATCTCCTTGAAGACCCAACAACATGATGGTCAGTTTACCGGTCTCTTGTGTGACATAATTGTAAAGCTTTTGAATAACCTTGAAGTGATTCGGTCCATTTTAAAACTGAGGCTCAGTGGGGTCAGAGATACTGATTTAACTAGTTCATAAATGACTTATCTCATAATTTTGACTTTTTATTTCATAATTATGAATTTCTTGTCTCATAATTTTGACTTAACATAACCATCTTTTTATTTTTACTGACTGAAATAGACTTCCATAGGTTTTGACAGCAAATGCCTAAAAAAAAGACTATGTAGTTTATAAGTTGATGTTCTTCGTTTGTAAAGTAAACAACAGAATTTGCAAAACAGATAAGTGTTTTTTTTTTAAAAGTCATCAGAGACTTGCAGTTGACTCTTGCAATCAAAATAGTTCACCTCTCTGATAAAATCCACTACACTGCATGTTAGTTTTCACTGATAATATCCGTAAAAAAACTATTAGAAGGTAACAGTTTGGCAAAATGGCTATGTCTGTTTTGCTACCGAACTACTCAATGACTTAAAAATTGTGTTAAAGTTGACCTATTCTGCAAAATCGACTTTTTAGAGCTGTTTCACCCTCTGGAAATTGTATTTAGTGTGATTCATTTACTGTATGTTTGAGTAAGTTTTCTTTATTCTCCTGTATTCAAGAAGTTACTTTATTGTCTTAATCTGTGATCAGGATTCAGTCTTTTTGGTGTAAATGAAAAAAAAAAAATTGCTAGCGTGACCTGCAGTTATTCATATCAGGTGCCAACAACCTCATGGCTCTTTGTTGTGATGATGTCAGTGGTGACATCAGCTCCTAATGGGAACTGCAATTTTCTGACTCAGAAGGCAGAAGACTTGTTTCTTTTATTAGTCATTTTAGATGAATATAGTGATTTAAAATGTGCAACATAATGATTCACAAGTGATTCACAGTGATTATGGTCATAGCAAACGCAAGCACTATATGTCTTCTTTAAGGTTTTCTTCCAGATGTTTATTTTCTGATCGTGGACTTGATTTAGTTACCACTGACAGTTAAAATTTGACTCCATCAGTACAGTAAGGCGTGTTGTGCAGTCTACAATAATATTACAAATTTTCAGATGATGACATTTACCTGTTTTCTATGTGATATGAATTATTAATCTTGAGAAAAGTGCATTTGAAGTGGTCCACCCTGGTCAGACTGTATTGGCAGCTGGACTTATCGACACTGGTTAATAATGAATGAGGTCTCCATCCCACAGCAGCTGCTAATGTGACCTTTATAAAACTCAAACTCTGGTGCCTGGAGTGTGACCATGGAAGAGATAAGTGGGCAAACCCTTAGTATGACTATTTAAAGGTGCACTGTGTAACTTTTCAGGTGGAGGGTCTTCCTGCCACCCATGTGTCTCTTGTGTATTATTGTAGTTGAAACTTTCACCTCACAGCCAGGTCAGTTTGCCTGTTTTCTCTGTGTTTTGATAGTTTTCTTAGTTTAGTTTAGTTTATTTCTTTAATGAGACAGGGGCAGTGCACAATCTACATTAACCTTAACAGGAGAGATGCATGTACCAGGTTGTAGCTCCAGTGCTCATTTCCACCTGTCGTCCCTGAGCAGGTTGATGTTATAGTTCATAAAATCAAACATACAAAGAGAATGTCTTTATAATGACCGGAGCATCATAACAGCACATCTCAGTTCCTTAAAATCTTCACCCTTATCAAAACCATCATTCACTTCATTCATTCCCGAACATCACACTCACTCTTCAGTCTACATTATTGGTGGTATAGGTTTAGTTTAAAAGGAGCCGCTGTTTCACCAGGTGTGAGAATGTGCCATAGTTTGTACATGTGATCAGTTCTGTTGGTGACATGTTCCACTGAAGGACGGCAACACATGAAAAGGCTCCAAATGCCGCCCTGCGTTTGGGGATCCTGCACTCACCTCGCACACTGGATCGAGTGGCTCGGGAGGTGGTTTCAGAGCTCAAAGAAAGTTTTACTGGAGGAGCAGCAGTATCATGAATAATCTTATGCAGCAGGCAAACATTTGCATACATTATCAGGTTTTCAAAACTTAAAATGCTGTTTCATAAGAATATGACTGGTGGATTCTAGAGGCCTCAGAGCTGATTTACAAGGCTGTGACCAGCTTGTTGTGCAGTATAAAAAGTGTGGCATTATCATTGCATTTCACTAGCAAAGACCACACCAACAACACATGTGTAAAGCCAAAGAGTTTATTATATGGAGACGAGGCAGGTCGGCTGGGTTGAGACTCAGGGTGGGGGTTCAGTCTCAATCTTCACATGGCCCAGCAGGAACGGGATCCTCCTCGTAGGCGTCTTATGTCTGGAAGCGAACAGCTAAGGGTTGGGAGGGTCAGGTCGAGTTATTCGGGACAAACTGGGTTGCCGGATTAGGCTGCTACAAATAGACTTCTGGGGAATTGAGGTGTGGTAGACATGAGCTGTGATTCGCTGGAGAGGAGGTGAGGGCGTTTGAGGCATGGTCCTGCTCCTGAACCTAAGTTAATCATATTATTACATTTAGATCGGCACCTGAGGCTTCAGTATTTAGGGAGTTTCTGATGTGTCTGAAATTGGCCATGTTGAATTTTATAGCGTTTGTTAACTTTCTTAATGTGCTTTTTTAATGTGTGCGAGATGGACAGTGTAGTGTTTGCAGTGATGCGGTCGCTGTATCAGGCTGTTGTGATGAAGAAGGAGCTGAGTCCAAAGGCAAAGCTCTCTATTTATCGGTCAGTCTATGTCCTAGTCTCACCTACAGTCATGCGCATTGGGTAATGACTGAAAGGATAAGATACTTGCAGTCAAAATGAGTTTCCTCAGCAGAGTGGCTGGGTCTCAGTCACATGAGAGGAGCGTGAAGTAGAGCTGCTGCTCCTCCACATCGAGAGGAGCAGCTGAGACTCTGGTATCTGTTCCAAAGACCCAGGACACACTGCAGGAAGTATGTCTGGGGTGAGAGCCGTCCGGGTGTCCGTGCTTATACTGCTGCCCTTGTGACCCGGCTCCAGATAAGAGAAAGAAAATGAATGGAAAACGATTCATACTTTTTGGATATTTTACCATTTGCACCACTTTTGGTAATTCATGACAGTGATGAGTGAAACTGTAACTTGGTTCTATGAACAAGAGTACCTGCGGTGAAGGTGACAGTATTACCTCACTGTCACCTGCAGCATCTTTATTAATTAAATGTAGTCGTGCATGTCTCCATCTGACTCCCCATGTTGTATCTGTGCATTTACAGTTTCTAGAGAAAGAGCTGACAGCTGTTAGGTATGCCTGGATAATCAAGAAACCCAAACCTGTATTAACATCTGTCACTGTAAGCTTTAATAAGAGGATTTAGGAGGGTAAAAATACTCACTTTTAGATGACAACTGGAATCCTGTCTTTTTTTTAAATCTTTGATGCTGCCGGAGCTCCGTTGTAGGAAGCAGACTCCAGTTTAAAAGACCAAGTAATTTATTACAGAAATATGGCTGCTAAACTACTCAATCTGTCCTTATTATCAGAGCTCCTTGTCTAGAAATCACATTTTGTTCTTGTGTCTGGTGTATAGCTATAATCTATGACACCCCAGGATCATTATTATAATTTGCGCATTTCAAATCTCAATATTCTAAAATGACTTAATAAAAGAAAAAGTCCTCTGACAAGTCCCCTGTGTTTGAGTAATCCTTCATTATTAGTCTGCCTACATCTCCAAAGGTCAGAATGCTCTATTCCACCTTCATGACGTCCTGAAGTGAGCTACCTTTAACCTTTTGACAGTTCCAAAGCTGAAATCATCCAGGTGATCCCTACTGCATGGGTATGAAGTTTAAGAACAGAATGGAGCCTGTTTTCTGTTTGAGAAATAGCCTAAATATGCAGGAGTTGTGCAAGTTTTTGATGAGGAAACAACATTATAACATAGATTAAAAAAATAGCGTAACGTGGGCCCATTAACAAAGACAATTTTAGGTGTCCAAATCCTACAATATTTCAAGTAAAAGCACTAAGACAAACTGAATGAGCTTGTACTTTTCTGCTTGTGGTATGCGTTGTTCCAGCTCCATCTCCCCATCTCATTTCCTCCTGTGGTTTAACTGAAGCTCTGTCTAAAACTGTCCAAATGAGACACATCCTCTGATAGGGGACATCCTGTCATCATGAGTCACACGACCGGCCCCTCTCAGCTGCTCTCGGCTCCAAACACCAACTGATAAAGGAAGATTGGAATTCAGAATATGCCATCGAAAACCTTAAACGTATTATATTGATTTACTTGGAATTTGCATTGACCTTAGCTTGACTGGATGATGGAAATTGGAAGTGGTATGACTGCATGATCTTCAGACAAGGCTTTCTTTGTGTTTTAGCATCGCTTAAAGGTCTAATATTACACAAAATGGACTCTAGTGAACTGTGGTGGTTACCTCGCCAAAAACAAACCCAGAATTGTGTTTTGTTTCATTTGCACATGTTTCAGTAATCCTTGTTTATTAGTTTATTTACAGCTATAAAGCTCAAAATGCTCTTTTCCACCTTGTTATGTCATGCTCTGGTAGTATTCATGTTAACAGCTACCTTTTATTTTTAGTTGAGTGCAATTTGGCAAGTCAAGGGCTGAAATCATTCAAATATTCTAGTGAAGGTGTGTGGAGTTTAAAAACACAGTAGAGCACTTCCTTGTTTCTGTTTGAGAGAAGAACTGAACTATATCACCGGGAATTACTGATATTATTGTCTATATAAAAGTGAAAAATGCAGAGCACACTCAGATGACCGATGTCCAGAAGCTTTATTTTTATTTTTAAATAATGTTTGGCCAAAAAACCTTCATCAGATCATTTTTCTTGCTTTGGACCACAGTGTACAAAATAGTTTCCAGCACAGGTGCTCATATCCCTCAGCTGACAAAGGGTTTTTGCCTAAACGTTATTAAAAAAAATACTTTTAGACATCAGCCATCTGAGTGCGCTATGCATTTTTTCACTTTTAAATTGCTGCTCCTTGTATTTGCATCTCTACAAGAACTTTGTGTGCGTTTTCAGCTTCACTAGATTATTCTCCCTATGCATGTTATTGGTTGAAGATTTGTCTGAAAAATTAAGTTTGTAATTTGGATCATTACCAAAGCAATAAATACATAAATAAATACTCAAAAAATATTTCATTTCTAAGTCACTAAAATGGCACTCATAGGGGAAAAAAATATTGTCATTGAAACCTATAAATATTGTATGTCTAATAATAACTCACAAAAAGTAAAAAACGTCTGTATTGCAGTTTGCTTCAGTACAAGGTCATAACAGCTATAAAATCAGGTTGTCCCAAAGTAGCGCTGTCCTCAGCCTTGGTAATGTGTAACTAAATAAGTTAACATGATTTTTAGTATGAACTGAACCCATTGGATCTATCTACCTAATACTATCTATGAAACACACTGAAATTACATTGTGTTTTAGTGTCAAGGGCAGGCTGCTTCCCATGGACAAATAAGCTCCCGCGGTTCCCTTTGTTTTCACCCCTAAACGCCATGACAAATTATTCCTTTTCTGTTCCCAAGGTTGTTTGAGGCTTTATTTCGGCCGCTGAGCTCCACATTAACTTTCATATTCACAGAACATGCCTCATTTAGACCCACTAATGAGCAATAGAGAATTTGTAAGTAAGAGTCAAGTCGGGAGTGAAAGGGCGGAGGCCGGTCATGTAGATAAAATTCTGCAGTAACTAAATCTGAGAGTGAGACGACTGTAGAAAGAAACCCAGGCCACTGCACTTAAACTTAAAGATGTACTGCGCAACTTTTCTTATTTAGGGTTTGCCACCAACTTCTCTCCTTTGCCTGGAATGTTTTATGTTATGACCAGTGTTGGAAGGTTTCATTACCTTACAAAATAAAAGTACAATACTAAGATAAACTTTTAGGTATCTGTACTTTACTTAAGTCATTTTTACAGTGTATACTTTTTGACTTTTTACCTCACTATGCACACATTACATGTAGCCGTACTTTATACTTCACTACATTTAAAATCTGGGCTGAAAAGTAAATAGCTGAGGTGGGACCAAGTCGTTGCAAGTCTCAAGTCTTTCACCTCCAGTCCCAAGTCAAAAACAAGCAAGTCCAAATTGAGTCTTGAGTCACTGGCCCATAAGTCCAAGCCAAGTCCAAGTCATCTGCTTTGAGCTTCAAGTAATTTCAAATCTTTGAACCAGTACCAAATATAGCTTCGATTTTTGCAATTTATATGAATTTTAAGCTAAATTGTACTCAGAAAGTCACGGTATATTTCTATAAGAGTTGTAGAAATGCAGATTTTTTTCTTTTTAAATGTCTTGACAAGATCTTAGTGTGAATTATTACGGTCAAAATAGAAAGAATTAAGATTTATTTTGTCACGTAGTCTGCAGTGAAATGGAAGGATTGTGGTCTATGTAGTTCTCTTTGTTTTACTTTATTGTACTGTATATTTCTGTAGTACATTTGAGGATACCATATCACAGTACTTCAGTTACATCCACAGTTCCAGTTTGTCCCTGTAAAATGAAGCGCCGTATGCATCAACTGTAAAGACAAAAGTATTTTCTAAAAACATAATTTTTTTTTTAGATCTGAATTGTAACATAGAGTAGTGTTGTAATCTGCTTGTCTTACTCATGATAGATACGTTTAATTCAACACTGTGGAACATTCTAGACAAAGCAATAACATCTCCATGGGGATAAGCAGGTCGAAATGTTACACAGTGCACTTTTAACCTATTGTGACACAAGTGGGGTCAGGTAGGACACATGGCAGTCCCCTAATTAATTGTATAGTCAAGTTTTGGTGGTACTAACTGGTTCAAACTGCTGTTAATTGGGCCAGATTTGTTTGGTTGTCACGGTAATTATCCAATCAGAAAGCTGCAGAATGAGCCTCACAAGTCTCTCATTTAGATTCAGTGCTGAAATCCAGTCGGTTTAAACCTAAAAGGACTCTCTGGTGTTAAAGCATTAGTGGGACGTTCAGATGATGTTTTAAAATTGAGGACAGACATACAATTCCTTTAGCTCCATGATGCAGCAACAAATTATACGTTAAAGATCTGATATGTTGTTGTTTTTTATTATTAAAATGTGCTTATGCTGCAGTGTTCTCATCAAATCAGACCCGGAGTTCTTTTTGCCTTTTGTTTTGCACATTTGAATTATATGAATACCAGTCTGTTATCTTCTTCAGGGTTTAAAGTGTCACCGCTTGAATTACAGAGGTAGTTAGCAGCAAGAATTGTACTAAAGTAAGAGATTCATTGTTTTAATTTTAAAAAATACTGCTTCAAGGACTCATATTACACTTTCTCTGCTCTATGTGATACTGTTTCCTCCTCAAAAACATACCTGGAGTTGTGTTTTGTTTCATTCACACACACAAATCCTGCATATTCTCATAGTTTGAGTTCTTCTTTTGAACAGAAAGCACTCTTTTCCACTTTGTGACGTCATGTGGTAATACAGGAAGTGCTCCACTGTGTTTTTAAACTCTATACACCTTCACTAGATAACATGTAGATAACCTCAGCCCTGGAACTGACTTAACAAAAGGTAAAAAGTCGCTAACATTTTGATCTTTGGAGATGTAGACAGACTGATAATAAACGTTACTAAAACATGTGTGAATGAAACAAAAACACAACTCTGAGTACGTTTTTGATGAAGTCTCTCTCTTTGGCCTCACTCCATCTCGAAAGATGATGGCTGCACATTTAGATTGGGTCACTGTTGGTGATGCATCTCCTGCTGTGGCTGTGCAGGTTTTTTGTTGCTTCTAAACTTACTCACAGTGGGAGGAGTACCCAAAACTTTAGCTGAAGTTGGAGTACAGTCACAAAGTGCTCAACAAGATGTAGAATTATAGAGTGTGAAAACTTACAAGTTACTCAAATAAATGTCATCAAAGCTCCATTCACCTTCACCAAACTCATTCCGATCTGTTCAGTGTTCAAATACTGAAAGTGACTTTGCAGTACTTTTATTACCAGGAATAAAAACTTTTAATAAATGGTGACAGATACATTTCTTCTCTACAGCATATTTGCATATCCCCCTCTTCCAATTACCTCCTTCAGGACTTCTCAAACATTTCCAACGCTATATTTTGTCTCAAACTTTTATATCTCACTATGAACATTTCTGTCTGGACTGTTCCATGTAAATCTCTTAGTGTTTTGACTCCAACACAGCTCACTTTATCCACTTTGGGCATCTCCGACTGCTGTCCAAAGTCTCCTATAAAATAACCTTATCTCCACTCACAATAACTATCCCCACTCCCTCTCATATACTCTGTTTTACTCTGGCTGTTAAGAAAGAAAGTGCTTCTGTTGTAAAGGGATCAGGTTGGAGAACAGAATGGACAGTTAAATGGTGCTGTGTGGACGGCAGCTCTCACATCACCCGGGACCTGTCATCTTCAATACACGCTTGTTGTTTGAATACAGAGGCAGTTATTTAGAAACACTACGCACTCTTCAGTTCACTTTAGGCCGTACTGTATTTTATCCACTCCACTGCTGCACTACACTGTGAGCACTACACTGATGGACTGAGGCCGTATGTAACTATAGTATAAGCGGAGTCAATGGAAGGCAGCAGAAAGGATATAAACACAGAACACTGACACGAAACCTTCAAGTTATTTAGGTGAGTAATTTGGTGGTTTGTTTAGATATGGAGATATGTAATGTAGACATTTAAAACCAGATTAGTGAACGGTGGCATCACTGATTTTTTTTACTGCTACATCAATGCATTACTAATACTACGAATGAGTGCAAATGCAACGAAACCCCCCTATAGTCTAAATGAACATCTACTGTATCAATTGTACAGTATGTATCAAGAGGCTGTTTCAGTAGTGTTTACACCATCTGTGAAGTAGGTGAAATCATCTACATACAAAAGTAATGCTTTGTGTGAGAGCTGCTATGGAAATCTTTATATAATCTTTAATCTTTATGCAGGCACTTATATAAGTAGTGTAAATTCCATAATTAGTGCATAAGTTAACCTCATGATTTATAATCATAACTGAGGGTTCACTTGAGGACTTTCAAACACCCCTCATACTATATCTCCTTTAATCATGTCTCTACATCTTTGTTGAATTCAACTGGCTTTCATATATTTTGACTTCTAATGACCCAGTGTTGTGTTTGACTCGTCCTTGACGCTGTTTGGGAATGTCCTGTCTGTGAGTCTTTTGGGTGGTATAAATACTCTGTATGATTTATTGTAAACACAGACAGGGAGAGACGCTCTGTTAGGCACAGTCAGGGTTGTGATTGTGCGCACAATTGCTGGAATAAATCAGTCTCTTTGATTTAAGACAACTTTCTCAGTTTTATTCTTTATTCTTTAGAAATTCCACAGCAGAGCGTTCTGATTCTGGCTCAGGATGTGGGGAAGGGTCCCCTGATACTTCAGAGCAGTTTCTTACTCCTCCTGACAGATTGTCCTGTGACTTTGAAAAACTGAAATGCAAGGTTTAGAGAAAAAAGTGGTCTTAATATTAATAAATACACCACAATTTCCTGCAGCAATGTCATTTTTTATTTTAGGCTTTTAGTGAAAGTACAACAAAATAGTGCTAACATCTGACCACTGTAATCTTCACAAAGAAACGTACTGATCTAACAGGAACGGTCAGGGGGACAGACTGACAATAACGCATCTGTAAAGAATGGGATTAGACTTTAAACTGCATTTTGCCTTATAGTTTCTTTGCTTAAAGGCGCACTGTGTAACATTTCTAGTGGAGGGTCCGCCACCTCTTTGTCTCCATGGAAATGTTATTGCTTTGTCTAGAATGTTCCAGAGTATAGATTAAAACTTTCAGTCACAAGGGAGAGAAGCAGGTTACAGCGCTACACTACGTTACAATTCAGATCTGTGGAGAGTCTCCCTATTCACAGAAGGAATTACTGTATTTTTGAACAATAGAAACACCCGTAATGAATAAACGGTGGTGGACATGTTTAATGTTGTACCAGGGAACATTCCAGGCAAAGTAATAACGGACTAACAGGGGACCCTGCACCAGAAAAACAACACGGTGCACCTCTAAAATGCACTTGCGGTAGCGTACACACACCTCCACATCTGTCTCTGAATCTCATTCCCAGCTGTTTGACCTGAGCTGTCAATCAATGTCTCCTTTAAAATCCCTTATAAACTTTTACCGCAAATAGTACTGCTCGTAGCTTGTCAATTGTCCTTTATACCTGACAAAGCAGTCCAAAATGGCTTCCTCCTTTATCCTCTTCTTCTTCTTCTTAAACCAGTTGTAGAAAATAATTCCTCTAGTATGTATTGTCCAGGCGGGTTAGTCCATTTTACCAACAACAAATGTGTAAACAGCTCGGAAAATAGGCAAAACACGGAAACTCCTCCAAAGCGTTCCTTAGCAGTGCAAAAAATAAAATATGAGGAAAACAATAATGAAACAATAAATATACTTCCTCTGTTATATTCTGAGTCGTATGTACAGTCCGTTTTGATCACAGGAGTTCTACATCAGCACGCAGCTTTTCGCCCGGTCCTTCCGAATGGCCGGGGGTTGGTCCAGAGTCTCAGTCCGCCCGGGCAGTGGAGGCAGGGGCAGCTGGGATACCCTCTTTAGGCCCCGACGGGAGCTGCTGCGTTTCATTTGCGTCTTGTGTGGCCGGCGGACAGATGCCAGCGTGGTGATGTGGAACACGTCTCGTACGCTGTTCTCGGACACTTTGGATGTGCACTCCACATACGCCACAGCGCCCATCTGACGCGCGATTGTGCTGCCCTGAAACAAACACCAAAAATGCTCATAAACACGTGTGAATGACAATGTAGATTTTATGATTCTTTTGGATTTTCTGGTGGGACTATTGCACATATAAAGTCGAATTTTATACCAATGTGCAAAGAAAAGTTGAATAATATGTTGAGAAATTACAGACTAGAAAGATTTTTTCCCTGATACTTTAAGCATTAATTCAACAGTAAAGGCGTTTTGTTATATTTGTATTTGTATTTGTCAGATAATAATTTCTGAGCATCTTAGAGGAGTTTTGTGAGTTATGGAATTGAATAGATTTGACGATTTGCAACCAAGAAGAAACATTTTTCACCTAAAAAATGGCCAAATTGCGAAAACAAGTGTACATGATTTTGCAGAAATCTTAGACACAATTATATTATATTATGTTTTAGTAAAATACGTAGTCTAACCTTCATTGTGTAGTTATGTTCAGAAAATCCATTTTTGTGTTTCAATTCACCGTGTAGCTTTTGGTTGCTTTCAAATAGATTGTACATCTGGATATTTCCTTGTTCCTAGTCATGGTTTTCAACTTCAATTTGATGACAATTGGCAATTCAAAACATATAATTGAATGGTTAAATTATATGGCAACAGTCCATCATTCTGAAACCCAGGTATACTTTAAAGGTCCTATATTATGCAAAATTGACTCTTGTGAGCTTTAAACTATGTTAGAATGTTGAGACCTCATCAAAAACATACCTGGAGTTGTGTTTTGTTTCCTTCACACATGTTTGAGGGACCTTTTATTGTTAGCCTGTGTACATTGCCAAAGAGCCAAATGCTCTGTTCCAACCTGTGATGTCATGAAGTGATATTTTTCAAGTTAACAGATATCTTTTACCTTTTGTTTAGGAGAAACGGGAAAATCCAAGGCTGAAATGATCCAAATTCTAATGATGGTGTATGGGGTTAAAAACACAGTGGAGCTCTTCCTGTATTACCACATGACATCACAAGGTGGAACAGAGTGTTTTCTGTTTGAGAAAAGAACTCAGCCTATTTATAAAAATGCAGGTTTGTGTGTTAAATGTGTGTGAATGAAACAAAACACAACTCCTGGTAACTTTTCTAATGGAGGGTCTGTCACTTGCTCGTCTCCATGGAGATGTTATTGCTTGGCTGGAATGTTCTACAGTATGGCATTAATCACTGTTTCATGGGAGTCAAGCACCACCACCACCACCACATTACAGGTCAGATCTGCGGAGAGGCGACCCCACTCACAGTCAGAATGCCTGATTTTTTAGTTTTTTTTGAGCTATAAAACCACCTGTAATTGAATAAATGTGAGGTGGAGCTGTTTAGAAAATAATTTGACAGATCATCCAGCAGGAAAGTTACACAATGCGCCTGTAAACAAAGAAAAAAGGCTTTGATTTATATTGTGCATACTATGGTTGAACTTGAGTCACTTCCCCATTACAGTTATGGTGATAAGCTTCTAACCAAGGGAATTTATGTGTTTTTCCATTTCTAATAATGAAATGTAGATGGCATGACAACAAAAATATTCAATACTGTATCAAACAGATAAATCATGGGACCGCTGGCCTGCTGTTTCCAACCCTTTTATGTAGCTCCAACTGAACATTGCCAGTCCGTATACTCTGAATCTCAATGTCTGGAAACAAGCATGAATAATGAAGCTTTCAGAGTCTGTGGTGCAGCTTTGTCTTCGCCGTTATTTATACAAACAGGAAATCCACCACCACTGGCCTCATGTTACAATCCACCTGCTGCTAACTGAGCCTTTCAGTCGCCGCCCCACGTCTAATCAAACGCAAATTTAATTTCACATCTCCTCTACTTCCTTCTTTAGTGAAGTGCTTCTCTGGTTTCATGATGGAGACTCACCAGCACCAAAAGGTCAGATCAGACGAGACAAGACCACATTTCCCATGATCCTTTACACGGCCACACAAAAAGGGCTTTTCATTCAGTCTCATTTTATCGTCAACTCTGCTTCATTAATTTGAAATTAGTCCTCATTAGAAGGTCAAGAGAAAAAAAAAAACTCCCACAATTCCTTGGTTACCACACAATACAGTCAGGGCTCTACAGTGCGTCCATTTCACTCGCATTTGCGAGCAAATATTTCGGCGCGCGAACGAGGAAAACAAAACAGTCGCACCTGTGCGCACCTCTTGGTCTTGTCTCGGACTCAGGCGCATTTGGACTCGGTCTTGTCACGCACTCAACGTCTGAATACTGAGTGCAATCATAGGCTATTTCATTACGGCCGCTGCTGTCGGCACTAAACTTGTACTGATGTGCAGGACCTGTGCACTGGAGCCCGCGGACACTGTGCAGCACAGGCACCGTCCACAGCGCGCACCCTCAGCCTGCATCACAGGGCAGGTTAAACATCTCACCTGTCCATCCGCCTCACGTCAGTGCGCCGCTCTTCGCCTTTTCACGCTGTCTCCTCTCCACCTTGAGCGCACTGAGGCTCCTCCTCAATGAGCGCTGATTAGAAGAGCAGGACAAAACGCAAAGTAAAAACTAATTTTATGTCAGTATCCACACAGAGCAAAGCAACGGCACAAAGCAGGCGATATGTGGACTGAAGTTTGCCTAAGAAAATGCCAAATTAATCTGTCACAATGTGCATTTGGTTTGGTAAATGTGCAGAGGCTAAATATCACTTTAAAACCAGTAAGAGAATCTAACTCCAGTTAGGAATTTGAAATTACAGATTTAAAAATTTTACCCACTTTGTTCACTTTGAAGCAGTTTTCTATAAAGTGTCAGTGGAAGTTCTCTTGAAGAAGAGGTTCTCAAACTGTGGGTGAGGGTCCAAACAGGGGTGCAGAGTGTTTCAGTGCAGTACATTTTGTTTGGCTTATTTTAAGTCTAAATATTAATCAGATAAAATGGAGATAGATTCATAAAAACACTGCGATCATGCAGGAAAAGTACAGTCATAATTCTTTTGTTTTTTGTATAAAATTTGTTCAAATAAGTTGGTGTTGGTAAGCGCAAGTTCTGCACTGAAATAAACGTTCAAAACGAAAACCTCCTTGTGCCCCTTTTTTTTCCCCGTGCTCCTAAAATTTTTAATTTAGGGGCACGTGTGCTCCAGAAAAAAAAAAAAAAAGTTAGTGTAGAGCCCTGAATACAGTTATACTTAAAGCTGTACTATGGGACTTTTCTAGTGGAGGGGTTTGCTACCTGCCTGGAATTTTCCACAGTATGGCATTAAACCTATATTTTCTTGCATTTATTTAATTCATGGATGTTTTAATTACTCTTTAATTACTACTATTTTAATTATTTACTAAAATACCCTGAAAAATGTAGTATGCCTCCTTATTTTGAGCAGGATCGCCTCTGCGCAGATCTAATCTGGGGGTATATCCTGGAAATACTTGTATGTAAGTGTAATGCCATACAGTGGAACATTTCAGACAAACAATATAGGCAAGTTGGAGGCAGATACTCCGCCAGAAATAGTGCAGCTTTACTAATGTCCTCTCAGTGACTCAGAGTCATATTAGGGGAAATGCCAGGTCCTCGTTCGATGGAAGTGGACATTTGAAGGAGCAGAGGAGGAAGAGGGCGGTTGAAGGGGAAGTTGTCGTGACAACGTGAAATGCTTGATCAGATCTGTGTCAGATTACAGCGGAAACGTCTCCAGGTTCACACGGTGGTCACGTCTGAGGAACGCTGGCATTTGATAGAGGATCAGAAACATGATACCAGAGCAGCAGAGCAGGATTAGGAGGAATAACCTTATAACGATCCCCTCTTCAGCTTAAGTAGTGCTTTTTTTTTTTTTTTACATTGAACTTGTGTAGATTAGAAATGCAGTTTTTATTTTATTTTTTTCAGTTTCGATACAAATAAGAGAGACAAATAAGACAAAACTGATCCAAATTTGTTATTGAGCTGTTGTTTGCTTCTCAAATAACGACAGAGCAACTTTGTGTAAATACAAATTCAAACATTATGAGAATTTCTGGGCCAAGTACAACCAGTAAATAGTTTTTTTTACATCGATATACAAGTCCAAGCAGGAAATTGACTGAACATATTTGGAAGTCAATATTTTTCAGTATCTGCACTGATATCTAACACCAGTAGTTGATCATTACATCCCCAGTTTAGATCATTATTTGAACGGAGCGACAACTCCAGGAGCATTTGGGATCAGGCTGAACTGATAAACTAATAGAAGAATCTCATGTATTTCAGAGCAGGTAAAACGGAGGTCTCTATGGCGTCCACATTTGAACATCCTCACTTCATCCTAGTTACACAACATCTGCTTTCAGTGTTTTTTTACAGCATTAAACCTGCTCCATTCAAACATCCTCTTTTGTTCTATGAGCTTTTGTGTGACGCTAAAACACACTTGGATGAGCTCTACATGAACACACTTTAACGCTGATTAAAATTCACACACTTTATGGTGCTCTTCTCACTCCTCCACTCCTCTCCTCTTCCCTTCCCTCTTCTCTCATTCTCTCCTCTTCTCTCTCTTCCCCTTATCTTCTCTCCTCTTCCCTACTCTGTCCTCCCCTCCCTTCTCTCCTCTCCTTCTCTTCTCTCCTCCCCCCTCTTCTCTTTTCCTCTCCTCTTCTCTCTACTCCACTCCTCTCCTCTATCCTCTCCTCTTCCCTTTTCTCTCCCCCTCTCTCCTCTCACCTCCTCTCTCTTCCTCTCCTCTCTCTCTTCCTCTCCTCTTCCCTCCTCCCCTCTCCCTTTTTCTCTCCCCCTCTCTCCTGCTCTCCTCTCTTCGATTCTCTCCTCTCCTCACACCTTTTCCTCTCTTCTCTTCTCTCCCTTCCTCTACTCTCCACTCTTCTCTCCTCCTTCTCTCCCCTTCTCTCTTTTCCTCTCTACTCCGCTCCCCTTCTCTCCACTCCCTTTTTCTGTCCCCTTGATTCTCTCTTCTCTCCACTCACCTTCTCTTCTCGCCCCTCTTTTCTCCTCCTTTCCTCTCCCCTGCTCTCTTTTCCTCTCCTCTCCTCCTCCCCTCTCCCCTCCTCTCCTTTCTCCTCCTCCTCCTCCCGTCGTTCTCTTGGCTTCGAGGTCATTGCGCCACACATAAAAAAACGCCACACATAAAAAAACGCTTCGGTCATTAATCACTGTCCAGTTCTTTTCATATATAATGTGTAGTATCTAAATCTACATTAGCAATGAATATGACAAAGGAAATTGGTACATTATAACACAACGGGTTCTCAAACGGTGGTACACGAGTCCGTCGATGATTTTTACCGTCTTAAAACATGAAAAACAGAGCGAGTTCATTTTAAACATTGTCCTGTGCTCCAAAGTTATTCCTCACTTACCTCATGCAATCCAATTATTCACAGTGATGAGCTTATAAGTGCTTTTCAAAGCTCAATGCCAACAACTACCGTGCTAACACCGCACTTCCTGATTTTGGAGCAATATAACGCTTTATAATTATATGCAGACAGTACACACAGCTTTCATTTTAAAGATCAAACATGGGTTTTTTCATGTAATTTTCATGTAATATTGTTTAGAATCCAGAGTATCCGATGGCCGATAAGCTCTGCTGATATTTTTGGGCTGATATAGAGGGTGGATTTTGATTGTTTCTACCCAAATTATATGAATTTAAATGGTAACGAACTTATCCACAACCTCGTTTCACTGCAAACCTCGTCGCATTTAAGTGTTCAAATAAAGGTAAACAGGTAAATATCTAAAAAAAAAAAAACATTGCTGTGGAGAATCAAAGCCACTATGCCAAGAAAAAGCAAATATTGTAGTGATTAGTTCTAGTTTCCAACTTGACCTATAGTTATGAGACAATTTTTCTTGGTTTAGAAGAGTTTTATGCTCCATTTAGTCCTAATTCATCCCATTTTCGTTTTATTGTCTGAATCTACGTATAGCTGGTCTTTAAGTGAAAAATTCCTTTTACTCGCCTGTCCCTCAGCCCTCGTCATAAACACTTCCTTGTCCTGTGGGCACATCACGGTCAGCAGGACTCACACCCACCCCCACCCGCCTGATTGTGGAGCTGCCTGATTGCTCCTCCTCTCACTCCGTCTCCTCCGGGACCTCACTGCAACACCAGCGCTGACCTCAGGCTGGAGAAATAGCTCGGAACAGCTTTCTAATTTCCTCTTTCCACGTGTGTTTTGGCCGTTCGGGGACTCTGGGACGTTTGGGGTGGGGGATCTCACCTGCTCGTGGGTGACGGGGATGAGGCGCTGCTTGGACAGTTCTCGGAGAGTGTTGACGTCAGTCCTCATGTCCAGTTTGCAGCCCACCAGCACCACTTTGGCATTGGGACAAAACTCCTGTGTCTCCCCTTGCCACTGCGGACACAAATAGACACAAGAATATAGAGTATAAGAATAGTGCATTGGATTTTCAAGTTAACAGCTACTTTTACCTTCTGTTCAGGTGCAATTAAAGAGCTGACACGACTGGAATGATTCTTGTGAAGGTGTGTGAAGTGTAAAAAGAGAGAAGAACTCATTCTAAATATGCATGCAGTGTGTGAATGAAACAGAACGCAACTTCAGGTCTGTTTTTAATGAAGAAACATTATAATAGATCAGAAAATTGCATAATATGGGTCCTTTAAAATGTCCATGTTGACAAAATTGCAAAACAGATCAAATATACTGGTATCATCTGAAAAAATCCTAATCTCACCATCCATAATCCTCATTTGGTGGCGATATGCTGTGGCTGTCCTGAGACGCACTACAGAGAAATCAGTCTGCCTTAAAGGTCACCAATGTGTCTGTCATTTCACTCCATTACAATGTCCATCAAAATATTTTGGCAACTGTTTACAACTCCTGCACTTTATCTTTTTAGACTGTTACAGCTACTGCACTTTATCTTTTTAGACTGTTACAGCTACTGCATTTCACAAAATATTTTCTATATTCTATACCTTCATAACTGATCTTTATCTAAACTGATTGTCGTTTTCTTGTTGCTTTTTATCATAATCGATTGTTGTTTTCTGCTCTTGACGTGTGCTGCTGACCATCTGACCAGGTCACCCTTGTAAATTAAATCTGGATCTCAATGGGTCTTTACCTGGTTAAATAAAGGTTAAACAAAAAAATAAAAATAAAACTAAGTTCAATGGATAATTCACCAACTAAACTTTTTTTTTTAGTTTTAATGTAAGCTGTAAAAGAGGTTTTCATTGCAGAAAAAATGGCAGGACTGTTTTTATACTGAATCTAATAAAGTCAAGTTTATTTCTGAATGTTTACTTTAATTTCCTCATAGATATGTTCATATTAATTTGTCAGAGCGTTTCCACAGTAACAGATGCCATAGAAACAAAGTCCTTTATTGAGCCCCGGAGCTTCACTGATAAAATAAATGTGATTTCATTTCAATTGAGCTCTTTACACAAAATACTATCTCCCCCCATGGCCTTTTCATTAGCGCCGTATATTGTGCTGCTGGGGCCAGTTATTCCTCATGAAACCAGAATTATGGAGAAACAAACACATGTGAGTAAATGTCATTTCTGATTGTTCACATAACTTCTACTATTTTAACGACATTACAGTAACGTGAGTCTTTAGCTAAAACAGAACGATTTGATCAAAGTAACAGTGTGTAATCTTCTGGAGGTGGCACATTACCTGGAAAAAGAGTCAAAACTGAACTTCTGCTTGGATAAAGATTATAGGTTTTATGCCATACTGTGGAATATTATACCTAAAGGAACAGCATATCCATGGAAACAGGGAGGCTGAGTCAGGTTTGTGGAGATGCGAGCCTGCTCATAGTAAGGACACAGGTTTTCCTATTTTTTTCCAGTGCAATAAAAACATCCAAAGTGAAAGAAAAACAAAACAGCATGCTTTTAGTCACTTGTTTGGTTAAAAAGTTACGCAATAGGGCTTTAATAACAGATTAAATTCTAGCATGCACTGATAACAATACATATTGCTGACTACTTATTCACTGCAGCAAAACCACCTTGATTTGGTACAATTTGAATGCTAAAAGTGGCTGTAATAAGACTCAAACCAGGGGTATCCAAACTTTTTTCCTCCGGTGATTTGGTACATTTATTGTCATTAGGGATGGAACGATATCCAAATCTCTCTGTACGATATTTTCACCATATACATCTCAAGGTACCATATTTATTGCAATATTTTATGGAGGCACAAAACTGTGAATCTGCATCACAAGACTTAATCCAAAGAATGAAGATTTCAAAGTGCTTAGAACAGTTATTTCTTCATGTCGTCTGCGCTGAAACGGAGCAAAGGATCATGGTCTATGTCACATGTGTCAAACATGCGGCCCGGGGGCCAGATCCGGCCCTCCAAGACATTTAATCTGGCCCTCGGCTGATTTTTCTATTAAAATACTTAAAATTTTCAGATTTTTCTGTTAATTTTCTGCACCGTTTAGCATAGCAGCGTTTCTGTACATTGCAACTCCCACCAGAGCAGCACAAATGAAGACTTTCCTCTTTCCAAACGCTCTTAAAGGACGATCGTTTTGACTGTCGACGGTGACCCTCATCAGCAAAATGTCAAAAAATGAGAAAAGCAGATGCTGAGTTCAGGATTTCCCAAGAAAAATAGTCTAATTCTTATTTGTTGACAGAGGTGAATGGGAAATCTGTGCTCAGTGTGTTTGGAACAAGTGGCGTTGCTCGAGGAATATAATCTTAAACACCACTACGAGACACGAAGAAAAATACACTAACTTGAAGAGAGAATTGAGTTTTCTGATCCGGCCCTTTTGGGATCAAAGTAGGTTGCATACGGCCCCCGGACCAAAATGAGTTTGACACTCCTGTTCTATGTAGTTCCCTCTGTTTTTTTAGCTGCATCAGAACTATTCATTTAAGCAAAGAGACTTGTGATTCGATATATTGAGACTTTTGATGATATCATGATATTTTGGTTCTTGTTACTTCCCTAATGATCCATTTATTAGTGCAGAAAGTAAAATTAGGCATGAAAATTATGCATTTACAATTTTAATAGTCATTCTACTACTAAATTTTAGTTCATTGTAATTCAGAAATTCTTTGGGGAGCTATTTGGAAGGGATTGGAGAGCTACTGGTGACTCCCGAGCAATAGGTTGGAGACTCCTGCTCTAAACTATGCAGCTCATTACGTAATAAGAGTCATATCTGTCTATTATGGGCCCTGGTTTGTGGAGCTCCTGCAGAGTGGAGTTTCTGTAGACTTTGCACACTGACACATGGCGCATCTGTCAACAAATCTATTCTGGTCTGTGCTCAGGAAAAGGCTCTGAAACCAACTCAGATTAAATGTCACTTCACAAACTCAGCTGAACCAACACAGAAATACTGCTCTGAGAATACTCTTGTCCCAGCACCACCATTTCAAACTCCTTTCTGATTTTTCAAGGTGGAGATTTGACAACATATGGATTTTGATACCACAATGAGAAGACAAAACAACAAAACATTTTTGTATATAATAGAATATTTTCAATGTAAAATAATGGCAGCCTCTTAAAGATTCCCATTGTAGCTCAGATGTACATCAAGACCAAAACCAAATGATGTTATCAAAGGAGAAAACACAAATATAACAACAATCAATCATATCTGAAGGAGTACAGAATGTTCAAATCAACAGAAAGTTTTTTTTTTCATTACTTAATGTGGGAAGAGTCAACTTTTTTAGTAGTAACATTGTAAAAAAATAAAATAAAATAATACAATAAAAACATTACTCAAGTTTACAAGTTAAACTATGACACCATAAGTGTTGTGTTGAAGTACAGTTCAATTAAAAAGTTACAAAAGTATTATGTATGCTACGTAAAGGACAAACACAACTCACCCTGCTCACTGTTTGACACAAATTAGAATATATTTATAGCATTGTAATATTTTGAGACAATTAACGCACTGAGAATCTCGTGGACGGCTTGTTAAAGAAAATATCACTGCCGTCTCGAACTGAATCTAATTACATTTACTATTCTTGTTAAATGAGTAAATATGAGGCATTTCTTCAAAGATAATAAACAGCTTTTTAAAACCAAAACACTAATAGTAATTCATTTGTCAGTCCTTTTATAGTGCCCATGTGAACACATTTTCAAGCCGTTCTTATTTGCGCCTATTTAATAGTTAGACGCATATAAAGTATTCCATTAGCTTGATGTTATTGCATATAAATTAATCAATTGAATGTATATTTAGGCCTATATATAACTTCATTTTAAAAACCTCCTGAGCCCATTCATCTGTGTCCTTTATAGCAGACACTGAGTTAACCAGTCTATCATTTAAGTCTTTTCACATGGACTTTTTGGGAGGACTAGATTCCTCTGCCTCAAAAGGAGTTAGAAGATGGAGCCGTTCTTATTTGCACCTACAATAGTTAAAAGCATATAAAGTATTCCATTAGCTAGAGGTTATTACATATAAATTAACCCATCACTATTAATTTATTGAATATATATTTAGGCTTATATATAATTTAACTTTAACCTCCTGAGCCCATTCATTCGTGTCCTTTATAGTGGACACTGACTTAACCAGTCGATCTTCTGTTTTCAGATAGACTCTTAATGTGGGGACTAGGTTCCTATGCATAAATAGCGCTGGGGGATTATAGGGTACTATCATGTCCAGGATAAAAAAAAAATAAAAAAAAACTCAAAGGAGTTAGTTTGTGGCTGCACTATGATAAAAAAGAGAGTCTAAAAACTTTTCGAGGCGACTGTAGAAGCTTGTCAGAGATGTTGGTCATCAAAAAAGTTGTTTTTGTTCGGTCCATCACATCTTCCGGTGTACATTACAGAGGACATGTGAAATTATAATTAAAATTAAATTAACAAAATCTAAATGCTAAGGTGTTTATTTACTTTCAAATAGGTAGAAAATCACAAAAAATATATGCTGTAAGACACTTTTTGTCTAGGGATCCCAGGAGGTTAATATGTTGTGTCATTCTTGGTTGCTGCACATAAGAAGTGTGTTAAAACACCAACCGCAGTGTATTTTTTTACCAGCACCAAATGGCCTCCTGCTCTAACATCCCAAAGCGTATTTAGTCTAATTGTTTAACCAACCTCTCCCCCCTCAGTGTGACTATCTGACCCCAGCGCTGCCTTATCCCAGGGGTCAAGACTTTGATTTGGTTTGCTGATTGTTCAACAGCTTTTCCATGTGGCCCCCGAACTTTAGATACGGCCAGACCAACCGCCGGGGTCAAAGATCACCACAGACCCCTACCAAGGGAATAGTAATGACAAAAGCCTGGAGAAAGCTCTGGCTCCTGTGTTGACCGAGTGCACTGGAGCCTGTGGGATCCTGTCCAATCCTCAATAAAAAGGTGTTTAAAGGGCTCACGTTACGCTATTTTTGATCTGTTATAATGGTGTTTCCTTATCAAAAACATACCTCGAAATGTCTTTTGTTTCATTCACACATTTTTAACACACAAACCCTGCATAATTCGGCTGAGATCTTGTCTCAAACTGAAAACACTCCTTACACCTTCACGAGAATCATTTGGATGATTTCAGTCATGGAATTGCCCGTCTTTACTGAACAAAAATTAAGATGTAGCTGTCAACTTTTGAGCTTTGGAGATGTAGACAGACTAATCATAAAGGGTTACTCAAATATGTATGACCTCCACACAACTCCAGATATGTTTTAACAACATTATAAAAACACGTAAAGTTACCGGACATCCTCATTTACTCTGAACAATCCCAATTTTGAGCCCTGTGTCCCGGGATTTATCAGCAGATTTATCCAAAACAATTGATTTGTCTCAATTTTATTCAAGAAATGTCCCAGATGTCCCTATTTTGACCAATCTGATCTTCACCGACAGTAAAGAGAGGCATGAATTGTCATTTGTTTCGCTAAAATACAGAACACCATGCTTGAAAATGACCATAAAGCAAAAAAAATACTGTTGCAGTAACTGAAGTCCCTAAGATTATATATGGAAGTTAAGTGCTCTGTTCACAATTTTATTTATACCAACCACCCCAGCCCGGCTCTGTCCCAGTTTTGAACTTTGTAAATCTGGTCACTCTACTCACAGCTCACAAGAATACATGCTGTATATAAAAGACCTTTAAGGCTATATCTATGAAGTTTGCGAGGGACATTTTAGCCGTTAACATCAAAACCGCAAACACGTCAACAAGCGAGCCGTGGGAATTGTCCACTGGCCGCAGAAAGTGCGGTTCAAAGTCCCCAAAATCAAACGTGGCTTCAAGATGAGAGAGTAGAGAAGGCAACAGGAGGTTTTTACACAGCTCACACGGCCCTATACAAGCCTGTTAAAAAGGGTGGCTCCACTAAAGGTACTTCCCGGCATCTGCGGCACATTCGCTGCAAACGTGTTACAAAAGAGCGGTCCAATGCTGTGTCACGCCATCAGAGAGCAGGCATGGGAAAAGAGACGGGTTTGACATTTGTGGATGAAGAAACGGAACAGAATTTGTTATTTTGTGAAGAAGAAATACAGTTAGGGTGACCAGGTTTTCAAAATAAAAAACTGGGACGTCCCTGGTTTGGGGCGGTTGGTAATAATGAAACTGTGAAACAAGTGCGTATAAGGAAAAATCTGCACTAATGAGAGTCAGTATAGCCACATTTCTTTGTGTTTTGGTCATTTTTAAGCAGATTCTTTTGTATTTTACTGAAATGACAATGTACGCCTCTCTTTCCTGTTGGAAGGGATCAGATTGGTCAAAAATAAGGGCACTTGAGACATTTCTTGTACAAAACTGGGATAAATTAGTGGTTTTGGATAAATCTGCTGGGACAGGGGACACAGGGCTCAAAACTGGGACTGTGCCGGGTAAATAGGGACGTCTGGTCACACTAACTAAAGTTTTCACAGCAAATACCACGAAAGAAAAGCTTTGGCTTCTCAAGTACAACCAGATCTAAATCATGTATTTTATCGTAGTTCTAAATAAGAAACTATCTAAAGGACAAAAAAGTATCTCAAACCCACACAATGAAAGGCATTTGCATAACAAATTAAATATATACTTTTTTATTGTATTTTAGTGCTGCCACTAATGAATAATTTTCTAACAATAAATCAAGTGGTTGCAATTGTCCTGTGTTCATTTGATTTATTTTAGTACCATAGCCGGTCTATGTACAGGACTAGGCTCCTACCCTGTATGTGTGCGTGTGCTAGATTTTCCCTGGAGGTTATCCTGTGTGCTGTGTGTGCGAGTGCAGAGGTTACTGCAGTTATCTCTGTTGTGTGCACTCAGTCGATAAACTGGTTATTCGGAAAAACCCTGTCTCGAGTTTGGTGCTGCCTCTGCTTGCGCATGTAACATTAAATCGTGTGTGCATAATGTTGTTCAACACTGTTTCTGGAAACATTATCAGGGTTGAGGTAGCTTGCTTAGCATTCAAAGACAGTCACAATCATCATAAAATAAACAAGAACCAGCTCAGCGTTTAATAAAACCAAACCCATATCATGTTGTCTTTTCCTTTTCTGAAGCACCTTCAGCAACTCCTGTGTGTTTTCTTTTAAGGTGCTCATCCACCGCTCTACATATATTTACGGTACTCTGCTCGATATATATATTGAGCAATAATGTGTTTAATGCAGCTTTGTGTACATTTGTTTTCATTTTACAGAAACTTAAAACCCCATGGCTCATTTGCATACAGTATAAGCGCTAAAAAAACATCTGCGCTGATGTGGTGAGCCACTAGTGGTGAGGAGGGGAATTACCTGAACTCAGACAAGCAAAAGTTCTCTGGACAGGCATATGTTGAATGCACTATTGTGTCTATTTTAAAACTGCACTACAAAGATGTCATTGCTTTGCCTGGAATGTTAAACACCTTTTCAAATTGAATCCTTTTGATCAATGCATTTTCTAAGAATTGTGTGAGAAAAAACCATGTACAGGGAAAAAGCAGCATTTGTACAATTCTGTGTATCTCTACAGTATTTTATTGTAATGTGAATATCATTACAATATAATATAGTCTTGAATAAGACTTTGAACATTGTCACATGATCCAAGCTTAATGTGAGCGACTTTTGGCACAATCAGCAAAACCTTTCCAGCCTAAACAAGTCTAAGTGTGACAGTTTGTACGAGTCAGGGCTGTTTGGTATTTTGTGGGTCACTGCATTCCCAAGCAGAGAAACAAGCAGAGGCTACTCAACCAGGAGAGAGAGGAGAGGAGAGGAGGAGGAGAGGAGAGAGGAGAGGGGGAGGAGAAACAAGCAAAGGCTACTCAACCAGGAGAGAGAGGAGAGGAGAGGAGAGGAGGAGGAGAGGAGAGAGGAGAGGGGGAGGAGAAACAAGCAAAGGCTACTCAACCAGGAGAGAGAGGAGAGGAGAGGAGGAGGAGAGGAGAGAGGAGAGGGGGAGGAGAAACAAGCAAAGGCTACTCAACCAGGAGAGAGAGGAGAGGAGAGGAGAGGAGAGAGAGAGGAGAGGAGAGAAGAAAACAAGCACAGGCTACTAAACCAGGAGAGAGAGGAGAGGAGAGGAGAGAAGAAAAACAAGCACAGGCTACTAAACCAGGAGAGAGAGGAGAGGAGAGGAGAGGAAAGAGAGAGGAGAGGAGAGAAGAAAAGAAAAACAAGCACAGGCTACTAAACCAGGAGAGAGGAGAGGAGAGGAGAGGAGAGGAGAGGAGAGGAGAAAAACAAGCACAGGCTACTAAACCAGGAGAGGAGAGGAGAGAGAGAAGAGAGGATAGGGGGAGGAGAGGGAGGAGAGGAGAAACAGCACAGGCTGCTCAACCAGGAGAGAGAGGAGAAGAGAGGATAGGGGGAGGAGAGGAGAGGAGAAACAGCACAGGCTACTAAACCAGGAGAGAGAGGAGAGGAGAGGGGGAGGAGTGGAGAGGAGAAACAAGCAGAGGCTGCTCAACCAGGAGAGAGAGGAGAGGAGAGGATAGGGGGAGGAGAGGAGAGGAGAAACAAGCAGAGGCTACTCAACCAGGAGAGAGAGGAGAGGAGAGGAGAGAAGGAGGAGAGGAGAGGAGAAGAGAGAAGAAAAACAAGCACAGGTTACTAAAGCAGAAGAGAGAGGAGAGGAGAGGAGAGAGGAGAAACAGTACAGGCTACTGAACCAGTAGAAAGAGGAGAGGGGGAGGAGATGGAGAGGAGAGAGGAGAGGGAGCAAAGAGGAAAAGGAGAGAGGAGGGACCAGAGAGGAGAGATGAGGGAGAGAAGAGAAGATAAGAGAAGAGAGGGAGAGAAGAGAAAAGGAGAGAGGAGAAAAGAGGAAAGGAGAGGGAAAGCAGAGAAGAGAGAACAGAGAAAGGGAGCAAAGAGAAAAAGGAGAGAGGAGAGGGAGAAGAGACGAGAGAAGAGAAGAGAGAGAGTGGAGAGGGAAGCAGAGGAGAGAGGAGAAGGAGAGGAGAAAAGAAGAGAGGAGAGAGAGGAAAGGCGGAGCAGAGAAGAGAGAAAGAGGAGAGGGAGCAGAGAGGAAAAGGAAAGAGGAGAGACGATGAGGAGAGAAGGGGGAGAGCTGAGAGGAGAGAGAGAGAAGATGAAAGAAAGAGGGCAGAGAGGAGAGGTGAGAGGGAGAGATGAGAAGAGAGAGAGGGAGGGGAAGAGAGGAGAATAAAGGAGAGGAGAGGGTGAGCAGAGAAGAGAGAAAGAGGAGAGGGAGCAAAGAGGAAAAGGAGAGAGGAGAGGGAGGAGAGACGATAAGGAGAGAAGAGGGAGAGCGGAGAGGAGAGAGGGAGGAAGATGGAAAAAAGAGGGCAGAGAGGAGAAGGAGTGGAGAAAAAAGGAGAGCAGATAAGAGAGGGAGCAGAGGCGAGAGAGAGGAAAGGAGGAGGATGAAAGAGGAGAAAAAGGAGCAGAGAGAAGAGGAGAGAATGAAGAGAGCAGAGGTGAGAGGGAGGAAAGAGGAGAGGGAGGGGAGAAGTAGCAGATGAGAGAGGAGAGGAGGAAAGGAGAGGGAGGAGAGGCAGCAGAGAGGATGGGCGAGAGTTCATCTTGATAAATCTGGGCAGATGGTCCACGCCTCAGACTCTCCACTGAAAACTCCACAAGTTTTTCAAGAAGGTCACCAAAGTTTAAGTGTCTCTTCAGCACCGGGTCCTTGGAGAGTGACCTGGCATTCAGACAAGTCATCTCCAAGTGAGGAGATGAGGAGTTTTAAAAATGGCAGTATATATTTCTGAAGGTCCAGGTTTTATTATCTGCTCTTCTGCCAGCTTTGATCATATTTATTGGTCCATTATCAAAACACTTTAAACTATTTCTTAGTTCCACTGAAATTATGCCTTCATTGTAAGCTTTTCCTTTCCTTTTATTGTCAGTTTTGTCAGGTCTGCGCTGAATCTCTAGTTTGACTTATAGCGGGAGTACTCAACTTTATTTTAGTAATGAGAAGAGTTGTTAAAACAGCACATTGTGATAAAATGAGACAGCTGCGCTCCGTCTGCAGTCTGTCTGGCATCTAATGATAATAAAAGAATGTATCTATCATAAACCTGGGAGAAGAGGCCCTAAGCAATGCGAGGATAGAGCTACTTAGAGAGATTTAAATACAGATTTGCAGTTTTCTGAGCTGTTATAATGTTTCCTCGTCACAAACATACCTGGAGTTTTGTTTCATTCTGTCTGTGCTGTGTTTTTGTTGTAGGGGTTTCTTCTTTTTTCTCTGTGCGATGTCCCGATCAAGGTTTTTTGGCTTCCGATCCGATTTTTTTAATGGAGTGCTCTTTCCGATACTGATCTGATAACTTCTTTTTATAGCTCCGGTAGCACCGTCTCTGTAATATAGTATCGTGAAGGAAGTTTGTACCTTAGCTCCAAAAAGTCCATTAGACGACGAAAACCCTACCAACCTTATCTTGCCTCACCTCCGCCAGTGTTTGCTGCTGTGGCTTTCCCGCTTTGCGCTTGTAAATCTTAAACTCATCCAGATGATTCTTTTGTAAGTGACGAATCAAATTGGTAGTGTTAAAGTGGCTCTGCTGGTTCCTCCACGAGAAACTGCTTGTTTGCAGCAATTGCCTGTCGTTGTTTGACTACACGTGACCAAATCCAATACTGTCCAATACTCATAAAAGAGCCGGATCGTGTGCCGACATCCCTAATTCCACATAGTTAGTATAGTTTCCAGATTCCAGATAGTTAGTTGTGCGCTTTGTGTTCTTTGTGTTCCATTTTTTGTATGAAATCGCTCTAGAAATAAAGTTTGATACACACAAAAACTTGCACAAACCCTGCAGATTTAGGCTGTGCTCTTCTCTTGAACAGAAAACTGTTCCACCTTGTGATGTCATGTGGTAACACAGGAAGTGCTTCACTGTGTGTTTGGATGATTTCACCCTGGACTTGCCAATCTGTACTGAACAAAGGCAAAAAATAAATAAATACATAAACATTACATGACATCACAAGGTGGAACAGAGCATTTTGAGCTTTGGAGATGTAGATAGACTAATAATAAAGGATTACGCCCAAAGATGAATGAAGCAAAACACAACTCCAGGTTTGTTTTTAGACGGTAACATCATTAGAACATAGCTTCAATCTCACAAGAGTCAATTTTGCGTAATATAGAACCTTTAAATGCGTTTCGGTCAATATATAAAACATTTTACACCATATTTATTGGTTTGAGCTCTAATATTGCAAATACCAAACAAAAACATGTAGCTGAATTTCAGTCTCACACAATCAGTGGAATATAAGACTAGAAAATAAACACGTATTTTGACATTTAAAGTGCAATATTGTTTTTCCATCTGTCTCTGCTCCTCCTTCAAACACAAAACAACAAAAACACACGTCTTTCTTACCGGTGCATTGTGTAACTTTTTTGAGTGGAGGAGCCGTCAAATTCTTTTCTCCGTGGAGATGTTATTGCTTTGTCTGGAATGTTTCACAGTATGGCATTATACCTTTCTATCTTCAAGGTATTTCTGAACTGTTTGACGTCATACTGTGGAACATTTTAGGGAGAGCAGTGACATATCCATAAAAACAAGGAGGTGCTAAAATATCAGATTCACGATTCTCACTGCATCAGCCTAACCAGCCCCATAACTACTTGTTCATACAGCTGTGAGACATATTAGCATTTCTGATAACCCACAATGCACCAGTGTGTCTCCTCTGTTCTCCTCTCCTGACCCTGTATTCTGCCGAGAGCTCAGGGTCAAGTGTCTACGCACATTATAAACCCATAAAAGAACCAGGGCCGCCACCTTTGTGCTGCTGATTTGGTCCTTTGTTAGGCTGTTTTATAAGACACAGCCTCACCACCTGCCTGTGAATATGAGCTGTAGGAGGCGACCAAAGAATAAGGGTTTTTGGAGCTAAAAAGCATTGCATTGCTCATAGAAAATGGCTACATATACTTATGGATAACAAAACTAGTATAGGCTTTATTCACGCTTACGTCACAAACCAGGAAGACGTTTGGAAACATGCAATGACAACTTGCAGGTCTGTTCGTGGTAGTAAGTCTGACAAAATCAAGGAAAAATGAGAAAATTGCCCAGTTTTCTTCGTCTACATGTCATTGTAGCATTCCATTATGTTCGGTGAATCAACCATTACATTCATACCTTAGGTTTAACAACTCGGAGCGCACTGGGTACATGCGATTAGAAGAGATGATTCCAAACGGCACATATGTATGCAGTCTTCATTTTACCGCTGGTCACATTTACTCCAATGGGTTTTATCCATAGACCGTATATATGAGTGGACAAAGCTAATGTGTTAGTCGCCGTGTGCCAAATAGGAAGTGCTCCAGGAGGCTCTTCCAGCTCCTTCTGACCCTGGCTCCCATTGACTTACATTAAGACTCGATCTGTAACTGCTGCTGTGAGTCTCGTCATTTTGGTCTTAAAATGTTCATATGAACCCACTCTACATGATCCTGAATTTTCTCAATTTTGTCTGTCATAAAATCCTATTCATAACAGAGCTTGGCTCCAGATTCGCTCCTGTAACCATGAGCATCGAGCCTGTGGGTGACGTCACACTCGCTTTTTCCATGTTGGGTGTGTATTAATGAAGAAACCGTACTCAGGATTCCTCAATCAATTTTACTACGAGGAGGAGCCTGTGGATAACGCACACAGATTATCATCACAGTGCGCATGAACAGTGTACTGTTCACTTACAACATGTAAAAGGGAAACACCTATACAAAACCGGTCAGTAACATTAGATAAGTGTTCTACAGTCCACTTTTATATACAGTCTATGGTTTTAGGACAGTCGGTCAGCGAGCGTCGGTAACTACACCGGAAGTTGTCATCACATGTTTCCAAATGTCTTCCTGTGTGTGAATAGAGCCTATTGAAAGTGTATACTCATTTGAGGAGGTATAGACACAGTTTGTCTATCATTCACAGATAGTTTTTAGAATAGTCTGAACAACTATATAAGACAGCAGTGATATTAAAGATCCTATATTACACACAATGGATTCTTAAGAGCTTTAAGTCGTGTTAGAATGTTGTTATCTCATCAAAAATATACCTGGAATTGTGTTTTGTTTCATTCATGTTTGAGTAACCCTTTATGATTAGTCTGTCTATATCTCCAAAGCTCATAATGCTCTGTTCCAACATGTGTGAATGAAACAAAACACAACTCCAGGTATGTTTTTGATGAGGAAACAACATTATAACAGAGATCTGACAATGTGAAAGTGATTTGAACTGTAATTTTTAAATCAAAATTGAGAAATGTCATGAGAAATGTAAAATGTACAAAAATAAAATTAAACGTACCTTTTTAATGACACTGTCCAATGTCTCTGGACGACTGATGTCGAAGCAGATGAGGACCGCGTCGGAGTCGGGATAAGCCAGGGGACGCACGTTATCGTAGTAGGAAGAACCTGGGGACAGACAGAGAAAGAAGTGCACAAGATAAGAATATCAAGTTTAACTAATTAACATCAAACAAATCACAAATCCCAACTGTGAACCAACCATCGTGTTATAGAAGAGGTTAAGTCATGTGTGAAGACTTATGATGAAATTTGAATCTGAAGAAAAACAGTGAACATCTGTCTCCTGATTTGAATTTTTGCTTTATTATATAGTTTCCTGACAATTATCCAAGCATATCTGCATGTTTCTATCAATATGTATTATAGAAAGGCATGAAAGTTTTGTTTTTGGCCTCTTTTTCCCAGCTCTGACTTGTAACTTGGCCTCTTGGTGCGACCTGCTTGTCTCCATAAAGATAGACAAGTTAAATGCCGTGCTGTGGAGCAGTCTAGACAAAAAAAAAACCTGTCTGTCTACATTTTCGAAGCCCAAATACTCTTTTCCTTCTTGTTTTTAAGTTAACAGCTACCTTTTGTTCCGAGACTGGCAATTTCACTTGAGATTTGCAAGAAGAACTCTAAATGTGCAGAGTTTGTGTGTTAAACATGTGTGAATGAAACAAAACACAACACCAGACACGCGTGTGATGAGGAAACATTAGAACATAGATCAGAAAATAGCATAATGTGCTCTACAGACACACATCACACTCCATAATAGACTCCAAGGTCCAAACTGCAGTTAAATATATTTCTTTTTCCCTTGTCTCTCGCTTTTCTCTCCGTCCTTGTTTAGCATCTGATCTTTTATTCCGGGGCATGCACACTTCTCCTGCACCTTGATCACATCTGAAGGCTCAGAGCAGAGTGGTGCCTGCTGCTTTCACAGACGTGCTGCTCACATGGCTGCGCTCTCATTAGACCCTTGTAAAAATGACTTTGGTTTTTAAGAAATGCTGTGGATTTGGGAACCGCACAGGAAGAGATTTTGGCTGCACAGAGTTTTGATCTGGTATATTAGGATTTTGGGTAGTAGGACCAATGCTACAGAAATAAACAATGCAAAACAAAACACTATTTGTAAAAGATAAGAACTGCACATGGATATACACACAGTTATTATAGGGAAAATATTCAAGTAGTCATAGTAGTAGTAGAGTTATTGTAGAGGTAGTAAAGCAGTGAAAGTACTACTAGTATTAGTGGCAGTAGTAGTATCAACAGTAGACCCCCCTACACTAAAAATATTCTGTAAACTGCAGATAATTGTAATCATATTTAACCCAAGGGCCATTGGGGGAAAAATATCTACGTTTTATGAAGGAGTTAAAACTAAACTAACTAATCCTAACAGTGTTGTCAGTGTCAGTAATTTTCTGTCTATCCTTAGTAGTACTAGTAGTATAAGTAGTAGTATAAGTAATAGTAGCAGTCGTAGTAGCAGTAGTCATAGCAGTAGTAGCAATAGAAGTAGCAGAAGTAGTAGCAGTAGTAGTAGCAGTTGTAGTATCAGTACTAGTAGCAGTAGTTGTAGCAGTACTAGTAGCAGTAGTTGTATTAAAAGTAGTAGCAGTAGTAGTAGCAGTAGTAGTAGTAGTAGTAGTTGTAGTAGCAGTAGTAGTAGCAGTAGTAGTAGTAGTTGTAGTAGTAGTAGTAGTAGTAGTAGCAGTTGTAGTAGCAGTCATAGTATCAGTAGTAGTATCAGTAGTAGTATCAGTAGTAGTATCAGTAATAGTAGCAGTAGTAATAGAGGCTCTGAATTGTATTGTGGGCATGGTGTCATAAATAGGAGTATTAACAGATTTGTAGTAGTGGTGAGAAGTATGTAGTAGCATTTGCAACAAAAGTACAAACAGTGTAAAACAGAACACTTCATTCAGTGCTGTTTTCACTTAGATTTTCACCTTATTATTTCATAGTAAAAATACTTGTGGTGTTGATGGGAGCTCCATTTATCACGATCCTGCACCCGCCTCCTCACAAAGGCCTAATCAGGCAGCTGAAGCACCACGTCTCTGTAAACTCAACTCAATGGACTCCACACAAAGCCTCAGCTCCGTCTTCTTCTTCTGCATGTTCCTTTGTCAGAGGAGCAAAGGAAAAGTGACAATAGACCCCCAGCACAGCCCCACGCTCCAGCCCCTCAGCTGCTCTTTATCTACAACTTTCCTTTTCCATTGTCAAGGAACAGCAGACGGATCAAGACAGATGTGTTCAGAGACTCAAAGTTGGCTCTTGCACTTTATAACAATAAAAGATACACCCACAGAAATATGAGACGTTCTGCACCTGCAATATTATACTTCAAGTTAAGTTACTTCTTCGTTGACTTTCTTATTCCAACCAGAGTCCAATAAAAAAACAAAACAATACAATACAAAACAATATATGAAACTTACAAGTCTGCAAACAAATGTAATATATAAGAACTAGGAAAAATATCAAGCTATATCATGCTGATCTTAAACTTAAAGCTCTATTACGTAACTTCTGTGGGGAAGAGTCCACCGCCTGCTTGTAAAATGAAGATGAATGTTCCACAATATAGCATTATAGCAATATAGCATCTTTATACTAACACATGTTTTTATGAGCCTATACTCAAAAGACCTTGAAAAATGCTTACAAGCAAGTGGCAAAACCTGCATAATGAAAGTTCCACAGTGGACCTTTAACCATAGTGTCCTTGATAACAGTTTACTGACATTGCGTTTCAATTTATGTAATGTAATGGCCATATGAACTATTTTTTCGGTTCTTTGCTTTGCGTTTTCATCTCATCGCTTGTTTCTATGGTGACTAATATTGCTATTGCCCAGAATGTTCCACAGTATGGCATTAAACATAACTATCCTTATCTAACTGTATATATTTTTACTAGCCTATACTCAAAAATACCTTTAAAACATGTTTAGCATCACCTCTTTACAGATCTGATCTTTTACTTGGTCTGGTGGCATTATCTGCTTGTTTCTATAGTGACTAATATTGTTATGGCCCAGAATGTTCCCCAGTATGGCATTAAACATGTCCACCTTTATCTAATTGCACATATTTGTATTAGCCTATACTCAAAAATACTTTTAGCGTCACCTCTTTACAGATGTGACCTTTTACTTGGTCTGGTGGCATCATCTGCTTGTTTCTATGGTGACTAATATTGCTATTGCTCAGAATGTTCCACAGTATAGCATGAAACATATTTCTCTTTATCCAGTTCCACATATTTTTAGTAGCCTATACTCATAAAATACCTTAAAAACATTTTTAGTGTCACCTCTCTACAGATCTGTACTTTAACTTGGTCTGGTGGCATCATCTGGTTGTTTCTATGGTGACTAATATTGCGATTGCCCAGAATGTTCCACAGTATACCATTAAACATGTTTATCTTTATCTAATTGCACATATTTTTACTAGTCTCTCTTCAATAATACCTTTAAAAACATGTTTATTGTCACCCCTCTACAGATCTGACCTTTAACTTTGGTGACTACTATTGCTATTGTCCAGAATGTTCCACGGTATGGCATTAAACATAACATCAACATTGAGATAAGCAGGTGACAAAAGTTCCACAGAGGACCTTTAACTATTTTGTCCTTGATAAGAGTGTACTTATGTTGCTTTTCAGGGTATTATGTAATGTAATTTTATTGTGCTACTCTTTTTAGTTCTTTTCTTTGTGTCTCCTCCTCATTGAACAAAAGGCAGCTCTGAACTAAGATGATTGACGTGTCGGAGCTGTAGTTTAGTGCTGTTTGTGATAAACTGCGGCTTATAATTTAAACTTAAAAACAATATTTATACAACTCCACAGCCATCCACTCGCACAGCTCCTGCACTTCAGAGCGGTGGAGAGGGGCGGAGAGGAGAGAGGGAGCCATGATAAGTACTTAGGTTCAAGAACATCACATCAAATATTAGGATTGAGTTACGCGAGCTGGGAAAACAATTATACTAATGTAGGAGTAGGCCAGGAGGGGTCAAGGAAATGATTTGAAGATTTAAGTAAAGTGGAGAAGGGTCAAAGCACAGTGCAGAGCAATGGAAAGAACAAGAGCGTAATAAAATGTAAAATAGGTGTTTAAAATATCACATTAAAATAACACATTAGGCTTGATTGATTGTAAGGTCAAACACAACTGAGAATAGTTTTAGACAAATGCGATTACTGCAAATGTGTTTTTAGGGGTTTTTCTACTAATTGGATTGGAAATTTGAGATTTTGTCAGTTCTTTTTTGGTTAATGAGGAACCATTTTTGTCTCTGTCACTCTGTTTGTCCACGATAACTCCAGTTTAGATATCAACATGCAGGACTGAACCAGGTCTAAACCAGGACTGAACCAGGTCTAAACCAAGACTGAACCAGGTCTAAACCAGGACTGAACCAAGACTGAACCAAGACTGAATCAAGAAAGAACCAGGTCTAAACCAGGACTGAACCATGCCTAAACCAAGACTGAACCAGGTCTAAATCAGGACTGAACCGGGAATGAACCAAGACTGAATCAAGGGTCTAAACCAAGACTGAACCAGGTCTAAACCAGGACTGAACTAGGACTGAACCAAGACTGAATCAAGTCTAAACCAGGACTGAACCAAGACTGAACCAAGACTGAACCAGGTCTAAATCAGGACTGAACCAGGTCTAAACCAGGACTGAACCAGGTCTAAACCAGGACTGAACCAGGTCTAAACCAAGACTGAACCAGGTCTAAACCAGGACTGAACCAGGACTGAACCAAGACTGAATCAGGTCTAAACCAGGACTGAACCAGATCTAACCCAAGACTGAACCAGGTCTAAATCAGGAGTGAACCAGGTCTGAACCAGGTCTAAACCAGGACTGAACCAATTCTAAACCAGATCTAAACAATTATAATTATAATAGTTATAATAACAGTTATAATTATTATTATTAGTTCTTATTATTAGTCATAATTTTCAGGGTTTGTTTACTGTTACTGTTTCGTCCTGTGGGCTCACCACCTGCAGAGGGGTTCATAGGGGGGGTCAGGTGCTATGAGTATTGGGCAGCACGCTGCCCCCGTGACCCAGCTGGATTAAGCGGGAGAAGATGGATGGATGGATGTTTACTGTTTACTGTTTTCCTGAGCATTCAGTATGGTGCAGTATTGTAACAGACACAAGGTGAGGGGCCTTTTGGGGGGAAAGAAGTGCTGCATTTTATCATTCAAACATGCGGCATTTTTGCATTTTGCTCCCTCAAAACTGAGGTACTGAACGTGATATGTGTGTACCGTTACTCCCATAGAAACCCAACATATTTGGGCTGAGTCCTTCTCTCGGACTTAAAACATCAAAACAAAACACTCGAAACACCTTCCCTGGAGGCACTGATAAAATCGTAATTGAGTTTTTTTCTCAAATTGTTCAGTGATGGATTAAGTGAAAGGAGATAAGAGGTTAGAAGATGGAGAGATAAGAGGGTCAGATGGGGCCGGATGAAATGATTTGCTTATTTTCGTGTCGCTGATGAAGCAGAATGTTTTTTGCCTGAAACTGCTCCGTCACAGAGAGTAAGTGTTGGAGTCAGCAGAGTCTATTGTGAAACGCCGGGCTCTGATTGGCCGGTCACACATGAGGGGCCAACGCTGCTGAAACTGGTCTTTAGTATGTATCACAGAGAAGCAGACCCTCGCCGAGCGCTGGAGGAGAAAGAGATGAGAAAGTGGAGGAGGAGAGGGAAGGAGGAGAGGAGGATGTGAGGAGGGGAGGAGACAGGAGGAGTGGAGGGAAGGAAGGGAGGAGGGGAAGAGCGGAAATGTGAGGAGGGGAGGAGTGTGGAGAGGAGAGAGGAGAAGAGAGATGGAGGAGGTGAAAAAGAGGATGTGAGAAGGAGAGGAGCAGGAGACAGGAGGAGGAAAGAGAGAGAAACAGGAGGGGAGGAGAATGTGAGAAGAGGAGAATGGGTGGAGGAAGGAGGGGAGGCAGCTATAGTCAAAAGGATGTTAAAATAAAAGAAGCATATCTGTTCTCTTAGTATCTCCAAACTATTGCAACAGAAACATTGTAGAGGAGAGAAGAGAAGCACATTGTGATAAAATAGTACTGTGAGATTTATATATAATTACATCCCTGGTCTGACGGCAGATCAAAACCATTCTTAAATGATTTAGGAAAGCAAACAGTACAGAAGTATAAAACCTTACTGTGACAAGAGAAAAAGCTCTGTCTAAAAACACATGTCCTACTTATGTGTTTCTCTTTCAGTATTGATACAAATGAGTCCTTTTGATACAGACATTGATAAGTAATAGGACAATATACTGTATGTGTCTCCTGCCTTTCAGTTTTAAAGCTGCATTGTGTAACTTTGTCTGGAATGTTTCACAGTTTGGTATTAAACCTTTCTATCTTCATGGACATTTTCAGACCAAGTCACAAGTCAGATCTGTGGAGAGGAAACAGCATTCACAGTTAGAATGTTTGTTTTTCTAGGCATTTTTTGAGCTATAAAACCACCTGTAATTGAATAAATGTAATCTAAAGCTGTGTAATGTCATACTGTGGAACATTCCAGGCAGAGCCCTATAGAAACAAGCAGGTGACCCCCAACCAAAAGTTACAGTGTGTACCTTTAAGACTTCCCTATTGACAGAAGTATTTTCTGGGTCGACCATCTCGAGTCTCTCTCGAGCAGCACTAGACCTGTATCATCCATCAACACATTTCTTATACCATTGTTCTGCAGAGATCCTTGTTAGTGAAAGTGAACTTCTTCTGTGGCCATTTGTATGTGCCCTTGTTATCCACATAGAGTCTGTTTGTGCCTAATTTATATAAAAGAAATGAGAGAGCAGAAAGGTGGTGCTGTAGGAGAGTTTGAGCGTGTGGTGAGGGAAAGAGGCCAGTCACAGTCTGTGGTCTCACTCAAACACATCATTAGAAAACATTTAAAAACCACTAAATAGAAGTGTTGTGGTGAAAGTGCCACACACACAGAAAGGGTACAGCACTTTGGCTTTGTACATTTCAAGTAACAGCTGCTAAAATCACTTAAAGGTTTCCTAGGAATGTTCCGTGGTGTGACATTAAACATATCCATTTAGAGTTTATTCATTATGGGTGCTTCTATTGCTCAAAAATACATGAATTTCTTTTGTGAACAGGGGCGACTCTCCACAGATCTGAACTGTAATATCATGTAGTGCTGTAATCTGCTCGTCCCCCTCTATATTGTGGAACATTACAGACAGAGCAATAACATTTTTATGCAGCAAACAGATGGCAGACTCTCCACTAAAAATGTTGATCAGTGCGCCTTTAAAAACAAAAACTAAACTGACTGTTTAGACGATAATGAATGCTATATTCAGACATGGTTAGTGCAAAATGTCTGTATTTTAGCCCATTAAATAATATTTATTATGTTGGTCAAGTCATTCTTATGTTATCATGATTAATATAAGTGTACAGGAGTCCCAGGAGTTCTGTGTTAGGTTACAGATTATAAACTTGAGGTAATAGCAAATTTCTCCTATTAGCAACAACTTTTAACATTTTTCATAGAGCAGTGCTAAATGGGAAAGTCAGTAGAAATAAAAGCTGCTCCTTCTTCTCCCCAGGATCTTAATTAACCTTCATTTAACCAGGAAAGTCTCAGAGATTTGGAAACCATGGGGAACCCGAAGATACACTAGAAACTATTTCTGAATGCAGTAAGAATGTTTTCTCTGCCAGTTTCCTGTGGTCGTGTACTTGGTCTAATATTACAGGTTGCATTATGGGGCTGTGCATGGCCAGTGCTGATTGTTTAGAAGAGAAACCGAAGGCCGCTAAACTCTGTTGACATTTTCAGACGCATATGCAGAGCTGATTTTGATTATTTTCCCAAAATGATACCATTTCATTTTATTTAACTACACAGTCTGTTCTTGTTTGTTGGTTGTTGTTGTTTGCTCAAACAAACCAAATATATTAATGAAAAAACATTTGTGCAGTTATCTTTTTGCCGGTTAATTCAGGATTTAATGCTGTTAGCTGATAAACTAACCATGTATATGGCCTGTATTTGCACATTTTAGTCTATTTCTTTCTAATATACTAGTAGATCAAGACAACTGTAAAACTGTTCTCATAAGGTCCAGTTTTGCTCTATATATACTGCAGGATGTTTTTCAGAATTGATACCTGCTTAAAGACCATCTTAAAGAGAGCGCTTTCGGCTCCATCCACTTTCCACTAAATTGAAAAACTGTTGCCTCATTTTGGTCTTAACATTTTGTATCAACCCATTCTACAGGATCCTGTGTTTTTTTATTTCAAACATTTGTCCATAAACAAATTCCTTTTCCTAATGTGGAAATCTGCGCCAAAGTTGCTCCTATAACTGCTAGCCTCAATGAGCTTCATTTAACCCTTCAAGACCTAAGGGCACTGTTAGTATTTTTTCCTTGTCTAGATTTTTTTCTTAATTTTTCCATTAAAACTTCCCCTTTTATCCAATAATGAAGTGTCACATCCTTTTTTTTTCAATATAACCTATTTTTTCACAATCTGCACGCTGTAGTTGTGTCATACGGCTGTAATAAAAGCTATAGGATCAGAAAAAAACAAAACAAAATGAACAGAAAATAAAATTCACACTCATACAAAACACACAGTAAACAGTTTTAACTACAGCTGAATGCTATGGGTGATGTCACACTTCCTTAGTCTATGGCATCAATTAGAATTTGCTATTTGAATTTAGATGAATACAGAAATGCTCCACTTTGTCTAGGGATTAAACCTGGCACCTTCTTGTCATGGGGCATTGATTCTGACTACTATGCCACACATGTCATTCCCACATTATGCTGCTGGAGTTTGTTCTTTGACCTTTACTTTCCAAAGTCTCCCACTTTACTTAAACTCAAATCAAACTCAAGAGTTGGGGCTAATACAATCAATCTGCTACTCCCCGGTGACGACTCAGCCTGACTGACAGCTCACGGCCACACGGGGCAGCATTTCTACCTCCTGGCGGGTTGAGCGACAGCCCGACTAGCTCAGCAGTTTGCCAAAGTCGAGTGAGAGGTCCTCTGGTAGTATTTAAAATAAGCGCACATATAAAACCAATCACCAAAGCAATCGGGGAAACCAATGGGGAGAAAGAGACATCGTAAAATATATGACCAGCCCGAATGTTCTCGTCTCCCACCAGAGCAGAGACGGAACACGAGATGAAAAAGGATGGGCCATATAGAAAGCGGAAGATCAAACTCAGCACGACAGATCAAATAAAAAGATAAACTGGGGGAGGTATGAGAGAGTTGGCCATCGGGAAGACTACGGGTCTATTCATACAGCGCGGTGGAACAAAAGGTCAATGCAACTTCAGATATCGTCACAGAGATGGATGGAGGGAGATGGAGAGAGATGAGGGAGGAGAGAAAGAATAGTGTGGAGGAAAACACTGCAATAGGGCTGCAAGAAGTGTTGTCACGATACTAAAATGTCAAACTTAATTTCAGAATAGACTGGATATAATGCAGATTCTGATAAAACAATGATAATAATCTTTATTTAGACAACAGAATGTGATTTCAACATTAAATCAAAGTACTTTCTTCAAAGCCTCTCTTCATTGGTGTTGTAGAAGTTCTCAGCTTGTCCAAGAAAGGGTGGAAGTAAAAGGCTGGAGACCAACTGGACGTCTTAACCTCTTGAGACCCTGTGGCCTCATACGAGGACATTACATTTTTGCCTCTTAGCACCATGATTTTCAATTATTTTAAACTTTCACCTGTAATCAACTAAAAACCTCTACAGCAGCTCCCGAAAGTAAAAAAAAACTGCATGGTAAAGTTTAGATGCAAAATGTATGAATAAAACCAATGTATTTATGAACAATAATGTCTCTTCATGTATCTTCATGTATCTTCATTTGGCATTAAAATTTGACCCATTTTATTGACCACAGCAGACGAGAGCATCAGGAAATGTCATGTCCTCGTTTGAAGACATTGGGACTATGTTATATTATTGATTGTACATGTTGTTAGGTAAACTTGGGAATATTTAGATGAGTTTACAGTTATAAATTGCTGGACGTTTCTGCTGCTATAGGGAAACTGCTGCCTGTCTTCACTTTTTGCACCTCTACTTTTTTTGTAACGATTGAAAACCAGAAAAAATTAAAACTGTGGACCACATTTTCAGGCCTTTTGTGTGTTTTTAACCTCAGTCACTGAACCCCAACCCGCTCACGGTCGACCTACGTCACATTTGGCAGGTTTAGGGCTTGAAATAAACAGCTAATTGCTGTTTGTTTGTTTTTTGTAATTTATTTCTACATTTTAATGTTTTTACATTTTTTAACCAATGGTGTCATACAGAAGACTTACTTAGTAGGTCCTACTTATCCCAAATAGCAAGAAGAAATGAATAATGCACACCAGACAAAAGCTCGGGTCTCAGGAGGTTAAGCAGGACAAGTTTATTTACCATCAATAATATGGGCCCGGGGGGAACTGAAAAGTCAATATAGTATGATTCCAAAAGTGAACATAGTCTGATCTTTGAGTGTTCAACCCCCTTGACTATGTTTCCAAAGGAGGAGGTTTATAAAGTAAGTGTGGGAAGACTATGAAGGCCAGAAGACAATATGGAACAATTTAGATAGTGGTTTGCCAAAGAAACACCAAGAGAAGATCATGATGTAAATATAACTTTTGTGAGTCAATGTTAAACTGAGAGATTTATGTGGAGGATAAATTACTTAAATTCTCTTACAATTGGCTCCCAGTGCGTTTTAGAGTTGGTTTTAAAATTATTTTATTTACTTTTAAGTAACCTAGCGCCCTCCTACCTTGCAGACCAGATCCAGCACCATCCCAAAAGCAAAACTCATCTCCGTGGGGGCCGTGCGTTTTCTGTTGCTGCCTCATCGCTGTGGAACCAGTCGCCATTAGAAATTAGAGTCTGTATCTGTTTTTAAATCACTCCTAAAAAAGCACCATTTTTCACTGCCTTTCAACAAGTGAGATTTACATTTCTTGTTGTTCAGTACCTTATTGTTTTCTATGTTTTTTTTAGCAGTTGTTTTTTGTATATCGTGTTGTACTGTCCTTGTCTTTTCTTGGAACACCCTTAGAGGCTACTGTTGTTGCGATTTTGGGCGCTACAAAAATAAATTGAATTGAATTGAATTTTCTCTGTTTGCATACAGCACTTTGGTTGGCTGTAAAGTTTTTAAAGTGCTTTATAAATAAAGTTGGTATGGTACTTTCTTTTCTATTACCATGTGCTCTTATATCTGTGTAATCCCTCAGTCTTCCATGTATAGTGCTCCATGGGCATATACTAGTCTATGTGCTCTTATACTTTTACTGATAAAGCTCAAGATCATTCTAAAGCTTCAGGAAAGGTTCATTTCTGTCCTGTGAATTTGAAATTTGTGTTGATACCTGCTTAAATGAGTATCTAGTTTCGATATTAGTTTTAATATAAAGTAGCATCTGATTTTTTATACTTTTGACAACCTTATTATCAACCAAATAAATGTTGAAATATGGTGAGTGAAGGCTTCTAAATAGAAAATATTCCCAAATAAAGTGTTATGAACAAAAGTCTGCATTTGTTTATTCTTTGTGACATTTTGATAATGCCACTGTCTTTGTTATAAAATATATTTTCGGATTTGTTTTAGCATCTGTCTTTTCTTATTTTATGGACTTGCGGATAAAGAGGAAACTGGCTCCTCATGAACCCAAAATAAATCTATGTATATTATCATTTTAGACAATAATGGTTAACCACAGCTACAGTGCACAGAGACGGCTATGAGAAGTGCTAAAGAGCAGCACACAAAATCATCAGTATAAGTTCTGTTAGCAAGGCGGCTTTTAGACATTTAAGACACTCAAAAGTGAACTATCCGAGGGTGAAATGACTATCAAAACAGATGGAAAATGTCAACTGTCATTTATGAACAGAACAAAGGATGATGGGAGTGCTATACTTAGATAAACTAAAATGGCAATAGTGATGTCTCCATGATGAAGTTACTGCTTTTCCACGAATGTTCTGCAGTATGGCTATTGGCTAATTTCATCGCCATGGAGACGTGCAGGCGACCGGGCTAAAGTCACAAGCCAGATCTATGGAGAGAAAACACCGCTCACATGTTTTAAAGGTATTTTTGATCAATAAAAATGCCTGTAATTGAATCATTGTAAAAGAGATACACTGGCATATACAGTGGTCCCTCGTTTATCGCGGGGGTTATGTTTTAAAAATAACCCGCAATTAGGTGAAATCTGTGAAGTGTTCAGCTTTATTTTTTTACAGTTTTATATATTTTAAGGCTCTCACCACACACTTTATACACTTTTCTCAGATAGGCTCCACGACCTAAACCCTCGATCTAAACTGAGGAGTGGGGGGCACAGCACTACATAAAGGTCTTTGTGTGGAAAACACTGCGTCTTTTTCCCACTGAAGACCTTAGCTTAGTGCAAGTGTCTTTTTCCAAGTGAAGAACATAGTTATGGGTAGTTGTTGGTGCTGTTTTTTTCATCTGGGCAAGAAGATTCTTATAAACAAACACGCCACCCTCAATTACGCAGAACAGCCAATCAGGGCGCAGAACACAATGCCATAGGCTGTTAAAAAAAAAAAAAAGCTAAATTGCACACAAAAATTATGCAAAACAGCGAAGCCGCGAAAGGTGAACAGCATTATAGTGAGGGATGACTGTACTGTGGAACTAGGGCTAGGTGAAATTGTGATAAAAAAATTTATTCTTTTTACCAATATTGTTTACTGCAGCTTTATGCAAAAAAATAAAATAAAATAAAGCAATTCTTAGAACAAGAAAATTACTTTATTTACCACTTTAAGATAATAAGTCTGCATGAATAGTGATCAAATCGTAATCAAGATCTGTGGCCACACAGGATGGCCACACAGGATGGCCACGTGAGTGGGTAGCACTCATGCCTCACAGCAAGAAGGTTGTGGGTTCAATCCCCCGGGTCTCCCGGGCCTTTCTGTGTAGAGTTTGCATGTTCTCCCCGTGTCTGGATGGGTTTCCTCCAGGCACTCCGGTTTCCCCCATTAACCAAAAACATGCACTGTAGGTGTGAGAGTTGTGTGAGTGAGTGTTGGTGGTGGTCGGAGGGACCGTTGGCACCGGTTGGTTTGGCAGCCCCGCCTTTGTCAGTCTGTCCCAGGGCAGCTGTGGCTATAACAGTAGTTTACCACCACCGGGTATGGAGCGAATGAAGAATGCTCTGTAAATAATCCTCTGTAAAGCGTCTTTGTGACATCTGTCTGTGAAAAGCGCTATATAAATAAATAAAATCTTACAAAGAAAATACTGAAACAACTTTATGCTCCTGACACAATAACAACAAAGCCAGTTAGTCTAAACCAGGCATGTCCAAACTATGGCCCGGGGGCCAAATGTGGCCCTAAGACCAATTGTTTTTGGCCCTCAGGCTTCCAGGTGAATTGGCCCATATTACCACAAGTAGTACTTTTTACTGCATGTTTTTGAAATCTACCTTGATCAAGCAAATGTAGTGTGTCCTTCTGAGGGTCTAAGCCTGAACAAAGGTCTGGAGGGTCATTCAAACCTGGTATAAATGCACAGATTTTAATTACTCACTGTTTTGGTCTATGACCCCCGATCGGCCCTCACGCTGGTCTGTGTTTTAATATGTGGCCCTCGATGAAAAAAGTTTGGGCACCCCTGGTCTAAACCATTTGTAAATAGTCCATATCATTACAAGGCCTGAGCTGCAACAGATAAATAACCAAATGAACCGATAATTAGCCATAGAAGCCACTTATTCAACTTTGTACAGCTCAAATCTATTTTCATCACAACAAAAACACCCCCAAATCTCCCCATTACTGCAAATAATTTGTACATATGCTATTGAGTCCCAAAATATACTGTTCCAGCTTTCATAAATTGAAATCAATATAGTAATTACTGTGATAGGCCTAATGATTTGGCTCAAGGAAAATCGTAATATCCATTTTTCAGCATAGCGTCCACCCCAATGTGGAATATTCCAGATCATCAACCATAACATCAGCAACACCAGAAACATGACAGAGCCCACCTTAAAGTCAGTAATATTTCTAAAACGTCTGTCAGACCCACAGAAATCTTCAAAATCCTCCTTTTTCTACCTCACAGGAAGATCCAAATCAAAGACATACAGTATATCCAGGGCCACACGAGGACACGGAGGGAAATAAAAAATGACGATAGTCGATGGAGCGATACAAGCTCCACAAACACTTTATAAACTTGTTGCTTGTCTCTTTGCAAAGGTCTAATGATCAACAAGCTGGTGTCATACGCAGAGGCCGCTCCACTGGTCTAAACACGAGGGAGGAGAGGAGGAAGAACAAAAAGGTGATAGAAGAGATGGAGAGAGAGAGGAGAGGGAGAGTCAGGAGGGAGAGAAGAGAGGAGATGAGAGTTGAGAGGAAGGGAGGAGAGGAGGAGAGAGAGGAACAGAGGGAGGAGACAGAGGTGAGAGGATGAGTGAAAAAGAGGGAGGGAGAGAGGAAAGGATGGAGAAGATAGAGGAAGAGATAGATAGATAAATAGAGGAGAGAGGGTAAAATACAGTAATGAGGGAGTGAGGGTGGGCAAAGAGAGAGGAAAGAGAGAGGAAGATAGATAGATGAGAAGAAAGAGAGGGTAGAATAGTGAGGGAGAAAGGGAATGAGTGAGTGAAGGAGGGACAAGAGGGAGGAAAGAGAGAGGGAGAAATTGTAGATAGATAGATGAGAAGGAGAAGAAAGGGTAGAATAGTGAGTGAGGGAGGGAGAAGAGGGAGGAAGAAATAGATAGATAGATAGATAGATAGAGCCAGGAGAAGGGGAGAGAGCGTAGATTAGGAAGAAGGGAGGAAGAAAAGACTGGGTCGGTGCGTACATCAGTCTGGCTTCATCAGAACACCAGAAATATCCCCGTGGACGTGGCTGTAGCTTAGCTCTATGTATCAGGCTCCTCCTCAGTCGCTCCATCAGAGGCTCCGTGGATCTGCTCCTCTGCTCACACCAACATCACAAAACACAACACAAGGCGGCCAAACTTTTGAAACGTAAAACAGAAGGTTATGAAATGAAATTCCCCATGTTTTTATTAAAAGGTGTGAGGCGTCTGCTTCCTGTTGTCTCCATGGAGATGTTCATTGTTTGGTCTAGAATGTTCCACAGCACGAGATTAAACATCTCCATGAAGACAAGCCACTGCAAATGTCATAAAACTAACCAAGATTCTAGACAATCTAAAATCCAGACAAAAAGCTGTCTTATTTTAAGGTATATATACTAAATGACTAAATCATATGCTAAGTATGTAAGATTATTAAGATTATTTCAAGAAAATATTACTTTTTTTCTTATTTAGTTTTTATATCTATACACTAGTTAGTTTAAACTGGTTAGAATGAACACACAACACGCCAAACAAGTGTTAAGATGGTGTTTTTTTTTATGGATGTAAATCAGACAATCTTGGACTGAAACTGTCCAGTTTCATCCCTGTACCTTCTGTTTGTCAGATGGCAAGTTTAAAAGGCTTAAAAGTTTGAGGAGAGCGATGTGCAATGTGTCAATATGTTGCCAAGTGGTAATTAGTCTTAAAATAAGGAAATAAAGAATTTCATTAAGATTCATTAACTAAAATCAAGAATAAAATCAACAGTCAATAACAAGCTTTATATTCTAGGTTTATTTTCTTTTTCTTAGAATTTGTCTTTTATGCTTTATTTAGGTCACTTAAAACTTAGATTATTGCATAGAATAAATGATTTTATCTTATTTTAAGATGTATTTAAGTAAATTTCACTTACTGCACTGGCAGACAATTTCACATGTTTCTAGAGCATTTTAACTTCAAGCAAGTATATTTTTCTATTTTTAAGAGGGGTATTTTTGCAGTAAACGCACTCCCTTTCATGTGTTTTCGAGGTGTTTTTGAGCAATGAAAAACTCCTGTAATCAAATGCAAGATTATTAAAGGTTATATATTACACAAAATGTATTCTAATGTTGTTATCTCATCAAAAACATAATTGGAGTTGCTTTGTTTTGTTGTGTTTTGTTTCATAGAAAGTGAGACAAAGCCTGCACACTTACTCCTAAACTGCTTTTAATGAACGACAACATTTCGATCAGTGAAAGAAATAAAGTAAAGACCTGACGAAGATCCATTGATTGAAACGTTGTCATTCATTAAAAGCAGTTTGGGAGTAAGTGTGCAGGCTTTGTCTCACTTTCTATGTTCACTGTAGTAGCCTTGCACCAGTGATGCGCGTGTGCCTATACCTTTTTTGTTTTGTTTCATTCACACATGTTTGAGCAATCCTTTATTATTAGTCTGTCTACATCTCCAAAGCTCAACATGCTCTGGTCCACCTCGTGATGTCATGTAGTTTTCAATTTAACAGCTACTACCTTTCAGTTTGAGAGAAGAACTCAGCCTAAATATGCAGAATTTGTGAGTTAAACACATGTGAATGAAACAAAACACAACTCCAGGTCTGTTTGTAATGAGGAAACCGTATTATAAGACAGAAAATAGCATAATATAGTCCCTTTATGTAAATGCATACTGCAGAGCGTAACGCAATAACATCTCCATAGAGACAATGAGGTGGTGCGTCCTCTCACCAAACAAATTACACAGTGCACCTTTAATGCTTGTCACTGTTTTCTTACAAATTGTTTTCTATCATGTTTACTCTCACCGTCTTTCCCCACAGAAATTCCCTTTTTGTTTTTAGCTTATTGCGTTCCCAGCTAAACAGAGGCCCATTATGAGTGAGAAGAAAGACTGGCCTTAAGCCTCTCTGACGCCTTTGCAAATATGGAGCCATAAGTCAACAGCTACTGGCCGCCTCATTAGGCCCATAGCGCGGTGAAAAACGCCCATCCTCGCAAATAACAAACAAAACCTGCTTAAAGGCCACACGGAGAATAAAACTGCCCTTAGCGCCATTAGCGATGTGGTTCTCTCCAAATCCTGTTGCAAAGCAAAACCGGGGAGACATTTTGGATTGGGGTGGCCCTGTATCGTAGCAACCTGGATGGATGCAAATGGGCTCTTTGTGAGGGGCCTTGAAAGGAAGCGGCGAGGAGAGGAGAGAGGGGAAGAGGGAGAGGAAGAGAGAGGGAGGAAAAGAGAGAGAAAGAAGGGGAGAGAGGAGGAGATAGGTTAAGAGTGAAGTGGAGACAGAGAGAAAGTGAAGTGGAGTTAAAAAGGGAGGGAACAATGAGAGGAGATAAGGTGTGAAGAGAGAAGAGGGAGAGACAGAGAGAGGGAAGGAGACAGAAGGAGGAGGTGAAAGACAGGAAGGATACAGAAAGAGAAGAGTGAGAGAGAGGTTAGAGATTAGAGATGGGAGGGAGAGCAGAGGGAGATTGAGAGACAGAGAAAAACAGAGGAGAGGGAGGAGAGGGAGGAGTGTTAGTGTGGGAGTAGACAGGCTAATCACTTGGTCGCATTGATGATTAGAGGTGACTGAAAAGGAGACGAAGAGCGCTCCATCCTCAAGAGGCTGGGGCAGACATCTCATTTCTGATGTGTTCAATCAGAGCTGCAGCCAAACACTCAGCAGAGGAGGAGATCTGCTGTACTCCTGGGCTCTATTAGCCTTAAAGGACCGAGTGCTGGAGACTCCTTTAGCTGTTTAATGCAGGGGGCGCACAGAAAGAAGAAATAACTTATATTATTTCTGTTTTGTTTATTATCGAGTCTGAACTATGTTTTATTTTGAAAAAAACGACTGAATTCTCTCCGTTACATCTGTCTATGACCCACTCTTTGACTCACTCTGAACACATTTGTCTCAGTCACGTGATACATTAACACTAATATTAAACCCACAAGCTGCAAAATGATTAACAAATAGGAGTTGTTAAAAGCGTTAAACCTTAAAGGCTGATCTATGAAAATATTGTCTGACATTAAACGGGTCTGTGGCTCAAAAAGGGTTGGGGAGCGCTGGATTAAAGGATTACTTGGCGGATAGGTCTGTCACAATAACAAACTTTGAAGCACAATAGGGAAATACTGCAATAAATGATAATGTAAACTGCTTTACGCTACTGACACAAAGCAAGATAATCTCAGTACATCAGTTTTTAAATATACAGTATCATTAAAAAGCCTCATTTATTCATCTCTACATCTTAAACCTTACCTTATTACAGAAAATGGCAAAATATCCCCAGAAAATGTACACAAAATGAATACAGAGCCCCAAAATATATAGGTGGATCTTTCATATACCAAACAATAAATCTGTATTATAATTATCGTGAGTCGACCAATCATTTTATTTACTGTAAAGATTTACATGGGACAACAGTAGAAAGGCGAGGCTCATGAGTGACTTAGCTGAAGATTTAGTATTTATTTAGTGTTTAAATGTTAAAAGGCAAATTAAACTCATCATTTAATATTTTACATTTTTAATTCCTAGTACTTTCTTTCAGCATAAATAGTTGTTTTCGTGAGTACACTTTGGGTCAGATACATGGGGATACACAATAGCTTTGTCATTCAACATTTTACCATTCAGAAAATACAGCATTTTGGGTTTTTTTAATCGCTATGGCAACAGTCCCCATTTTTCATCATACTGAAACCGATGATAATCCTGGGTTTTAACTAGCAGCTGTATTGAAAAACTATAATAATAAACTACCCCTGTATAATGTACATTTATACACATCAAACACACTTTATATATTACAAATTATTATTTATTACAAAATTATTACTTTTTTCCTATGCTGTAGCGGTCTCTAATCTCTTATTACAAATTGGAAATATTAAAAACCAAAATCAAAGTCTAAATTCACAGTGAAAACCAATATTTCTGACAAATTTGCATTAACTTTCACTCTCTTTTTCCACTTATCAAGGCTTTTGGCCCCTTCTGTATAAAATAATACATAAATGATGTGTGCTGTGGAAAAATCAATCTGTCAATTTCCATAAATAAATATTGTTCCCTATACATTATTTATAAAATATTTGCCTCAATTCCCCAAATCCCCTTTTAATTACATTGTTCTGTGTCTGTAGAGCAGCAGAGAAAAGTGAATTACTGCTCACAGCCAGGAGTTCTTTAATGCACATCCACCTCTGAATGCAGTTTCAGGAGCGTTGGAGGATGTGAGGTAGGGTCAAAAGTATCGAAAATCAGGTACTAATTGATACTAAAACCAGTATCGAAAGTAGGTACTAATTTGAGCAGGTATCGATACTAAAAAAGTCACATTCACAGGACAGAAATGAACTTTTCTTGAATAGTTTTAGAAAGATCTTGAGCTGTATCAGAACAAGCATAGAATCACATAGACTAGTTTACACCCAAGGACCACTGAGGGATTACACAGATATAAGTCCACATGGTAATGTAAAAGCAATCGCTATGATTTAATGTTGAAAATCACATTCTATTGTCTAAATAAAGAGAGTTTTTAATCATTTTGGTATCAGAATCAGTTTCTTAGTACTGAAATGGCATTTGACATTTTTATTGCATGAAAACCTGCTGTGAGGTAATATTACAAGTTTAATTTAAAGATTACATCATCGGTGAATGCAAGGCCAGACTCTGCATAGAATATAAGAAAAAGCTTCATTCAACTTTTATTTTAAGCCTGGTTTATAAAACATGGATCAAATGGTGGCTGCTCTTAAACTGAACCAAGTCCCAGATAAATTATTCTTTATCATAAAATGGGTCATTGCCAGAACTTCAGGATGAAAGATGGACTTTTAGGGGTTATAAAAATAACTCAAAATAGAGCATAAAATCAATCATAATCTTTGGCAGTTTTGTATCATTGAAGCCATTACCTTAGTTTAGGGCGTCCCCGTATATTTTTATTATACAAAAAAGATCGATTTTGTATTTCAGTAACGATATTATTGCGATATATTGATCGATTTTTTTGCCACAATAATGCATATCATTTAAAACAATCCACGTACCTTCATTTACAAACACAAAACTGAGACCAACCTAAACCTAATGTAGGACCTAAACATGGAAAATCATGAATAAGATCTGTGTTTTTGTGCATTTTACTTTCCAAAAACAGTAAAGTACAATTTCTATCAAATGGAGAACTTTGTGTTGTGATAGATTTTCTCACAATGTCGATTATTGTGTCAACCAATATCGCAATATCGATATTTTTCTGATATATTGCGTTGTTGTTGATGTTTCCTTGGGACATGAAACTGCTGATGAAACAGACCGGCAGCGAAAACTTACTGCCAGGCATCGGTGTGAGGCATCGGTGGTCACATTATACTTTACTATCATCAAAAACGATTTCTTCAAAGCCAGTAAAGACCAGTGTAGTCAAGGATTTGTCTCGTCTATTATTAAAACTATCACAAAAACAACCCATTGAAAATAAAATGCATAGAAATGTCTAGTCTAGTGTGTCTTATTCTTGGTATAAAGTGATATTTCTGGACTTAATAATAATAATAATATTACATTTTATTCATGTAGTGCTTTCTAGGACACTCAGATGCTCTACAGAACAGATATTAAAATAAAATAAGCTAAGCAAAAAAGAGGAACAAGCAAATAATACGGTAAAGATAAAAACAGTGAATCATACAGAGAAAAGCGAAAATAAAATAAAATAAAAAAAAACATTAAAAGCTATTTTCTTGACTTGATACATCCACATTTCCAAGTACATTTTAGAGTTATATTGCTATTGAGATAATGGGGATCAGTTTTTTTTTTGTCAGTATTACCTACTAGGGTTGGGCGATAATACAGTAATACGGCATCCCGAGGTATCAAAAGTAGCAATGATATCAGTTTCATTACCATCATTAAGAAATCTTCAATGCATAAGGACCTAATATACTGTAATATTAGGAGCATTTTGGCTTCAGGCAAATGACAGGGGAGAGACGGCAAATGTTGAGGAGCTACAACCCTGTGTCAGGCCAGAGATCCACATCAGTCGCTTCAGACGCTGGGCACAGCGCCGACTTTCTCCCCTCCGCTCTCTCTCCTCTTCAAACGTCGTTACGCTCGGAGATTTCCATCCACACGCAGTGAGGAAGAAGAAAAAAACCTGACTGACGCTTCGTGTGTGATGTTGAGCCGAAAGGTTTACGATGGAGACGTTTTATTGAACGCCGAGAGTCGAGAGGGGACGAGGTGCTGAAGAGGAGAAAGTTCCCCGGTTGAAGGCAAGTCAGACTTTCACGGAGGAGACGGTAACTTCTCAAAAGCGCAGATTCTGTCAGATACAACATGCTGCAGTGGTAAATATCACACGCCTTTTACTTTTTATTCTCGAATCTAGCTATTCTGAGCTTTTCTTGTCTTGGTGTGTCCCAGATCATCATGGAGGGAGATACGCGCTGGCAAAGTTTGGCAAGCTACAAAATAATTCTTAATTAGTCACCGTAATACCCTGGTAAAATCCCGAGAACATTTAACGGTATCAAAATTTGGATTCCGCCCAACCCTATTACCTGCCCCTAATCTGAAGCCCATTAAGGTATTTCTGAATCACTGATGTTGAAAGATCTGTTTGAAATATGAATTTTAGACCATAACCAATGAGGACAAGAATTTTTCAAAGTTTTCACCAAGAGTTTGTCCCACATCATCAGATCAAGATGAGTGAGAACAAAGGGAGCTGAAGATCCAACGCTATTCCTCTAGGGCCCTTGATCATAAAAGGAAGTTTGAACACAAAGTTGATACAGGCTGATATAAGGAGACGGATAACCCCACCTCAGCTTTGGTCTGCCTGTATCTTTGAGCCTTTTGATTGGTGGCCACACATGGATAATAACTCAAGCGACGGTGGTCTCTTCCTCCAGGGGGACACAGAGGGGGCTTTTTGATCGATATGATACGTGTGAAGACTGCCAACGGCGAGGTTAATGGCCAGTTAACCCGGCATCACCTCCACTGTCCCGTCTGAGCACTGATACCTTTGAAAAGCACAAACCGCCAACTCTGTGAAGGATCAGGAGCGTTATATTCGATACCGAGTAGAAATGTGCGTCAAAAGTTTGTCGGAGTTTGTCTTTTTTGTTTTTGTTTTGTCTATTTTTGTATTTGTGAAAATTAAAAAAAGAAAGAAAAGCTGGTCGGAGATGTCAGAAAAGAATTCAGCTACAAGATTTAATCGCAATTAAACAGACGCAGTTTGCGAATCACTAAGGCCACAATTTTTTTGAAGTACCACACAGTAATTCCCTCCACAAACAATATATAGATTATATTAGAGTACTTTAAACCACATAGTAATAAAAGTACAATTATGTTATTTTGAGTATAACATTGTATGGAGAGTAATTTATTACAGTGGTGGAAAGTTATGACGGCCAAAAAGTACAAGTACATTTTACAGTGGATACTTTTTACTTTTACTTCACTACATTTGAAAGCATGTGTCTGGAATTTCTGTTCCACTATATTTTAGATCTGGACTGAAAAATCTTTCTGTTTTGCCTGTACGACTGCCTCATTCTGTGGATCTGGCTCCTTTTTGGGCGTAAAACCCTGTATGTATTACTGCGTTTTCAGATTAGGTCGAGACAACTGTGAGGGGCAGAGACAGCTTTGTAACTGTGTGCAAAATGGCTCAATAAATCAGACTCTTTGATTCAAGACAACTTTTCCAGTTTTTCATTGTTTGTGGTCTAAAAAATCCACATATCCGCACATTTAATTTGAGTTAACGTCCCAACTTTGAGCAAACTAAATAAAAGAACATTTTTAAACAGGTACTGTAATACTTTTACTTATCTTTTGCCCCTGTATCTGTACTTTTAAGTAACAAAATTGAGTACTTCATTCACTGCTGATACTGACAGAGTCAAAATGGATGTCACTCTGATCAAAAAAATAACCACTGAGCTTTAATTAAATTAAAATTAAGTTTGAAATGTCATTATAACGTATAAGGTGCAGCAGTTAGGTTTGTAGAGATCTAATAATGTTGCCTGAGAAATCCAGATTGAGATTTCTTGTTATTTTTTACACAGATTGTTATCGGTCGGTCTGTTCAGTCAAACATGATCGTCCAATTAGATGTGTTAATTCAGTAACAGATTTGACCCGAAAAAGCTCATTGGTCACATATCATTTACAAACAAAACTTCAAACTTCTGTCTCCTCAGATTAATAGTTTAGTGCTTCTGTCATTGATTCTACAAAAATCCAAAATATTTTTCAGCCCTGTGATATTTTTTACTTTATTTGTTTTCTGACCGCATGTCCCTGATTGGCGAGTCCATCTGTCAATCACAGCCATTTGAAAACAGGCAAATTCTCCAGTTACCAGGCTCGTATTTTAATTTCATAACGCAAATAAATGCAATAAAGCTGCAAATTGAAACTGAAATTATTACAGAGGTCAAGTTCATTCTGTAGTTAAAGTCCTATTACGGTGTTACTGCATTATTTTGAGATTCAACACCTGGACATTTGGGGAGTTCTTGAATTACAGGCCAATATTGCGCTCTTAAATGTTATGAGTTAAATATATTTCTATTAAAAATCCACTGGTTTGATTCAAAATGGGTGAAATGGCCTGTAGAGGGCAGCAGAGTCCAGTTCTCTTCAGCAATTTTATGTTTTTGGTAGAAGCAAATGCACATCAGCATGTAAACATATGTTTGATAAATAAAAGCAAATTAAAGAGGATTTCTGCTGGATTTTATTACTATTGGATATTATTAACATTCCTTTTTTTATTTTAAATGGAGCTGGATCTTTCCCTGGTGCATTGTGGGGAAAATTCATTATTTGACAATCAATTTTAAGCAGAAAATAAACTACAGAGTAATGACTAGTGATAAAATTTTAATGAGACTTATGAACAAAGTGAAGCTACCGGGACTCTACTCTTTGTTTCTAACTTTCTTTGAAGATATTTGAGCTTTTTGCCAACTTTAAAACAGCCCAGTCTCATTCCTCCCAGACGAATACCATATGACAATGTATTCAAGAAAATACTATTTTTATTCCAAATTCCATCAGCTCCTTCACATCGTGTTCATTTTGATTCATTTGCACCACAATACCACTAAGATTATATGCGTATTATTCCCAGCTATGTCTTTTCTTCTTTAGAAAGTTGAGAAATTTTCATTAAATCTTGTAAATGCGACTGCAGAGGCTCTGTCCACTGCTCCAGTCCTCAAAGTGAGCACTAATATTACACTTATGGGAGCAGATCCAAATGCAGGTCATGGTGAGGTGCAGATTTCAATGAGCTTCATCTAAAACCTAAATATTAGTTTGGAAGATGAAAATACAAGCACACAGACACATTTATTTGTCTTATTTTCAGAGGTTTTGTATGTTTGGAGTCTGTGGCACCAAATCTATGAGTATCTAGAGCCCATATGAGACAATGTGCATGTTGATGTTGGAAACCCTGGCAATAGAGATACATTATTGATCCCGAGGGAATTTCAAGTCTATTTTTTTTATTTGTGAATGAATACAAATAATACACTAGATCAGGCATGTCCAAACTATGACCAATTGATTTGGCCCTCAGGCTTCCAGGTGAACTGGCCAATACTACCGCAGTAGTACTTTTTACTGCATGTTTTTGAAATCTACCTTGATAAAGCAAATGTAGTTTGTCCTTTTGAGGGTCTAAGCAGATCGAGTCTCTACACTGAATCCATCCTACATTGTTTTTAATTTTGACTGGAATATAGAGTCTCTACACTGAATCCATCCTACATTGTTTTTAATTTTGACTGGAATAAAATCAACAATATAAATACACAAACCAATCAATATTTTCTGCATATAGTAATTAGAAACAGTAATGCGCTCACTTGACAGAAAATAATTGATATTTTTTTAAATATGTGTATACAGAAAACGCATTAAATGTCAGACCAACAATATTAAATCTTTGGTACCCGACTATATCTTTAATTAGCAATGATCAATGAGTACATTTGTTTATTTTATTCTTGTGTGTGTGTGTGTGTGTGTGTGTGTGTGTGTGTGTGTGTGTGTGTGTGTGTGTGTGTGTGTGTGTGTGTATGGGTGTGTGTCTTATAAAACCAGCACAATGTGATGATATGAGACTGCTATGCATCTCATATTTGCATCTGTAGCAAAAAAGAAGGGAGTTTATCTAAAAATACAGTCATTTATCTGCCATAAACCTAGAAATATGATTACAAGCTATAGGATTCACTGCACTTCACTTTGCCAATTAAAAAAGTAGCTGTAAAGCCATGCACGGACCTGAAAATCCATCCATGTGAATATTAAATAAGCCCTTTTGCAGTTTTAAAAATTGGGTAATGCTAGAACAATTTCAATGGGCGCAATTAGCAAAAATATAACAAGCAGTCTTTGTGATTTGTGACTTATTTAGAATATATCATTACCATTTATATTGTTGCTCTTCATCATTATAATATATTCTGATGTGTGAGCTACTGTGTGTGGATCAAAACACTTTTTCTAAGTCTAAATCTATATAAAAAAAAAAAAAAAAAAAAGCGCAGTTAAATATTTTTCCCAAATAATTCAGTTCTGTAGGTACTGTAGGTGTTTTTAACCATGGAACAAAACTCAGCACAGCTCATCCATCCTCTTCTCTAGCACTAAAAACACTAGATTCTCTCCGTTTTCTATTTTTCAGCAGACCCATTGAGACACATTGCTCTCACGACGGTACAGTGTCTATCTCCTGGTCCACTCTCACTGCCCCCACGGGAGTCCACGTCGAGCACACGGCCACAAAACCAGCCGGGCGTATTGTATCTTGTTTATAAAGAACGTCATGTATAAATGATTGACTGTGTGGAGAGATGAGGGGAGGAAAGAGGGGTGGAGGTGAGAGACTTCGGGTCGTATCCTGTCATGCCTGAATACTCAAAATTTCTGATGGTTTTTCCTGTGGGAGGGCCGGATGGATGTAAGGGTATATGTAGGATACTGGAAAATATACTATGATATGCAATGGATATGAAAGTGGAGGCTAAACCAGGAAGTAATGAGAAAAGTCAAGTGAAATAGGGATAAACCAGGTCAGAAAAAGGAGCCAGAGCTGGGGAAATAGATGCAAGGGTATATGTGGGGTACTGGAAAATACACTATGATATGCAATGGTTATGAAAGTGACGTCTAAATTGGGAAGTAATGAGAAAACTTAAGTAAAATAAGGTTAAAGCAGGTCTCAAACTGGAGCTAGGGCTGGGCTATATGTAAAAAAAAAAACGAATTACCGTATTTTCCGGACTATAAGCCGCTACTTTTTTCCCAGGCTTTGAACCATGCGGTTTTTACAAAGGAGCGGCCATTCTGTGGATTTTTCTTCCACCGCTAGGGGTTTCGCTCTAACCGGAATTTCAAAAACAAGACAGACAGAAAATTAATGCAAAGAAGAATATGCTACTTTTTATTTAGCAGATATAACACGCACGACAAATTACTAACTGGTAATTATTTTCAAATCCTCACCCCTTCATCATGAAAAGCACCCGAAGGCGTTTGTATGATGCAAGTTTTAAGTTGAAGGCCAGTGATCTTGCTCCAGGAAGGAAACCGTGCTGTAGAGCCCTGCACCCGCGGGACCAACACAAAACAGTGCGGAGTGGGACCGTGGATGTATAATAAGAGCATCTGAAAGAACATTCTGAAAGCTTATTGCGGGCAGGAGCGCAACCGCACGACACGGCGGTAGCGGGACTGAAGACTACGGCAGCGGGCGGGAGCGGGACTGAAAATTGCGTCCCGCGCAGACCTCTACCGTGCTGCTGCACGTAAGCTCGGCATCAGCGGAGATGATTAAAGTGACTTGTGGTTTCACTGCACAGGAGAAATGAAGGACATCAATTCCTGGTTCTTTTCTGTTTTTGACCTCGTTTTAATCAGCACAGTTGCTGCCGTGTTAAAAGTCACTGTTCGGAAAGAATCTGTTCAGGTACATAAATGTACATTTACAGTACAAAATCTGTTCTGTAGATGCAGTAAATATCTCATTTTTCAACATAGATATCAGCGGCTTATAGCCCGGTTGCGGCTTGTATAACTTTTCTTCTTTTTTTTTTTTTTTTTAAATAGAGTGGATGCAGCTTATACACCGGTGTGCTCTATAGTCCGGAAAATACGGTATAATGATTTTTTCCTAATGTGCAAGCACAATTTTATATTTGATTTGATGAAAAAAAAACTTGAAGTGAAGATAAAACTTTTAATTGAGAAAGCTAAACCAGGGTCCACTACTTGCTTGTCTCCATGGAGATCTTATTTCTTTGCTTGGAATGTTCCATAATAGGGCATTAAACATATGCCTCTTGCATTTATTCAAATACAGGTATTTTATAACTCAGAAATACCTTAAAAACACATTCTTGCATGTGTAGGCTTGCTTCTCCATAGATCTGAGCATTAACCTGACTCTGCTGTGATTACTCAAAAAAATAATAACATTAATGATAATAAAATAATAAATGAATACTTAAATGAAAAAGTATACAGATAAAATAACTGTAAAACATAATACAGTACAATACAAAAAAGAGAAAGAAACTCTGTTAAATTACATGTATTAAAGTGCATAGTATGTCATTTATTTTGCTATATGTAATTATTTGTAAAGTTTCGTGATTAATGTACATAAGCATCCACAGAATTTTTGAAACTACGTCATGAACCAGGGTGAGTTAAAAAATGTTTCTTCTTCCCGCTCCTTTTTGAGAAATGTGCTTTTCTTTTGGATACAATGTGTATGTAGTTTGTATATGACTATTGATCCGCTCTTGGCACAAACTAAAAACAAATCAACCAAATAAATACAAACAAATCAACCAAATAAACCAGTTACTAAGTTTATTTTGATACTATGGAATAATCAAGGCAAGACAGTAATATCTTTATGGAGACAAGCAGAAAAGTTACATAATGGGCCTTTAATTAACCTTAATAATACAGGGAGAATTCTGCTCCAAACCTCATGGTCTTCTCCATTAAAAGGCGGCTCAATGACAAACTGTTGGACGATGATGAGTTACTGAGCGATGAAAAACTTCTCAGAAAGTCCTTCAGAATAGTCAAGATGAGTAATATCCATGGATACCAAACAAGGACTAAACCACAAATATATATAGTCCAAAGAACGGAGCAGAAATCACCCTCCATATTGGAAAATAATATGTAAAATATCATATGCAGTGGTGGATGAAGTACTCAATTTTGTTACTTAAGTAAAAGTACAGATACAAGAAAAAGCAAGGAAAACATTATTTAAGTAAAAGTATCACATCACTTAAGTAAAAGTAGATGTTTAAAAATGTGCTTTAAGAGTAAAAAGTAAAAGTACTGTACAGAGATTTTTAGAACAATTTAAGGATGAAATGTAGTGATTTTGATAAAGAATGTGGCTGATTTTAAGTGATTCAATTGATTTCTTAATGTGGTTTGCTCAAAGTTGGGACATTAACTTAAATTAAATGTGCTAAAAGTAACACTACACTACTTACGCCTTAATAATACCTGCACTTTGGTATTTAATTATACTTATTACATGTTATTATATCTGTATTTTGTATTTTATTAGATTTTTTACTATATTTGTTTACTTATTTCCCTTGTATTTGCAAATACTTTTTTACTATTTATTGCATGCTCTTGAATCTTGAAGTAAGTCTCAGCTATTTCAGCAGATTCAAAGCATAAAGAAAAGTACTTTTAACTTTTCAGCCCAGATTTAAAATGTTGAGCAGTAGAAAGCACAGATACATGCTCTTAAATGGAGTGACGTAAAAGTAAAAAATATCCACTGTAAAATGTACATAAGTCAGATACAGACACCTAAAACCTGTATTTTTACTTCTGTACTTTGTTACCTTCCACGGCTGGTAATATATAAAATGTAAAATGCCTTTGCAACATTTTGACATCAGAAAAAGTAAAGAGAAAACTGATAATCTGCTTAAACATCCAAACAGTAAATGAATTGAAACAAAGCTTAGATCACCCGGTGGGGTCTAATCCTGTACTTAACCCATCACAAACGAACATACCAAACCTGTAACAGCCCAACGAGGTTCACTCTTAAAAGAAAACAAACCTAACAGCTTTGTCCCCCTTTGTCTAACCCAGGCCGCGGCCTTTTTACAGCCGCTCTGCTGTGTTTGTGTACATGTGTGTTGGCATGCGTGCATTCAGCCCTCAGTCTATGGGAATTCAAACAGCTTTGCCCCTTTGACCCGCACTATTGTTGCTCAGCTGACCAGAGGCGTAGCGGGGGCACAGGGAGGGGGGTGTGGGGTTTGGGGGTAGTGAGGGGTGTGGGTGGAGGGGTCGGTGGGGGGTGTAATGGGACTGGATGGCTCAGCAGCTGCCACTAACCTTGGTGCAAATAGACTGAGGCCGTTCTGTGTCTGTGGACATAATGCAATGTTTATGGGTCTGACAACTTGTGGTGCTATGCAAAACTCTTGAGCAGTTTGGAGCATGTTTAAGTTCATTCTGGATATTCTTGGTTGGGATTTAGACAGTCCTGAACCCGGGTTAGTCCTTTTAAGACCTGGTTTTGTCCTGGGTCAGCCTAAATCAGATTTATCTTGGTTGCACAATTAATTTAGTGCTTTTTTTTTTTTAAGTTGTTTTGGCATTGAGGCCTATTTGACCTTCAGTCTTGTCCTGATCTTTTATTCATTTCTTTAGATCAGGTGTCTTCAACCTTTTTCCTCTGGTCAGCTGCCTTTACAAAACAAAACTGCCAGTGAGCTACTCATTTTAGTTTCGGTCGCACGAAATGGGCTAAATATAAGAGCGGTAGATGGGGTTTGAGTTTGATGCTTATAAAACATTTACACAACTATTATCCATTTTAGTGCAAAAAGATAGACATCAAAATTACACATTTACACTGATAATTAGCATTTAATTAAATCAAATTTGAATTATTCAGCACAATATGTATGTTTCAGAAATCCCTTGGTGAGCTACTCTGAAGGGGGTGAAGAGCTACAGGTTGGAGACCCCTGCTTTAGATTAATTCTCCCTGAGGTCTATTTAAAGATACACTATGCCACCTTTCTGGTAAAGCTAAGGGATGCTATTAACTTGCTTGGAATGTTCCACAGTATGGCTTATCTATCTCCATGGAGACAGGCAGGTGATAGACCAAGTTACAGGTCAACAGGAAATCCCTTTCACAGAAGAATGTTTTTTCTAAATCTCCTTTAGCGATGATAACACCTGTAATTTAATACAAGTTTCACATCATACTGTGAAGCATTATGAGCAAACAATCATGTCTCCATGGGGACAAAAAACAAAATAGCAAACCCAGAACAGTTACATAATGCACCTTTTAACGTTACAATGCTGGTTTAGTGTTGGTCTAGACCTGAGTCCTCCTTCAGTCATACATCAGTCCTGACATGACCCTGGTTTATTCCAGGTTAAGTCCTAGTTTTGTTTAGACCTGGTTTAGTCCCTGTTTAGACTGACACTTGTTGCTCATAGTTCAGATCACTGCTCTATAACACAGCACAGCACATGTTAGAGGAGCAAGTGTTCACAGAGGACTGAACAGAACGGTACATCTGTGCTTTCTCACCCCTCCTCACCCCGCTCCCCCGCCCGGCTTTGTGTGGTGAGCCTGTGCTGTCCCGGGAGCACCCAAGGGACCTGACCCAGACTACACCTCCGGGACCCTCGCACACAAAGTCCAACTGTGTGCGGGTGGGTGGGGTGTATGCCTAACAAGCGCTAGCGCATATGGCTAATGCTAAACAGTTGTTAGGCCTGTTTTAATGCAGTGGTGTGAACACAAAGAGGAAGTGTGGAGAATTGTGCTGAACCTGACCTGTGTCCATGGCCTGACCTATGGGGACATGATTAATGGCTTCTCAGGACTATTGAAAAACAGGCAAGGACACAGCAGGAAGTCATATTTCTTGGATGTTTTAGGTCAAAGAAACAAAGTCGTAGATAAGGTTGTGATACTAATCAGTACAAACAAAATATAACTTTTGAGTGTATTGGAGCAGTTTAAAGAGTTCATTTTAGGATATTTTTGATCTATGTTATAATGTTGTTTCCTCATCATAAACATACCTGGAGTCGGGGGGACTCACAACAAATGCAAAAGCCGCAGCAAATACAAACACCGCAACACACCAAAAAAGCCACAACGGAAGTGGCCGCTGGACTCTATTTTCCAACAAACCAAGCAAGGAGAATGTGACATTGATCCTGGCCACAAAACAATAAATTACTTTTACTTACGTTTATGCTTCATTCACTTCTCCGTTCCTTTACTTTTCACATTCTTCTTCTTCCCACTTGATCGCCCTCGCTTGATCTGTCGGAAAATATTTCTGTGGCCACTTCCGTTGTGGCTTTTTTTGGTGTGTTGTAGCATTTGCATTTGTTGTGAGCCCCCCTGGCTTCCGTACACGTTTAATGCACAGTCCTGCATATTTAAGTTTTTCCTCAAACAGAAAACACTGTTCCACCTTGTGATGTCATGTGGTAATACATATGCTCCACAGCTAGCAGCCGAAACATGTCAACAAAGTAAATACACTTACTGCATTGTTTAAAAAAGACCCTAAGAAGTTAAAGTACATAAGAAGACATAATGAACATCTTTGGCATTATAACATGTTGTTATGACTCGGAGCATTAGGGAGGCAACAAAAACCAAGATGAAAAATGGTACATTAAAGAAGTTATTTAATTAAGAGGAATGTAAAGGTAATGTTAAACAAAAGGGATCTAAAATATTTACAATATTTACAATATTTAAAGTTCACTTGAGTCAATTTCGCGTAATAGGACTTCCAAATCCCTTTATTCCTGGACTGTAAGTATTGTGAAAAACATTTTTAAAGCATCTCAAATTATTCCACTGTTGTTCATACAAATCCTTTAATTTCATTTAATGGCTCTTTGTTGACTGAGTCAACAGTCTAGTCTCTCATAATGCTCCCTGTGCTTATGGTTGTGATTCATAAGACTAACTTGCTTTTCAAACATTGCAATTGCCCATGACCAGATATTTTTTACTCCAATTGGAATCATAAGTCATAAAGACATTGTGCAGAATTGTATATTAATAACACATAGGCCTAACTCCTTCTTAACATTCCATTTAGAGCTTTGCCAGCCCACTGTCCAACTCTTATTCTAATCTTATTCAGTCTTCATGCAGTAATCGCTGTACTTTACTTTGCTAATCATAAAAAAGGACTCGAAATGAGCTTGTCAAAAAGCACTTTGAGTCTGTGTGGTTAATGTCTGTACTCAAACCCAACAGTTTAACAGATACAGAGGCAGGAGAACAGCAGTGGACAGCCCATTTCACTAGATTATAGACTTCTGCCTGGATCTGGAAGCTGGGATGACAGCGCAGGGGCTGAGAGATGTGGTGGGCCCTATGTGCTGTAAGTATGCCTATAGTGACAGGGTAATTTAAATGTCTAGTATATAAGGCCATGGTTAGGTCGTCTAACTTAATCATTATGGAGAAATGTTGAAATGTCAGGGCATGTGGATGAATAACTAGAATTCAGCACAACTCAAGAACTGGACTGTGCATCGAAAATCAATTTTGTCATCGTATTTTAAAAAAAAAACTTTGCAAAAATGACATGGTCTACCATTATTTTAAGTATCCACTTACTTAAAAGTGCACTATGCATCTTGTCTAGTGGAAGATCCGCAACCTGCTGGTCTCTCGGGAGACCAGAGTTAAGTTGCTTTGCCCAGAACAGGGGTGGGCAATTATTTTTCCCATGGGGCCACATGAGAAACAGAAAATGCTTAACAGAATTCTGCATACTTGTAATTAATTGTATTTCTTTATAAAAAGCAGTAAATAGTAATGTAGTAATTGTTTACCAAGAATGTTATTAAAACAATAAAAGCTTTAGTCCATGCATGAGGTAAAATTATAAAATATGTTTATTTTGTAAATCGACATTAGCTTAAAGCGTCCGGTCAGAGTCGACCAAAGACCCATATGTGGCCCGGGAGCTGTTCCAGGTCTGGCCTAGAATGTCCCACAGTACAGGAATAACCACATCTATCAAGCATGTGTTCAAGTGCAGATATTTTATTGCTCAAAAAACTGAGAATGCTGCCTCTCCACAGATCTGACCTGTAAGGCCAGACATCCTTGTTCATTTTTATAGTGATAGACATGTTCAAAGGTGGACTGTGAAACTTTCCAGGTAATGCAGTTGAAACTTTGCTGTGACATCACACTGGAGGGCGAGGGCGTCTGCATGTACGTCTATGAAAGAATATTTAGCTGTTACTATGGTGACACAATCCACATATTAGCAAATACAACCTGATGTCAGTTGTTTAGTTTGTTTGAACAGCTGAGTAAATAGCTTTTGAATGTAATTTTGTGTATGAATGACTTTAAGATCATACATCAGCTCACCTGTAGTTCCAGCTCAGCCAGCTGTTTATTGTGAGATTGTCTTATAAGAAAGCTCACATTAAAGTCTTACTTGACAGAGCAGTACCTACAGTTAGCTTCAGATCCCCAGGGAATGTTAGTAACATCATAACACCTCAGCGCACACAAACAGAAAAATGACATAGTGCATGTTTCAACAAGCCAGTACAATATCCACTAAAAGAGTACTTTATGTGATTTGATTGTCCATTATTGATATGTGTTACTCTGACTTTAAACATGAAATTCTCTCAAGATAATTCAACTTTCAAAACATACATTCACGTCAGAGGAATAAAGTCCATTTCATCGCCCCCCGAGGCTCTCCTAGAAGTGCATGTACTGTATTATGATTCATGGTCGAGTGGACATGTGGGCTAGTGCCGACACTTTGTATTACTCCGATGTGACAGTCACAATAGAGAAGGTATAAGGCCTGGTATATGCATGTAGGGCAGAGGTGTGTGTACAAATGAGTCCATCTGTCTCATAGGAGCGCATAGATTCACCGTGGTAATTACAGATTGTCACATCCACTGCTGCTCTCTCTGCTGAGCTGCCCCCCCTTCTCTGAGCTCACGACTGGCTGACCTCCGCACAGAGACAGGGGCCTGGGCTAATGGGCCATCAGAAAGACTCAGCGTCGACATGGTAAAAAGACAAGCAGAAATGCGAGAGAAAGAGAGGACATTTATAAATCCATTAGAACTGAGGTTTAGGCGAGCAAGAAAGTAAAAATGGGTTTTATGAATGCATTTTCATGAGTGTAATGATTTGGGAGTTTATAGCAAAGGAATCTGGTTTGACAATGAGTGTATTAAAGAGAAAAATTGTCAATAAGCAAAACAGGCTTAAACTGGAAGTAAACCAAGTCTGAAATTAAACTGGAAGTCAAGACTATCTCAGTTGTACAGAATGTAGCTAAATGTTATAGAAAATGGATAGATTTGACTGCGAGGACAATTAAGTGTGGGCCTATTGCAGCTTTAGAGCTGCATCAGAATAAATATGAGTAGCTGACTATTAAAAGAATGATATTTTGAAAACCTTTAAAATTAAAGACAGATATATTAATGTCAGCAAAACAGCAAAATGTCAAATGTTAAAAAGAATAAACAGTTTCTGCTTCCATTATTAATAGATTCATAAATATGACCTTTTATTGAGCTTTAAGCCAAGTTTTTGTTTGTTTGTTTGTTTGTTGTTGTTTTTTTGTAATTCTTTCTTATTAGTCTGTCTACATCTCCAAAGCTCTAAATGCTCTGTTCCACATTGTGATGTCAGGAAGTGCTAGTTTTCAAATGAACAGCTTCCTTTCATGTTTAGTTCAGTAGAAAATGGCAATTCCAGGGATGAAATGATTCTAGGGAAGGTGTATGGGGTTTAGAAAGACAGTGGAGCACTTCCTGTATTACCAAATGGCGTAACAAGGAGTGTTTTCTGTTTGAGAGAAGAACTAAATATGCAGGATTTATGTGTTAAACATGTGTGAATGAAACAAGACACAAGTCCAGGTATGTTTTTGATGAGGAAACAACATTATAGATAGATCAGAAAATGCATTATACGTTCCCTTTAAACCAAGAGGAACTCCAGACAGTTAGACTTATAAGCTTTAAAAACATATACGATTCTAAACCAGGTCTTGTGATGTCCCTGCCTCCAGTAGCACAGGCTGAATGACACATCTGTGGCTAATACTCCTTACGTTTCACTAGATTTTATGGGCACTTAAAGCTCCCAGGACACATGCACTGCCATTAGATCCAGTTCTTCTTGACCCGATCTGCAAATGATGCTTTGTAAAGTGCAGAGCTCCAGGGAGGACGGAGACACAGCTGCCCACTATCCCCAAGAAAGAGACACGACTCTGTCCACAAATGTCACATCTGCCCCGTGGAGGTCAGCCAGTTCCAGACCCCATCCTCTACCTCGGCCCTGAGCAAAACCAGACTTATTACAAGTTTAGTCTCGAAGGACAACTGTGGAAATGTCCCAAGTATCGCCTGAAATGTTAACAGAAAAACACTCCAACTCGCTGGATAGTTGTGGGGGCTGAAGTGATTTTTATGGAGCTTTCGTCGCCTTTAAAAGTTTTAGTTCAACAACTAAAACTTTTAAAAGCTAAAACTAAAAGGGGCTGCACAATATATTGGAAACAAATCGAAAACGTGGTTTGAGTTGAAGCAATCATCGAATCGTAAAGGCTACAACTATTAAAATCATAGAAAGTCCTTTGCAACGTACAAAAATATATTGTACCCATAGTTTAAAGGTCCTATATTACACAAAATGAATTATTATTATTATTATTTAAGAAATCTATAAAATTAAGTCATGTAAATATAAGTAGTGTTTTAACTACATACAATTATACCGAATTTTTGTAGATGGCATCAAAATTTGTTGCTTTCTTTGAGTTTTTCATAAATAAAAAGTGGAAGAGTGTTTGCGCTAACACCCCAATTATCCACATGAATTGTCCAAGTCAATAACAACTAATGAAAATAACACAATAACAAACATATATTTAAGAAATACAAAAGGTGTGGCTCAAACAGACATTGATTTTAATCTTACTGTGAATCAATGCATTTTCTGCCGTGTGGAGAAGGCAGTTGTTGAAGTAATCACGTTTGGATTCCTGTATTTTAGCAGTGAACAGTCGTCCCTTCAGACCACAGCGTATCAACAAACATTTGGAGGTTATGGCCCAGGGCTGCTCACAAAGACACTTCTTTTTAGTGGGAGTCCAGTGCGTATGCTGAGTCTGGTAAGCAGGACAGTGGTACGTATCTAAACAAATGGTGTATTTACAGAATATGGGCCAAGGTTTGCTTTACCAACTGTTTTCCACAAAATGGGACCGCAAGGAAATGTCAATATTGGTGTTAAATAATTAAACCGTCTTTTCGACACGTGTCCAAATGTAAGACAAGCAGTTGGTAGAGCAGCAGTATCAGCAGCAGGATAGTAGTTGGAATGGTTGTAGTAGTAAAAGTACAAGGAACACGCATTAAAAACAGCAATAAAAGTAATCCTTGGCTGTATCCCCTATAGTTGTGTTTGTATCACTTGCAATGGCAGTAATTTTAACAGTAGGAGTAGCACGACTTCGGCTGAATTCCATTTCACCCCTTACGCCTCTGTTTGGGCGTTCACGTGTAGGGGTAGGGGTGTCCCATTTACCAGAGGGGTGGGTAGGGCTCTATACCTCTCCAAACCAAGATTTTTCAGAGGGTATGAGCAATTTCTCAGAATGCCTTGCAAATCACCGGCAGATCGCTACTACCACAACCAGAGACCAAAGAAGTTCACAAATGTATTTTCTCTATTTTTTATGGTTTAAAATTTGTGATGACCACTGTATTGTCTTCAGTTTAACGTTGTTTCAATGCGTAATGGTCATTTTCTTCATATAATGCACCCTAAAAAAAACTGCTAGTCCTACGTTGAGCAGTGTCACGTTATTTGTGCCATGAGTGATCAGTTGATGCATGGAAATAAAGTTGTGAACAAATTGCCGTGTCCGTACTACACAGTTGTTATTTGGATATTGTAACCCAAGTAACTGAAAGCAAAATCATTGGTTTAACCCTTAGAGAAGCTCAGGTTGTTTCTTTCCAGTGGTCTGCATGTCATTCGCTCTGACAGTTATCACAATTATCCCTGTGCTCACATAAGTTTACGTAAAAGCTGGTGGAGACTTCTGATGACGTATGTGATTGTTGAAGGGGTGTCCCAATTCGTAAGGCTTCACTTTCTACCCCTACCTCTTGTTGCTCAGTTTCAAGGGGTAGGGGAAGGAGTAGAAATTAGAAATGGGATTGGCCCTTAGTAGTAGTAGAAATATGTAATAATAGTAGTGGTATTAGTAGTAGTAGAATTAAGATAATTTTTTGACCCCATCTTCTACTACCTTAGCAGAAGTTAAAGGTGGACAGAGTATCTAAGTTGTTTTGAAGATTTTCAATAAATATATATTGTTTATCTACAAATGTTTCAAAAAAGAAACATGAAAACAAGGAAATTTAAAAACTTCCAAAAGAGTCATATTTTTGCATGATCTTATGTTTTGTTTTTGGGCTTTTTTGTTACCCGGCTAGTGCTTTGCAGCGATAACATGGTGTATCTGCGGTGCTCACATTAAGCTACTCAACATTTCACTTTGGTCATCTGCTCCACGCGTGTTTTCCTTCTTAAGTTGTTCTTGTAAAGTTGCTGTCTGATGCCGTAAAGTGCTATATATTTTTCCTCCATGGCTGTAAACTTTCCGTAGTTGATCATTGGTCATTCCTCAAGCTCCTGATGCGACGCAGTGTTTACGCAACTGCAGTGCTTTTAGAGAACGTATTCTGAAAGGGCATCGGAAGTTTATTTTGACACCACATGCTTATTTCCTACCCTGGATGTGCTTATTTTCTGTCTTTACCTGCTATTTTTAGCAGGTAAAGACAGGAAATAAGCACATCCAGGCATCCACATCCACTCCAGGCTTTTGCTTGGAGACGCTCCGATGACGCTGCAAAATTAGAAGTCCAACCAACCTTGAGCAGCACGGAGCGTCACGACGGCTGTCAGACATATGTACGACACTGCCGGTGTAAATTGTCCAACCAGATAAAATGGAAAACCAAACCTGCACGTCCGCTGCTCGTGTGCTGTGCTGCTACATTTACGCGCTGTTACGCTTTGGTGTAAATTAGGGGTAACAGTGCTTTCACATGTTTCACTTAAAGGTGCACTGTGTAACTTTTTCTCTGAGGGTCCACTTGTTTCTATGGATGTTATTGCTCTGTCCTTCCACAGTACAGCATTTAAATGCGCTACTTTATATTTATTAAATTATAGGTGGTTTTATTGTTCAAGAATGGCTAGAAAAACAGACATTGTGAATGCGAACGGGATCACCTCTCCACAGATCTGACCCATAACTTGGTCTGGTTTGGTCTCCATGAAGGTAGAAACATTTAATACCATACTACATACAACATCTCTGGTGGGAAAAGCATCTGGCAGACCTTCCAGCAAAAAATTACACAATGTACCTTTAAACAATGGCAAAACCTAGCAGTACATAAGAAATAAGTAGTATTCGTAGTAGTAGCAGTATTAGTAGTAGTATTGCAGTAGTAGTAGCAATGTTGGCCACAGTTTTAGCAGTAAAGATTATAAGAGAGGGCTGTGGGGCTCTGTTGGCTTAACTCTTGCTCTGCTCCAGTCAGACTTCACTCACATCCCTATGAAAGATTAATCAAGCGGAAAGTGTAAAATATCCCACAGTTGACTGGACAGTGAAGGCAGCGCACTCGCTCCACTGTTCTCTCAATGTAAAGAATCACAAAAGCACCAGGAATGTGGAGACAGAGACAGAGACATTCCTGGAAACACCGCTGACCTGGGTGAACTCTGATCCCGTGTTAACACATGTTCTTCAGAGCCAGATGTGGAGCTGCAGGTGTCCTCAATGTGTCATATGGGTTTCATTGTATTTGTTGCAGTCGTTATCACAGTCTGTCAAAGAGGTACATTATATATGACCACTATTAATGCTTTCCTCAGAGTCACCGTGAAAAACAATAGAGGAATGCAATGTGCAAGAGCATACACTGTGTCCAGATGATAGAGACACATGGGGCTACATGGGGCTGCTCAATTTGGAACACGAAAAACATAAGCATATTTAGAGTTAGACCACTGCCTAAAGAAAACACATAAAGCTTCATTTGAACACTTTAACGGGAAACTCTGTACATTTGAAGCTAAAGTCCGTTGCTAGAGGTGGTCAAATACTGTCAGAAGCCAAAAAATGGCACAGATCAGTGTTGCTTTGGCAGAGATCTCGCTGTGGCAGTGAGTCTGTCAAGGCAACAAACTAGTGTAGTGATGGCGACAAGTTCTTAACTTCCATGTAAAATGCCAGTTTGCTTCACACTGAAAAAGCTTAACACCACTTTAACCCATCTTACAACAGCCACGAGTCTAACAAACAAAACACTCTGCCTGGTTCACTCATTATTGTCTGGAAATTTTAGAAAACAACTTTATTTGAAACACTTGAAAAACGCTGTGGTTAATTATTTAAATCATCACCGCAATATTGCAGTGCATGTAACAACATGGATAGGCATTGGGTAGTGCAGTCTATCCTTCTGTTCTGATCCCTAGCTGAACTCTCGCTCTGAAATCATGTGTGAGTTTGTTGTTGCAGGAAGAGACACTCCAGCGGTGGCAAGTGGCTAGAACCACCAGAAGCAACAAGTGAGGATTGACTACTGACGGTGAATAAGAAGAGAAACTGAAAGTTGTTGAAAGAAAATGGTTGGGGAATGTATTTTTTAGCGTGTTCAAGGAATAGAATTTGCTCGTAAATAGGATTAGAAATGACAATGGCAATTGTGTCTTTTGGGCTTTTGCATGTGCAGTGGGAAATCAACAAAGGTAAGTGTAAGGCTGCTTATAAAGTTGTTTTATAACATTTCTGGACACTAATGAATTAACCAGGCATAACGTTTTGTTTGTTAGACTCATGTCTCCTTTAGTGTGGTGTTTTATGTGGAAATTAAGACCTTGCCCCCATCACTACGCTAGTTTGTTGCCTTGACACTGCCACAGTGAGATCTCCACCGAGGCAACACTGATCATTTTTTGGCTTCTGACAGAATTCCACCACCTCTAGCAATGGACTTAAGTTTCAAATGTGCCGGAGTTCCCTTTTAATGTGAAGTGATAACAGTACAAAACACTAGACTACACCGCTCTCTTTTACGTTTGTGGTGAAAAAAGGATGTAGGCGAGTTTGTAGTCAATTTAAAGTACAAAATTTGACGAAAATAATCAGTATCTGGAAACCATATCGGCCATCGGATTCTCTGGACTCTAAACATTTGGTATCAGCATTGGCCATGAAAAAAAAAACATATATTTGGATCATTTGAACTCATTTGTACTATCATAAGTTTACCTAAAGGGAGACTAGAGTTCTTTCTTTTCTATCATTTCTTGATAATGTTTTGTGATTCTTGTTATTTATACCAGACTAGTCTAACTTCTTTTCTATACACATTTTATTTGAATGGAGCAATAGTTGAACACAATTAAAATGTAATCACGATTTGCAGAGCTCTAAATGAAGCAATAATTCTGCGTTGTGGTAAACTTGCTATTATAAGTGTTACACGTATTTGTTAGAAAGAGCGGCTTGAGAAACTAAACATTTTAATGAGCAAATGTTCAGGGACAAGTGGCATTGAGGTCGGACTCTATTAGTCATACTCAGAATTGTTTTCTTTTTCCTTCTCAAACCTGGTGAATGGCTGGAAGGAAACTAAATGTGCACAGTTTTTAAACCATTTATATTATATTCTTTTTATATACACCCCATTATATGTGTATGTGTTTTTTCTTATTATTTTATTTAAATCGTTTTTATTGTTATTATGTGTTATGCAAGTTGTGTGTGAAGTATATTAATTTGTTCACTTTTTACTGTGTGTATCATGCTTTTAATGATTATTTGGCAGCAATAATAAGCTTGTCCTTGTCACTGTTTTGTTGTATAATGTTTTGTTTAAATTGAAAAGTCAATACAAAAGTCTGTGTCTTCCATATATTGTTAAACCAGCACATTGTCTGCATCTTATATTTAAGTATTTAAAGGTGCACTGTGCAACTTTTCTGGTGGAGGGCCCAGTACCTTCTTGTCTCCATGGAGATGTTATTGCTTTTCCTGGAATGTTTCATGGTACGATTTTAAATATATCCAGTTTATTCATTGTATTTGTTTCTATTGCTCAAAAGTATAACATCAATGGTTAATGAGAACCTTTGTCACTCCTGTCGCATCACATCAATGGGCCCTGTTACAGATATTTGTAATAAATGTACAATTGATAAGGGCACTTTGTTCCATTGTTTATGGGACTGCTGGAAAGTTCAGAACTATTGGAAATCTGTGATTCATACCAGATCCACTATGGTTGGTAAAGAGCAGGGGTGTCCAAACTTTTTTTTCATCAAGGGCCAGACATTAAAACACAGACCAGGTTCATAGACTGGTGGTCAAAACAGTGAGTAATTCAAATCTGTGCATTTATAACAGGTTTGAATGACCCTCCAGACCTTTGTTCATGCTTAGACCCTCAAAAGGACACACTACATTTGCTTGATCAAGGTAGAGTTCAAAAACATGAAGTAAAAAATACTACTATGGACCAAAAGGATTTGGTCTGAGGACCCCAGCCCATAGTTTGGACATGCTTGGTATAAAGGTTCCTCACCAGTCAATGCTCTGTATTTTGGGTTTGTATCCCGAAGATTTTGTTGTCAATAAAAAACAAGCTAAACTGGTGGATTTTGGACTCCTGTAGGCCAGGAGAACTATCGCCTTATTCTGGAAAAATGTGGATGCGACTTCTATAAAAATATGGACTATGGCAATGGCATCTTGCATTGCACTGTTAATACTTACATTTATTTCGAGAGGAAAAGCTGAGGACTTTAAGGACATCTGGAGACCCTTAGTAGAGTTTATGAAAAATAAGTCATTTTCATTGTGACTTCTACAATACTGAATGTTATAGGAACATTTATAAGTTTGTATGTCATTATTATCAGTGATTTCTGTGTGCGATTAATGTTACTGTTTATGTTTGTTTTTGTTTCTATGTGTTTCTGTTAATACTTAATACTTACAGTATGAAAAATCTTAATAATACATTGTTTAAAAAAAGTATGATCATTCCTTCTGTGAATAGAGGTGACTCTCCACAGATCTGAATTGTAATGTAGCATAGTGCTGTAACCTGCTCGTCTCCATTGTAATAGGTTTAATCTACACTGTGGAACATTCTAGACAAAGCGATAACATTCCCATGGACAGCAGATGGCAAATCCTCCACAAGAAATGTTACGCAGTGCCCCTTTTATCACTTGCAAATTCAGAAATGTTATGTTTTGGGTGAGAGCAGATTGTCTGTGTTACAGCGGTACACTCTGCTTCACTTTCTTGTTTGAAAAAGCTTTGTGCATAACTCAAGAAATGTGAAAAAGTGTCTGAGGGATTGTGAGAGGTCAAAATAAGTCATGAGTAACAGTTCACTCCTGTTAACTTCTCCTTTCATGGTTTGAAAATCAGATACCACCACATAAAATGAGAGAGTTTACACTAGAGAGCCTAAAAAGCATGTAGTACAGGAATCGAGATCTTTTTAAAAACTGATTCATTATTTATTTTGGGCAATTAAACATTTTACGTTCTTTTACAATGGAACATAGTATTATCCATAGTGACAGAGTGGTCATACCAACAGGAACAAGAAAACAGCTTGTTTAAAAAAAAAAAAAAAGACACTGAAACTCTAAGCCTACATCAGTATCATCTTTGAATTTGGTTGAGTGACACTAAAAGTTGAAATTGCATTATATTTGGAAACAAAATATCCCATAGTATTTCTAATAATTTATTTTCAAAAAGCAGAATCTGACACAATTTGAGCAGCACTTAATCCTATGTTATTTTAGCCTCAAACGTCGGTCTCTCCTCCAGCAGTGAAAACAGGAGACAGCTTTGACGAGTGAACTGGTCCACAAAAGCCTGGAGCAAAGCAGCCGAAAAATGCTTTCTAAATCCCCCGGTGCCTTCTAGTCACACTTCTGAGTCTCATACAAAAATGTGATGTTTTCAAAGTTGTTTTTTTCAAGCTGGGAGTGCTCGGTGCTTGTAGCCAGTTTATAAGAGTGTGAGTTGTTGTGGTGTGCATGGAGAGAAAAGCAGGTCTACTGAAGGAAGAAAAACACACAAACTCACTGAGAAGTGTGTTTCATGTTCCAGGGCAAAAGCAACAGAATTTTGTTAGAGTAAATCATTAAAAAAAATAGAGGAACGGTTAAGATTGAGGAGAAAGTACTCCACTTCATAGACACTGATCTAAGAGAAGAAATGCTGAAGACATGCTCAAATGAATGTATTTTAAAGCAGTATTTGAAGTATAGAAGTACATGTAGCAGGGCATATGTTAGCTGAACTGCCTTCGCTTCAGTTAAAATACCTTGTTTAGTCACTACAGACAGGGCATCCGGTGGAAAAGCAATTAAAGCTACTACCACAACAAGACATTTGGTAATATACTAACTATGAGATAATGAATACGCACTGGAATACTGATAGTTTGCAGATTATGTCATCAACATTCCTTTGGGGTGTGATGCTAACTGAACGCACTGCTCCGTTTGAAGCTCTGTCGCTCATGTTAGAATTTAATCATAGCTTTATTGTAACACAATCCGACCAGAAAGAACGGACTTAGCTGGAGCCACAATAGGTAATCACAAACTGCTGAAAATGAGGTCCATTGTGTTCTCTCTTATGTTTTCTTGAGTTTTCAGATGAGGCAATGTTAAAACTTTTTGGACAGAGTTGCTAATGTGCGCATTGCGTCTCCACAGTAACTGCAGAACAATCTACCATAAAGAAACACGTAGACCGCCTCCAGAGAGATGTCACTGCAAAGTATCAGTATAAGCTCTATTCACGCTTTCGTCACAAACCAGGAAGGACGTTTGGAAAGATGCGATGACGACTTCCGGTGTAGTAACTGACCGACTGTGATAAAACCCACTGAAGTAAATGTGATTAGCGGTAAAATAAAGACTGCATATGTATGTGCTGTTTGGAATAATCTTGAATTTGGTGTCCTCATCTCTTCTAATCGCAAGTACCCAGTGCGCTGAGTTGTGCGTAGATGGGGAAGTGTTGAAAACTGAGGTATGGTTAGAATTGTTGATTAACTGAACGTAACATAACGCTACAGTGACATGTAGATGATGAAAACTGGGACATTTTCTAATTTTTCCAAGATTTTGTCAGACTTACAACTGCAAACAGAGCCCACCGGAAGTTGCCATCGCATGTTTCCAAACATCTTCCTGGTTTGTGACGTAAATGTGAATAGAGCCTATAGGATATTTCCAGCCGTCACTCACTATTTCAGATCAAACTCCACAGTCTAAATCTTTTTTTTTTCTGATTTCATGTGAAGATGTTTTCTTGGAATGACAGTACGAGATTAAACTTCTATCTATCTTCATGGAGACAAGTAAGAGACGCTGCCAGGTCGAATTACAGGTCAGATTTGTGGAATGAGCCCCATTTTTCAAGGTATTTTAAGCCATAAAAAGCATAGTTAAAACATATGTCACTGTGTGGAACATAGGCAAACCAATAGCATCTGCGTCAACAAGCAGGTCCAGCAGAAAAGTTGCCTAATGTGCCTTTAAGTGGTGATATGAATGATAAAACCACCCCCAAGTCTCTATAAACCATCTAGAGATAGAAGAGTAAAAATAAACTGCAAAATGATATGAACCAGCACGACAGGAACCATTATGCAAGTCACGCAGGTGAATGAGGAAAGAGACGGCAACAGTAACTCAAATCTACCAGTGTGGGAACTGTGGGAAAACCCGGCTGCCATAACTTTGACTCACAGATTTTTCAGTGTTCAGTGGGGCAATGGAGCGGGGGCAGAAGAGGCAGTTGTTCCCATGCAGAACTTCTATATCAGGAACAGAGGAACAAGAGGGGGAGGAAGAGGACGAAGAGGAGGAGCAAGAAGAGGAGGAGGAGGAGGGAGAAGAGGAGGAGGAGAAAGAAGAAGAGAGGGGGAGAGGAGAACAAGAAGGGGGAAGAGGAGGGAGAAGAGGTGGAGAAGGACAAGGGGGGGAAGAAGAGGGGGATGAGGAGGAGGGGGAGAAGAGGAGGAAGACAAGAAGTAAGTAAAAGAGGAAAGAAGGAGAAGGGAGAGGAGGAAGAAGAGGCTGGAAAAAGAGGAGGAAGAAAGGGGGGAAGGAGGAAGAGGAGAAGGAGGAAGAGAAAGAAAAGTAAAAGAATGAGGAGGAGGAGGAGTAAAAGGAGGAGGAAGAAGAGGTGGAGAAAAGGAGGAGGAAAAGGAGGAAGAGGAAGAATAAAAGGAGGGGGGAGTAGGAGGAAGAAGAGACCACTGAGACTGAGTGACGAGCCCCCAGAGCTTTGGGCTAATCTGTATTGACCCTCATTGACTCCTGACCAGTGAACAGTATGAAGCCCTTTTACAGCAGGTTAGGACCAGTGTGCTAAATGTGATAACTGGACACTGCAGTCGCTCCACATCAGGGGAATTATGCACCGTGTTTGTTCAACTCTTAGAGAAAATGGGGCTTTCTTTAGTCATCTGAAGGGTTCTTATTTATTTATACATATTTCTACCATTTTAAAAAAGCTTGAGTTACTGTTATGATGTAATTTCACAGCAAATACAACTATCAAAAGTTTACTATGCTTCAAGTACCATAACCAATGGACTGTATAAATAAATGAGCATAGTTAACCTGTTAGTCACCACGTTTCAAATAGGAAGTGAGCATGGGGGGGCTTCCGGCTCCATAGACTCTGGCTCCAATTGACTTTACATTGAAAAATTGTCACTGCTCTCTTCTCTGTATCTGCTCCAGTGAGCCTCATCAATCTGGGGTTAAAATGTTCATATTAACCCACTTTACGTGATCCTGGTGTTTTTATTTTGCAATTTTGTGAATAATAAATAAATTCCTTTTTCTAATATGGAACTGAAGTTAATTTCTTTATACAGTCTATGGTACCACCAGGTCTAAACCAGGTTCAAAACAGGACTATTCGAAGTCTGAACTTGGTCTAAAACCGATCTACACAACAGTGTTCTAAACAAAGTTAACCAAAAAGCAAGACAAACATGTGATTGAGCTTTCAAAACCACTTCATACAAAACCAAAAAGTATGACTACAGATCAACAGTTGTATATATATTTTCACTCCAAAATCTCACAATTGAAAAGCCTTACAAGCTCAAATCACAAATGTTATTCCCGTTACTGTAACTAAACATCTCATATTATGGGAAAGCCGAGGCTGGCAGTTAGCAGTAAACAATCCAAGCCAAACAGGAAATATGAAACAAGCTTGGCCTATTTAAATAACCCAGCCTCAAATACCAATCAATACAGCTTTGTGAACCACATGGGCCCTCCACAGTGTGCTGACCTTACTGGCAATCCTAATAACACAAAGAAAGCAAGAAACTAATAGATTGTAGCATATAAAGAACAAAGAGATGGTGGACGGTTGATGCAAATGTCAAATCAAAATGAACTAGCTGTATTTGCATGGCCTACGGGGTTTAGAGGGCAGGTCAGCTGTGGTGCAACTTTACAAAGAAAAACAATTATGATAAGAGGTCCTAAAAGCAAATCTTATCTCAAAGGTTAACTCAAAGTTTCAACGTTCATTCAAATTTGCAAATAACAGATAATGCAGACTCACTTGTGTTGGCAAAGGTCTTGTTTGGGTAAATTCAGTGTTTCTCTAAAGGTTACACACTCGTATGCAGGCGATGGGACAGTTACAACAAAATGTCATCAGAACTAGATAATGTTCTGAAGAATACAATGCAGTTCTTGTTTGGAAAAGTACCAGTCTGTTTTTGCTGTTAAATGAGGAAACTGGATAAGCATGAGAGACATCCCGGGGCAGAGGTGTTTGGGGTGGAGGACGGAGGGAGAGAGGAAGAGAGAGGGTAAAGATGAAAGAGTTGCATTGTCAAAGGTGGATTTAAGAATGGATAGAAGTAGGTGGCTGCTACTGCTGCTACAAATGCTACCATTTCAATTCAATTTTATTTCTATAGCCCAGAATCACAAGAGTTGCCCCAATGGGGTTCACAGTGAAAAACATGGAAACATAATCTGACATAGACATCAGCAAACACATTGTCCCATCCTCAGTCTCTCAATGAACACTACTATGTACTACTGCTACAGCTACTGCTACTAGTACTACTAGTACTGCTACTGCTACTACTACTAATGCTACTGCTACAGCTACTGCTAGTAGTACTACTATAGCTTCAGTCAAACTTAACTAGTAGAGAGAGTGAGAGGGTAAAGATGAAGATGGTTTTAAGAATGGATAGAAGTAGGTGGCTATTACTACTACTGCAATCAAACCAATTACTATTGCCTACTACTACTGCTACTGCTGTTACTACTACTACTACTACTACTACTACTACTACTACTACTACTTCTAGTAGTAGTACTACTACTAGTACTACTACTACTGCTACCACTGCTACTGCTACTACTACTAGTACTACTACTACAGCTTCAACCAAACTTAACTAGTATCAAACCAATTACTATTACCTACTACTACCTACTACTAATTGTACTGTTACTACTACTACTGCTGCTACTAGTACTGCTACTGTTACTGCTACTACTACTACTACTACTACTACTACTACTACTACTACTACTACTACTACTACTACTACTACTACTACTACTACTACTACTACTACTAATACAGCTTCAAACAAACTTAACTAGTATTAAACCAATTACTATTATCTACTACTACACCAACTGTAAGAAGTGGGCGAAATGATCTGAGCCTTTATCTGTTGTACTCAGCGAGACTGAATCAAATCAGTTATTTTGAGGATATGCATATTTAGAACATAGACCAAGAGTCTCCAACCTGTAGCTCAGGAGTTCCCAGTAGCTCTCCACCCCCTTCCAAGCAGCTCACTAAGGGATTTCTGAATTCTATGTATTGTGCATAATTAATAAGTGCATAAGTAGTTGTTGGCGCACCACCGACAAATGGATAATGGTTTATGTTTTATAACTGTTCCCCATCTAAGGCTTTGCTGAAATTGGTAGTGCTCTGTCATTTTCGTCTTGTAAAAGTAGCTCACGGGAGAAAAAAGGTTGGAGACCCCTGACACAGACTATAATAGGAATCACACATCTGCAAAAAGGTGATGTAGATAAAGATGTAGTTTGATATGGTTTAAGTTTATAGTCCATGAACATTTGTGCACTTTTCAAACAAAACATACATGCAGGACGTATTTCTCGCACTTTTCTGATGGATTACAAAACTGTCATCCTATTATTGTTACCAGGTTTATCCATGAAATAATCTTCATTTTTGTCATTATCACTCACTCCTGCACTAAACCAGCAGCAAGCCCGTGATTAGACTCGTCTCTTCCTCCTCTGATCCTCGTGACCCAGTGCCAGGGGCTGCTCTGTGGGCTGCAGATTACAGAGCAGGAGCAGGGCCACAGGCTCTCCCCTCACAGAGAGATAAGGAGGAAAGAGGAGAGGGCCCCGGGCTGCAGCTCTGAAGCCCCAGGACACAGGACAGAGGACGGACTTCACAGCAACAACAAAACAACATGCTGTTCTCCTTTGACTGTACAGCAATGAAAACAACTTTAGGCCAGAATAGCAACAATGAATACATATTGTGCACGAAATACTAACGTTGTAATACATTCATTGTTGTCTGGGGCATATTTTCGAGAGTCCTGCTGGAAAAGTCAATACCCAGAAACTAAACAATGTTAAACCCAGTATCAAAACAAACAAAAAAATACAAATTTGGACAAGTACATGGTCATGGTCATGTTTTTATAGCTTTTCCACCTTCGGGGCACTCAAAGCACTTTACATCAAGGAACCACTCACCTATTCACTCACACTCATCCTGCCCAAGGACACAACAACAGCATTTATCTGTGAGAGCTGAAACCTTCAGGTCAGTGGACAAACTCTACTGTCACCCCACTGTTCTTTTCTTTAAATGTAGCATAAATATGACACATCTGCATCCCTACACCACTCATCCCTCTATCACTACATCCATCTTTCCACCACTCATCCCCCCATCACTACATTCATCCCTCCATCTTCTGTGAGAGTGACTGAAAACAGAAAATGCCACTGCTGCTGCTGTGCTTATACCTGCAGCCAAAACCTCATTCACTCATCCCTCCATCACTACATACCTCCCATCAGGACATACCTCCATCAGGACATCCCTATACCACTCATCCTTTCATCACTCACCCTTCCATCACTACATCCCTCCATCATTACATCCCTCCATCATTACATCCCTCCATCACTCATCCCTCCATCGGGATATACCTCCTACCTCCATTGGTACATCCCTCCATCAGGACATCCCTACACCACTCATCCCTTCACAGCTCATCCCTCTATCACTACATCCCTCCATCACTACATTGCTCCATCGCTACATTCCTCCATCAGGACATCCCTCTATCACAACATTCCCCCATCACTATGTCCCTAAACCAATCATGCCTTCAACACTCATCCCTCCACCACTCATCCATCCACCACTCAGCCATTCACCACTCATCCATCCCTCCATCACTATACTCATCCCTCCATCTTCTCCCCCTTCTTCTCCATCTTGAGTGGTTGAAAGCAGAAAACGCCACTGCTGCTGTGCTTATACCTGCAGTCAAAACCTCCATCACTACATCCCTCCATCAGGACATCCCTCCATCACTACATACATCTTTCCACCACTCATCCCTCCATCACTACATCCATCTTTCCACCATTCATCCCTCCATTACTACACTCATCCCTCCACAACTGCATTCCTCCATCACTACATCCCTGCATCAGGACATCCCTCTATCACAACATTCCCCCATTACTTTGTCCCTAAACCAATCATGCCTTCAACACTCATCCCTCCACCACTCATCCATCCATCACTACATTCCTCCATCACCACTCATCCCTCCATCACTACATTCCTCCATCACCACTCATCCCTCCATCACTACATCCATCTTTCCACCACTCATCCCTTCATCACTACACTCATCCCTCTACCATTACATCCCTTCATCACAACATTTCTCCATCACCACTCATCCCCCCATTACTCATCCATCCCTCCATTTACATCCATCCCTGCACCATTCATCCCTCCATCACTCATCCCTCCATCCTGCTGCTGTTCTTACACCTGTAGCCAGAAGCATTCAGGAGAAAGGAGAAGATTGTACCGTGAGCCCAGTTTGAGCCAACTCTATTGTGCAAATAAATGCGGTGGGTGCTTTTGATGGGCTGACTGTGGCCAACGGGCTTTGGTGTGGCCAGGGATACACACAACCTCTGCTTTTGTATTGGGGAACATATTTACAAAAAGTTGCCAAGTTACACTGATTTGCATGTTTGTTAGGAATATTTTTTCCATCAGATTCACAGTGGGTGACAGTGACTGCTTCAACTAGAGTGGGAACTGTAATATGTTTTCTATTAAAGGCTGTATTACGACATTTTCTGATCTATGTTATGATGCTGTTCCTCATCAAAAACATACTAGGAGTCGTGTTTTGTTTTATTCGCAGATGTCTAACATACAAATCGTGCAAATTTAGGCTGAGTTCCACCTTGTAATGTCATGAGATAACATTTTTACTCCACACACCTTCACTAGAATCATAATGTCAGCCCTAAATGTTTATTCTGTATAGCTATGATGCTGCAGCTTTAAGTGATATAACACCGATACAAAAACAAGTCCAACTGCAGTGATTTTTGGTGCAAGAACAACCCCCCAAGCTTTGTCTCACACACAAAGTGCCCCATAACCTCAGTATCAGGCAAATCTATCTGCTTACTACAGTAGAATATTGCCCGTTTTGTAATAATAATACCACCCAAAATCCAAAACATTCCACATTTTTATCCAAATACTACTCAATTTCACCTTTTAAAATCTGAAATCATTGCAAGTACACCCTGGAAAGTACAAATGGTTGGAAAATACTAAAATTCCAAACTCCATTTCGATACTAAGGAGTAGACTAGATTCCGAAACCAAGATTATAATAAAAAACTGATTTTTTAAGATTAAAGGTAGGTTCCATAGTGGTCCATGCGCGTATACTAGTCTATGTGCTCTTATACTTGTTCTGATAGAGCTCAAAATCATTCTAAATTTATCAGAAAAGCTTCATTTCTGTCCTATGAATGTGACTTTTTCGATACCTGCTCAAACAATTTTGTCATTTTTATACTAGTTTTCATGTAGTGTCTGCATTTCAATTCTTTTGCCAACTCTACAACTACTATTACTAACCCCTTTGTAAAACGCTGTCACTTCGCTTGCAGTTTAATAACAGCGCAGAGTTAACAAGTCCTTTAAAGGTTTAACAAAACTCTTGAGAAAACAATCGCATGTTTGGAGCTAGTGTTTAAATCTGACATTTTAAAAGGCCAGCAGAAGAACATTCAGACACACACAAAAATCTATAAACCAGCTAATACCTTGATGAACAATAAATTAATGGATTACAATTACGACTTTGGCACGGTGCTCTGTTCTTGCATTCATAATTTTAAATCCGCAGTGATCACACTCTTCGCCTACAGCTTATCCTGCAGGGAGCTGGAGCCGGCCCCAGCTCAAATGGGCTACACCCGAATAATAAGCACCTAATTGGCGACCTGACAGTTTTAAAGACTGATCACTTTCACCTTTAAGCCTATGGGGATATTGGGTCACTAAATTACCAAGAAATGTGAGACTTTTAGGTGCGGCTTCACAGCAAAAATGCAAAAACTCAACCGTACACAACTGTTAATAAGATGGGTTCACAGTATTCTTTGAATTGTGAGATTAATGTAGCAAGGTTGAGGAGCTTATCCCTAATAAATTATGATATGGTTACAGTTAATCTCCTGTAGCGTTATATCCACCCTTCCCACCATCTGAGATCATTATAAATTCTAGAAAGTGAACTCAGCCCTTTATTTGACTATGTAAACACACAAAAAAACTCCGCATATTTAGGCTGAGGAAGTGCTTCACTGTTTTTTTTAAACTCCATACACCTTCACTAGAATCATTTGGATGATTTCAGCCCTGGGATTGCCCATTTCTACTGAACAAAATTGCAAACTACTGCTTCATAACATAAAAAAAGGGAACAGAACATTTTGAGCTTTGGAGATATGAACGGACTTATAATAACGAGTTACTAACACAAATCCAGGCATGTTCTTGAGAAGGACAAGATTATAATATGGCAATTTTGTAATATAGGACCTTTAAGTACAGTTGTGCTCATAAGTTTCCATCCACTGGCAGAATTGATGATTTCTTGGTCCAGAAGCTGCACATGGGACGTACTTGGATATTCCAACATGATAATGATCCAAAACACAAAGGCAAGTGGACCTGTCACTGGCTCCAGCAGAATAAAGTGAAGGTTCTGGAGTGGCCGTCTCTTCTGACCTCAGTATCACTGAGTCACTCTGGGAGGATCTCAAGCTGCAGTTCAGACAAGAGCCCAAGAATTTACAGGAACTGGAGCCTTTTGCCCAGAAGAATGGGCAGATTTACCATCAGACAAAATCACACATCCACAACTATCACAAAAGACTCCAGCTGTCACTGGGTCATCTGTGTAGTTTCTGTTCTCATTAAGATTTAAAAAGTGGAAACACAGTTGTTTGATAATAAATGGCTTCACCCAAGCACTAACCATGAGTGAATGAAAAGTTTTTGTGTTATCTTTCATATTCTCTGAAAGATGGACAAGAAATCATAAATTCTGTCACGTATGTAAACTTATGAGCACAACTGTAGTAGGAGTTTGTTGCGCAAACTATTAAATTTCCTGTTTAACCAGTGTATACAACCTGATAACCTTGACGTTCAGACCTGCAGTTAAACATGTGTGATTTGTATTCATTTCAGCCCTGTGCAGATATCTGATTGTTCAATTTGATCAGGACTGACTGGCACATAGTTGGCATAGTTAGTAGCCCCATGCTGTCCAAATTATCCATGCCCTCTCTCCCACCCTCCCTCCCTCTGTCTGCGCTCATCCCAATGGTCACCTGACCCCAGCCCAGGGCATGGGAAGAGCCGTCCACACATGGGACAGTAGAGCGAGCGAGACAGAGGGGCAGAGGAATGCAAACAGACATATAAGCTGGCACCGGTATCCAAACTAAAAACAACAAACCAGACATAGCAGAAGCCGGTTTTAAAATATAGAAAAACAAACATCAATCAATCAATAGGACTCGGGTCATGGCCATTTGTCATGAAGGAAAGACTTTAGCAGACTGTGGAGAGGCTGTAGTCTTCCTCCCACGGTCACAGTAAAAAGTCAGACAGAGATACACTCCACAGCGGGGATGGACTTTGATTTTTTGAGAAGTCTTACCTGACGTGTCCCACATATTCAGCTCTATGCGGTGCTTTTCGATCTCAAAACTCGCTGTGTAGTTTTCAAACACAGTGGGAACATAGGTCTGCAACAAAATACAGGAATCATTATTTACACTGCGAAAGTTATGGAAGGATCAGGGACTAGGAAGAAAAACAGACTGAACCAAAGCTAAATCACGTCTAATACTGAAACACAACAGGGCTAAATAATGTATAAATCATTAATAAATCTATGACTTAAAGGTGCATTGAGTAACGTTTTTCTCCTTGGAGCTATTGCTTTATCTGGAATGTTTCATAGTATGAGATTAAACCTTTCTATCGTTATGGAGACCAAGCCAGACCAAGTTACAGACCAATGGCAGTGACAGACCCCCAATCGAAAAGTTGCATAATGCACCTTTAAACAACTAGACAACTATCTATACCTCAAACGATGGCTGTAGTCGACTCAAGAAATTCTCGGTCGACTAAAGATCATAGGTATAAAGGAAAGGCAAGTTTATTTGTATAGCACAATTCGTACACAAAGTAATTAAAGTGTTTTACAGACTAAGAAATTCATTAAAATCACAATTCAAACAAACCAAAACATAATTAATCATCATAAAATTAAAAAGAGAGACATTAAATTAGACAGAAGACCAGGACTATGCCATAAACACAATTAAAGGTGCACTGTGTAGCTTTTCTGGTGGAGGGTGCATCACCTTCTTGTTTCCATGGATATGTTATTGCTCTGCCTGGAATGTTCCGCAGTATGACGTGAAGCAGGTCTACCTTACGTTTATTCAATTATAGGTCAAAAATACCAACAAAACAGGCATTCTGAATGTGAGCGGGGTCGCCTCTCCACAGATCTGACCTGTAAGTTGGTCTGGTTTGATTTTTCCTGCCTGTCGCCATCAAACTGTTGAACTCTGTACTTTTAATCACTGATAAACTACTGTAATATCCAATTCCCTGCTCACACATGTATATGGATGTAAATATGTCACTTGATGTAAATAATTTTTGAGAGAAAACTATTTTAATCTTTTATCTTATTGTATTTATCTGATCTTACTTTTGAAATTTTGATTCTAACTACATGTTCTTGGTCTGTAACAAAGAAAATTTCCCCTTGGGGATGAATAAAAGAAATTCTGATTCTGATTCATGAAGACAGAAAGGTTTAAGGCTACACTGTGAAATATTCTAGACAATGCAATAACATCTCCATGGAAAAAAGCATTTGACTGACCTTCAGAAAAGTCCCACAATGCACCTTTAAGGCAGATGACATTGCTTATGTACTGTATACTTTTTGAAACTACTAAAAGAAAAAGATTAAAATAGAAAAAAGTCCAATAAAACACAGGGGGGCATCAGTTGTACTTGCCCCACAGTTTGAGAACCACTGAGTTAGACTACAAAATTCAGCAGAGAAAATGGTTATTACCAAATGTCAAATTAAGACGCCTCCCGCAGCATTCCGGCCAACGCAAGACTCACAACAAAAGGGCAACAGTCCAATCTCTCCACTCAACTTCTTGTCATTCTGCTTTCACGCAGGTGGATAATTACACTGGGTTTTATATTACAGCCTAGAACATACCTGCTCTCAACTTCTCTGCCAAAATGCGCGGGTCTATTTGATCTGACAGTTCCCTTACCTCTGGATAACAGTCCTTGGCGAAGACATGAAGGAGCGCAGTTTTCCCACATTGCGTGTCCCCAACCACCACGATCTTACAGCGGCTAACTAAGCTGTCCATGGTTAGCTCGTCCGCGCGTGGTGAGGTTTTTGTGTGGTCTTCTTGACACGGGGACCAACTGCACCCAGCATCCGACACGAGACGCGAACCGAGCGGCAGTGAAGACACACGGAGATGCATGCGTCGGGCTGAGCAGGAGCGCTTAATGGCCGTGCGTAATGAGTATCCAATTCTCCGGTGAGCACAGGTCCGCCTCCGCTCCACTCGGGCGCTCTGGTTGACTTGACTGGACCCGTGGCTGAGTGAAGAGGCAAAACATAGCGGGGACTACCTTGATATTGGCCACGCCTCTTCAGTGCGCACGTATGGAGCGCATCAGTCACAACAGCTTGGCACAACGTTGGGCACGTTTTTGGTGACCTTATGGATTCTGGCGTTCAATACATAAGTTTATAACGCGTTTGGAGAAGAGATTGTATCGTAAAGCACTCGTTTCCAATATCATGAGGTAATTAGGCCAAACAACTGTCTCCAAATGGTGAAGTTTAGTGTAGTTTGGGCGATTTTCACTCATGTTTTAAAGGTCCACACTGAAGAAAAACTTAAAATGTATGAAAAGCGTAAAGTTTGATTGATTGAATGAAGATATAAACACTCAAATCTATCAGAAAAAATACTTCAAAGTGGTGAAATTATCTTGCTCCATGGACAGATCATTTTGCTTGACAAGTTTTCTTAAAATAAACCACCTCTAGAGTAGAATGAAGCAGTCTCAGAACTAGAAAGTAGATCTGAAAACAAGATGAATAACATGTGCTTAACTTATTTACCTGTTTACTTCAAAATGAATAATTGAAAAACAGACATTCTGACTATGAGCAGGGTCGCCTCTCCACAGATCTTACGTGTAATTTCGCTTGGAGGTGTTACCTATTTGTCTCCACGGTGATACACAGCAAAGCTCTCTGATCTGGCCAAGATTTTAAAACGCATGTCAGGTTATTCGTCCTGTTTTCTCAGACGTAGTTTATTTTAAGAAAACTTGTCAAGTTAAATGATCTGTCCATGCAGCAAGATAATTTCACAACTTTGAAGTCATTTTTTCTGATAGATTTGAGTGTTTACATCTTCATTCAATCAATCAAACTTCATTTATAGGGCGCTTTTCATACATCTTAAGTTTTTCTTCAGTGTGGACCTTTAAAACATGAGTGAAAATCGCCAAAACTACACTAAACTACACCATTTGGAGACAGAAGCTTTGACTAATTATCTCACAATATTGGGAATTAGTGCTTTACAAGTTATCTGTCTATGCAGCACGATAATTTCACTACTTTTAAGCCATGTTCTGATAGATATAAGTGTTTATATCTTCAGCTTTTTGCAGTATAGATGTATTTAATGGCACACAAAAGCAATGACATCTCTACAGAGACAAGCAGGGGGTCAGAGAAGCTACACAGAGCACCTTCAGGTTGTGTTGACTTTATTATTTGATCAAATACAGCTTTAAACCTGCGCACCTCTTCAAAATGTTACCTTTACGCACTGCCAACAACTTGACCTTTCCAGGATGCAACGACTTGAAACACCCGCGGGTAAACTAGTCCCTCTCATTAAGTCGTCAGAGATGGGAACAGGGTCTGGGCGCGCTTCATGGGTCTAATTGGCTGCGTTTTCTTGGTTTTACGCAGAGGCGCCCCGCAGAGGTGGAGGAGCTGGAGGTGATTTTTTGTGAATGAGAAAATGAGATGACGCGAGTAAAGCACGTGTCAGAGCTCTGTCGAGTCATGTTTGTGCCCGCGCCTCAGAAGAGCAACACTGCCTCCTGCTGGTGAAAGGTATATTACACTGTCAGTAAATGTGCTTAATTAGCCTATTCACTATCAAAGTGCTTCAACGATTGTAAGGGCTATAATAGACTATGTTAAATGTATTAAAAAAACTGGGCATTGGAGCTGTAATAAAGTGAATTAAACCCATTAAACGTGCTAACGAAATAAAGCACTTTAATTTCCTTACTGGTTATTATGTAAATGTAATGCCATTAATTAATTCCTTACATAGGCTTAATAACAAATCTGTTTCTACTGCAAGTACAATAGCTGGTTAATGGCTGGATAATCAAATAAAGATTTGATCTGCACTAACTGCCTAACTCATAAGTTTCAGACCAATAGGAATGCCCCATGAGCCTTTAGCTATACACAGGGCTGGTTATAACCTCATGTGTCACTTTTAAAGGTCTGATTTTACACAAAATTGACTCTTGTGAGCTTTAAGGCATTTTATAATGTTTTTACCTCATTAAAAACCTGGAGTTGTGTTTTGCTTCATTCACATATGTTTGATTAAGTCTTTATTTTTAGTCAGTCTACATCTACAGCTACCTTTTATTTTTTAGGAATTGTCATTTCCACTGTTTAAAGGATCTATATTTTTCTAGCAAATGTGTATAGCGCTTAAAAACACAAGGTGGAATTGAGTGTTTTGAGTTTGAGACAAGAACACAGCCTCAATATGCAGGATTTGTGGGTTAAACATGTGTGAATGAAACAAAACACAACTCCAGGTATGTTTCTGATGAGGAAACAATGCTATAACATCAGGAAATAGTGTAATATCAGCCACTGCCAATGCAATTACAGTGATTCTAGTTTGTTTTGTTTTTTACTGGCAACCACACTAACTGTGTATATAATGGACTGAAAACAAATGCCAAAACTTTATCTGTTTGTCTTCAAAGTGAAACGACTGCCCCATTGACAGGAGCCAGTGAAGGGTGGTCCCAGGACTCTTCCTTCTCCAGGTGCAGCGGGACCAGCCAGGCGAGTGGAGACCCCCAGTGCAGAGAGCGGAACCAATTACTGTAATAGATTCAGCTGTAACATCCTCCCAACGGGCCGAGGAGCTGCCTCTGCCCAAGACGAATAAAGCACCTGGGACATGGAGGCATTACAACAGGACAGCAGCAGGTGGCAGTATACTCACAATATTCACTATAAAACTGTAAGTACCACACAGATGGAACAGAATTAAGACACTAAAGCTGAAAGGTGTTAGCCAGATTAAGTAAATAAAACTTGAGTGCTCATTACTTCTGGCTGTTGTTGTTGCTCAAACAAGCAAAATGTGCATTTTTACTGTGTGGGGGCTCATCTCTGCACAGATCTGACATGTAACTTGACTCAACTGCCTGTCTCCATGTAGATAGATATGTTTAATGCCATACTGTGGAATATTGCTCCACCTCCATGAAAGAAATTCATTCATCTATGTTCAGAAAAAACAACTCAGTCCACTTCTCATAAAAATGGCATTGTTCTGCAAAGATGCTCTGCCTTTGCACAATCAGCCTTTTCATTCAAAACCATCAGTGTAATCAGCTCCCTGACCATCTGAGTCTGAAATGTCTGCAGATTTGCAAACTTTTCTCGAGACATAAAAACATATTCTCAATAATCAGCTGTGCCAACATTGGCCCTAATGCTGTATTTACTTTAATTGTGTATTGCTCGCTCTGTATTTGTGATATTGATCAATTTGTGTATAGTAACCCTTTTAGTAAATGGATTTTTATATGAAATAGGAATAGAAGTAAGTATTTTTTTACAAATGAGCTAATGGTAATTTTGTTGTAATTGTTTTACTGTTGTGCACACTGGCCCGGGGACTGCACATGGAAAGTAGCTTTAGCTAAATCTGGTCCAAAGCATCTCTTCTCTTTGTGAGATTAATGTTTTTGTGCATCGTCCCTGACAAATAAATAATAAACTAAACTAAACTAAACATCACAGTCAAAACAACAGCGATAATTACATTTAAATTGAATTTAATTGTTCATTCATAACAGTTCGACTACAGCAGGTTGAAGATTATAGCACATTTTCATTTGTTGCTAAATTTTTTACTTTATAAACTTGTACACTGTTTACATCAGGCATGTCCAAACTATGGCCCGGGGCCAAATGTGGCCCTCAGACCAATGGTTTTGGTCCTCAGGTTTCCAGGTGAATTGGCCCATACTACCACAAGTAGTTCTTTTTACTCCATGTTTTTGAAATCTGCCTTGATCAAGCAAATTTAGTGTGTCCTTTTGGGGTCTAAGCAAAACAAAGGTCTAGTGGGTGATTCAAACCTGTTATAAATGCACAGATTTGAATTACTCACTGTTTTGACACCAATCTATGACTGTCAATTGGCCCTCCTGCTGGTCTGTGTTATAATATGTGGCCCTTGATGAAAAAGTTTGGACACCCCTGGTTTACATGAATGACCAGTATGTGAATTATGATACTTATATTTTGTGCCATAGTTTGTTATAGTTTGCTGTTCTGTTACTGTATCGTTTGTTTCTTTTTGCTATGTTTATGAATATGATGCTAACAGAGGAATAAAGGGTAGGCCTAATAAACTTAAATTTCAGCCTTTTTGGACTTCCTGCAGGTTAAATATCACTGTTTCCTGAATAATGTCAGCGTATATCTATGACCAAAATAAACTAATCAATCCCTTTACTAAAGCTGTGTTATAGAGGGATATGGGACCCGTGGCTATTCTCTGACAGTGATGAATTTAAAGAGTCCTGGAGTAAAGCCGTGAACCCAGCAGAGCAGAGTCCTGAGCTCTGTGGAGTGAATCAGCACTCTGCCCTCAGATAAAACACTAAACAAAAACTCATTCACCTCTGTGTGTTCTAACCAGAAAATGTGGACTCATTGAAACTGGGCCCTCTGACTTCAGTAGATACGATATATATTCTCTGAAGTCTGAAGTATAAATGGACTAAACTAGCATTCAGATAAGTGGCCTCACTTCCTTCTAGGTCAACCAAGTTTATTTCATTCAGTTTGACTTTCTTAGGAGTTTTGGAGAGAATTTATGGGTTACAGTCAAATAATTACTTTATGATTTAAAGGATTTTGTGAGGACATTTTCCCATTAAAAAGATATAACATTTTGATTTGAATTGCGTTATAACTATGGTGCCCAACCAAATCCTTCAAATCAATAAGGAATTCTGAAACTGATGAATAAAGTGAATTGAAAGTTAAGATGTACTCGCCGGGTTTCAGCAATTTACCTCGCTTGAATTGGAATCTATTGTTGTGCCACTGAGCAACTCACATCTATACCCACCAATAACAACATCCATTCCCTCATTTAGTTTGATTCACCAACTAAAACTATATGAAATGAATCAACTCGTCTTTTCCTGTTTCATATTATGACTTTTTAGACCCCACACCCTTAAAGTTGCACTATGTAACTTTTCTGGAGTAGATTTTAGTCATAGATAATATGGTTTTGCTTGAAAAGTTCCACAATCCATCCATCCATCGATCTTCTTCCGCTTATCCGGGGCCGGGTCGCGGGAGCAGCAGTCTAAGCAGGGGCTCCCAAGCTTCCTTCTCCCCAGCCACTTCCTCCAGCTCCTCCAGACGGACCACGAGGTGTTCTCAGGCCCAGAGACATAGTCCCTCCAGCATGTCCTGGGTCTCCTACTGGTGGGGCATGCCCACAACACCTCCCGAGGGAGGCGTCCAGGAGGCATCCGTACCAGAGCAGCAACTCTACTCCGAGCTCCTCCCGTGTGACCGAGCTCCTCACCCTATCTCTAAGGGAGCGCCCGGCCACTCTGCGGAGGAAACTCATTCCGGCCGCTTGTATTCGCGATCTGGTCCTTTACACAATATGTCATTAAACTGTCTTAATCTTGCATTATTCAACTGCAGGTGTTTCCATTTCCCCAAAATACATTTAAAAACATCCATTCTTACTGAGTGTTGGGTCACCGCTCCACAGATCTTACCACCTCAAAGCTTCACCTGTTTGTGTCCATGGAGATAGATCTGTTTAAAGGTGCATTATGACTCTTTTCTCAATTGCTTGTTTCCATGGAGACGTTATTGTTTTTCCTGCATTGTTTCAAAGTATAGCATTAAACTTATCAGTCTCCATAGAGACAAGCAGAAGACAGCACCAGGCTAGTTTACAAGAGAGATCTGTGAAGTCAGATTATTTTTAAAGCTATTTTTGAGCTATAAAAACACTGATAATTGAATAAATGCATCTTATATATGTTGAATACGATATTGTGGAATATTACAAGCAAAGCAATAGCATCTCCTAACCTGAAATGTTACTGAAAAGTGCATTTTTAAAATTGAAATGCTACTTTCACTCTTCTTGCTCTGTTTTATGGAGTAACGCTATGACTTCTTAAACCCACACACTCCCTGCAGACTGTATTTGCAGATAGAGCAATGAGATCGTGCTTTTTCCAGACTTCTCTGCTGCACCTCTGCTCCTATCTCCACATTATGCACTGGGTAACCTACTTATACAGCAGAGCCCGTCTTCAAACTGTGTCCAACGCAATCTCTCCTCCTGGTTTTGTTTTGCTGGGGCCACTCGAGGTAACAATTTGGAGATAATGTTGTGCAGGTAAAAGCGCCCTCTCCGTCTCACTGAAAATAAAGAGGGCTTCTGCATTGTGCTCCTGCTTAATCCTAGCTCTAGTGCTCGTGTCCTCGCGGGGTACATTACCATAGCAGCTTTGTCAGGCCTGTCACCGTAAAGAGGGGAGAGAAGGGCCACTACAGAGCCTCAAGGTAAAATGGGTCAAATTTATAACCGTGCCTTTTTCAATGAGAATAACTTTATTACATGTAACATACACCATGAAATGGCACTAGCAGAATAATGCAGTTTCTTATAGTGTTTACATACTCTAAAGTCCCTTAGCTGTCATCAGTGGTGGAAAATAACTAAGTAAAAGTAGTTAAGCATTGTACTTTAGTCAAATGTTTACGTTTCTGTACTTTACTTGCATACATAAGTGGGTGCTTTTTACTATTACTTCACTACTTTTGAGAGCAGGTATTTGTACTTTCTATTCCACTGCATTTTTTAACTGGACTGAAAAAATAAAAGTATGTTTTATTATTGTGTGAGACCTGCTGAAAAGGCTGAGGGTTTATTTTTAACGCATTCATAGTTTGAGCAGACAAAAATCTACAAATAAAAAACTATTTCTGTTGAACAAAGATCATCACAAATCTTTATCAAAACCACTACATTTGAAGCTACTACACTACACTACATCCGAAAATGACTTAAAAGTAGTGAAATTATCTTATCTGCATTGACAGATCATTTTACTTGACATCTTGACATATCTTAAAACGAACCTCTATTGAATTTATTTATTTATTTAATTTGATCAACCATTAGCCTTTACTAGGGCAAAGACTTTTCTTCCTGAGGTCCAAGTTAACATGTAATTTATGATAAAATGTTCTATAATAACTATAAACGTTCACACATAACACAGTCCTGTTCCATAGTAACTACATCATAAACATTTACAATAAAATATCCCAAAATTACACTGAATAAATAGTGGCTAAATATAATTATGTACAATCTCCAATATATTTCTTTAACATTTCTTAAAACATGGTTCCTGCTTGTGGACAGTTCAGGTTTGGGGGAGCTTGTTCCAAACCACAATCCCTCTGTACATAACACATCTTTTCAGGGTATTAGTCCTGAGCAGTGGAAGTATAAAATGGTCCTAATGGTTAAGCATGTTTTGCAGTCTCAGAACTAGTAAGTAGATAATAAATCTGAAAATAAGATGAATAACCTGATATAAGTTTTAAAATCTTGGCCAGTTCAGAGAAATTTGCAGTGTGGAAGGGAAACTGTCAATCTGCACCACTGACCTTTTCAACCAGCGACCACCACTAATCACTCACACAACTTATTCGTACAATTACAAAGTGGGTAAAGAGTCCAGCCGAAGCACACTTTACTGTCAGCAATACGTAGATATTGGCCAATATTTGCACTTTTTATGATACCATTAAATCCTTAACTCTCCATCAGAAGCTGATATTATGTTTTGGCCAAGCTGCTGCCTGAAAAATCCACATAACACTTTACTTAATTACTTTACTACAAAGAGGAAACAACACAAAACTACACACTGTCCAGCTCTCTTATGGGTTTGTAGTAATAAATAAATAAATAATAATAATCACAATATATGGAAAACAAATCACATTGGTTGATTTTTAGTAATGTGCACTGTTAGGAGGTGGTGGGCCAAGCTGAGAACCTTTGAGTTTGTGGATGTTTTAATTTAACTTAATGCAGTAGAAGTAATCAGCGTAAGTAGAATGCTGTAGCCCCATTTTTATCAATATTAGGAAGATACAGCATTAGCAGATGAAGTAATAGAAGTACTTGATGTGGCATGGGCTTTTTAGGTATCCTCGTAGTCAACCACACTGATAGATTTCCAATGACGCTCTTTGGTTTGGTTTTATTGTAATGAGAATTGACAAAAACAAATAGAAAATGCATGTTATCCACGTGTGAAAGCTTAATTTCCACCATCCTGGGGAAGTTCATGTTAAAATTCATTGAGTGCACATGCATTTTTCAGTATAATACATATCAAAAAATGCTTTGCTTTATATTTGGGAGTTTTGAAGCAGGGTAGAGACCAAATCTGACGTTTCTATAGTCACTAGAGGCTGTGTCCACGGTGCAGATCGGTAATGGCCGCGCCTCGTTCGGATCATTAGGTTGGTATAGTCTGGTATTGATCGGTCAGAGCTGACTTTGGCCTCTAAAGTGCTGAGTGTTGCTTCACCACAAGGGGGCTCACCGCAACTGCTGCTGCGGTCAGGCCTGAACGAGCACTTCTGCAGAAACGAGGACATGCACTCTGTCTGTAATGTCCTCTTTGCACTTTGCGCGTAATACATCTGTCTAATACTCTATAGGCATTAATACACATAGTAAAGGGTTCAGATGAGAGCCTATTTTCTGGTTATAACATTGTTTCTGCATCACAAACAGACCTGGAGTTGTGTTTTGACTCGTTCACACATGTTTAACACACAAACCCTGGATATTTAGATAGAGTTCTCCACTGCTCCACTGTGTTATTCAACTCCATACACCTTCACTTGGATCATTTGGGTAATTTCAGCTTATTTCTATTTAACTAGAGGTAAAATGTAGCTGCTAACTTGAAAACTACATGATATCACAAGGTGGAACAGAGCATTTTGAGCTTTGGAGATGTAGACAGACTAAGAATAAAAGACCCTGAATTTAAGGTAATTTGTATCATGTAAAAACTCTCTCCAAATTTCATAAATGTTTATGTCTAAGAGAGCAGGGGTCTCTAACCTGTAGCTCAGGAGCTATACTGATAGCTTTCCACCCCTTTCTCGCCAAAGGATTGCTAAATTACATGTATTTTTATTGTTTAATTAAATGCCTATTACATGTACATGAATTATTTTGCCGCCTAACTTTGTACATTAATAAATAGATAATGGTTTTTGTTTTATAGGCGTCTAACTGTACCTCATTTAAGGCTCGCTGTGGCAGTATAGGCCTAAATATACTCCATTTCTTGTGATCATAAAACGAGTAGCTCTCTGGCATTTTCATTTAGTAAAGGTAGCTCACCGGAGGAAAAAAGTTGCAGACCCCTGTCCTAGAGATTATATTCAGTCTTATATTCAGTTCATTTCAGTTGACTTTATTAGTTCAGAGCAGGTTTGTTTTGCAGCAGTTTTCAGATTTGGCGTCAATGCACATTTACACAGACACATAATAAAAAATTCAGACATTTACACTGGCTCACAGAATCACTTGTAAGCAAGTTTTTCAGTGAAAGTTTGTAGATTTCTTTACTTTGCGCTGCGCAGAGCTGTTACGTAAGAACCGAATGCATTTGAGGATGTGAGACTTGACACAGGACACGAGCTGTGCGTGTTTACTCCAAAGTTAGTAATGAATCGGGTGGGTTTTTCAAGTGTCTGACCTCAAGGAAGAAGGAAAAGGGGGGTAAGAGGGACTTCTACTGGCTTCTCAATTATTTAAAGTTATGTTTATGGTAAATAGTCACATTTTGATATAGAGCTTTTTCCACCTTCAAAGCACTTTTTACATCAAGGAACCAGTCACCCATTCACACACACTCACACACTCGCCTATGCAGATGGATTTTTTACAACTTCAAAGCATGGATATCAAACCCACGAATATTGATTATTTTGACTTGTTAAGGGAGAAAATGTCAGTTGAACATATCACAAAAAATGAATGAAAATGTATGTCGTACTAGTCAAAATCAGCTTCTTAAAATCTCTTCATATCAAAATACAGTTCTTATTTCAAGCAATGAGATCATATTCCGTCAGTGATAAGTAGGCCTGTGCATAACTATTCTATGTGCGCATGGAAATGTATGATTTATCATTGGCCAAAGCGACGCAGAGAGGTCATATTTTGAGAGCCGCCCGCGCGGGGAAGTTACAACAATGAGCCGTGCGTGAGTTCACAGTTCCTGAAGGTCCTACTGTTGACCAGGGCCATAAACAGACACTTCCTCCACACGCTACTGTCCAACAAGTCCAGTCTAACAAGCGCAAGGGGTTCAACCAAGAAGCAATAAGCATACGCACTATTATCACTGATACATGTGAACTTCGGATACTTTCCAGCTGAGGTCATCAGTATTCTGCGGGCGTGATGCTAACTGAAAGCACTGCTCTGTCAGAAGCAGTTAGACTTAATCTGATCTTTATTTGAACTCAATCTGACCAGAAAGAGTTACAACTACAACAGGTGAGAGGATTTTTGCGCTCAAACAAGTCTCTCACACATAACATTACTATTCATCACTAAGGGTGTAACAATATTGAAGTCTCACAATACGATATCATGTCACAGTATGAACCTCACAGTACGATATTTATTGTAATATCGTGGAAAAGATCATGATATGGTGGGGAGGCTCATGATATTGTGGTATTCTACATAATAAGACTGACATTCTCAAATGCTTTGACCAGTCATTTGGTACAACATTTATTGTCATTAGGGATGGAACGATATCCAAATCTCTCGATATTTTTCACAATATACATCTCACCGTACCAATATTTTGAAGAAGGTAACAAAACTGAATATGCTACTGCTTTCCTTTAAAAATGTCTTGACAAGACTTAACCCAAAGAACTAAGATTTAAAAGTAGGCGTGTATCCAAGTCTCACAATGCGATATTTTCACGGTATGAACCTCACGGTACGATATTTATTGTGATATTTTGTGGAGGCTCACAAAACTGTGAATATGCTACTTTTTCCTCTAAAAATGCCTTCATAAGACTTAATCCAAAGAATGAAGGTCTAAAAGTGCTTAGAACAATAATTTCTTCATGTAGTTTACACTGAAACAGAGCAAAGGATCATGGTCTACATAGTTCTCTCGGTTTTTGAGCTATTTCTGCATCAGAACTATTCATTTACGAAAAGAAACTTGTGATTTGATATATTGTGATGGTCCACGGTATTATTGTGAGACCTCTGACGATATGATATCACGATATTTCAATTATTACATCCCTACTGATCACAGGCTCCCTGTGATCCATCTTGCTTTTTTTTTCAGATCTTTAAACTTTTTGTCAGTGTTTGCCAAGGCGTGCATTGTGTCTTCATGGTAACAGATGAATATTCCAGGTTGATAATGCTGATCTTGGACATATGAAACCAACTTTAGTCAAAAACTAGGACAGACACTGAACCAGGACTGTAATTAAAGCTAATAGAATGAACAGTGCCATTTTTTAATGTTGAAATGAATTAGTCTCGGGGGTAAGTTTTTGCAAATCACTGCTCGATCGATATTGGCTCAGGTCTCAACCTCCTCAACCTCCCTCCCCGAGAGAGCCAAGCCCTCTGGTAACCCGCGCCATTCCGTGGATTTAAGCGTGTTCCGCTCCGGGTTTTCCAGCCAGCCCCTGTCTCGTCCCACTCACACGCGCACCCTGCCAGAGCGCGGCGTTGACAGCCACTGGCCACTGATCAGCCCACTTTGTCGGGGTTTGTGTCTCCATGCTAGACTGCTAAAAACACGCTCCAACTCACAGTACGCCTAAGCCCGTCCACGGCAGCACAGTTTCGAACTTTAAACAAGGAGAATCTCAGTTGTCTTTTGAGTCTTTTGTCTCAGCTATCACTGCACGATGTCCGGAGAAGACGCACCTGCTCAACAGCAAAACGCCGTGGACCAGAAACAGGAGACCAAACCGGCGGAAGAGCCAAAGTCTGAACCTGCCAAAACTGAAGCCGCGGAGGCAGCAGCCACCCCGGCAGCCGCCCCAGAGAAGGCCCCCGAGGAGGAGACCTTCACGTACCGCGCGCTGGTGCTCACTGGGTACGGGGGTTATGATAAAGTGAAGCTGCAGGTGAAGAAAGGAAAGCCCGCGCTCAAAGCCGGAGAGATCCAGGTGCGCGTCAAGACATGCGGGCTGAACTTTGCGGATCTGATGGCCAGGCAGGGGCTCTACGACCGACTGCCTTCCCCGCCCGTCACCCCCGGGATGGAGTGCGCGGGGGTCGTGGAGGCGGTGGGCGAGGAGGTTACCGACAGAAAAGTAAGCACACAAAGCCCCTGTACATTAATCATTCAAATCATAGTGTTCAGTGATGGAGATTGTCATTTGGGTTTAGGATGAGAGGCTACAGTTGTTCATGGACATGGGCGTGTCACGCGCTCAGACAGACAGACTTCAACGATCAAAAATCAGGTTAACGATTTAAAATGGGCCAATAATCAATAATAGTTCAGGTACATCAAATCCAATAGCAGGGATTGAGATGGTAATACCTTTTTGCTTCATAAGTCTAGTGTTTCATCCATTCACCGTCTCAAAGAAAGACGAACACTTGTTGTCTCATTGAACCCTAATGGCACAAGCTGGGTGGTATGTTTAAGGACAGTTTTGTTTGTCTGAAATAAGAGCATCGTATTAAAGTGTCTTATTAGTGTGTTTAGTGGATCACAATGGGAAACAGGCGTCGCCCCTCTGGTCTGTTTTTACATTGTGGCGCTTTTACGCACAGCATTGAGCAACTTGGATCAGTTCAGGCGAAGAAGTTGCCAACATAAAGTGGCTTTTCTGCCTGTGTGTAACATAACATCGTGTTGCAAGTTTAAATGTTTGAATAAACACACAAATCCGTGGGATGTGATCCACCCTCGCAGTGGCACAGAGCGCTGCACTTTGATGTGCGGTGCGTCAAGGCAGAGGGAGCTGGCCACGAGGAAACCGGAAATCTAATACCCGAGCCTCGGTATGAAAGCACCAATATCCATATTTGAACGATCTGATTGCGTTAGTCTGGTTTAAACTGTGTTTAAAAAGGCACTCATGGATACATGGGCTCTTATGTAACTGTAGCCATGGAAACGAATGAAATGAACAAAGGTCCATTACGCTTCCCTTAGGAAATAACGGGCTCTAATGGAGTTTATTTTGAAAATCCCCGCTTGGGCACCTCTGTGTAGATGCATGTCGCTTGACACCGGTGACAAAGCGGAGTTACCGTCGCCTTTTGTTACCGGGAGCGACGGCGCTGTCGTGCGCACGCGGAGGAAAGGGCGAGGCGCGCGTTCTGACCGCGTGCTGAGAACTGTGGGCGCGTTCGCCCTCTTTGTTGTCACATTTGGTCTGTCATGGTCAGAAAATGTTCAGACTTCACAAAAAAACATATTTTGAAGGGCGCTGGAGACATTTGTCCAAGTGAAACCAACATTGACAATAAAACACCAGATTATTGTTTGGTGCTAACCACGAGGAACGGGGTGGTCACTCCGCTGTTTGTCCATCATGATGAGTCACGCAGCGAGGCGCTGTCTGATGGCTGCATGGCATCTCCATGACAACGCTTCAGCTAATTGAACTAATGTTACACTTGTATCGTGATGACTCACGCGCTGGATCACTATAGTTCACACTTTAATGTCTGTCCCTGGATTACACTTCGCTGCTCACGTGGTCCATTTGTGAAAGTGTGAATGTGGCTCCTGTTGGGAGTGGCACTCGCTCACGAGGAGGCAGGAGTAGACTCAACAACTCTGGAGGAAGGAAAGATGGTTTCCTCCAGGATGAGTTTTTATTCTCATTCACCATTGTCATACCGTATATTGGTCTATGATGTCAGGTGCAGACCACAATTTAAAGGTTGTTCTTTCCTTATTTGATAAGATGATGAATAATCAATACACTGGCACAGGGAGTGGCTCAGCCAATAGCAGATCAGGGTCTGTGCCTTGTGCGTTGTCGATAGTTTGTATAAAGTGACACTTTGAGTATAGACAGATGTAAAGGTCAGGTCTGACAGACACAGGCAGCACCCAGCTGTCACCGGCATCACTCCCACGTCGCCTCCAGACGAGCCCATAAAACCAAGGGCCAATTTCCCTAATGGAGGCAGATCTAAGATCTTTTGGCAGCAGCCTCGGAGCCAGTGTGCTGACCCTGATGGCACAGGCTTTTCAAGAAGGCCAATCTCTCTGTGCTGGCTGCCCACTGCACACTGACATAAATAAGTCATGGGTGTGTCTAATACTTAATACTCCAGTGAAAACTATGAATGCTTCTTCGTTAGATAAAGTAAGATAAACAGCAGGTGCTCTAATGTAAATTTCTTCATACTAACGTCTCAATAAACCTTGACTAATGGACTGTGCCCACCTCTGGAGACTCCATAAAGAACAATGGTCAAACTTTGGTCAAAGGAAAATCTTTGTCAGCCAAAAGATGTCCATCATTTATGAATTCCTCTCTTTACTAAGACAAAGTGACCAGTGCATATGGGAAACATGGAAGATTGAGTCTTTACACTGAAACAGTAGTTAAGTTATATTCAATTTAGTAAAGGAAATAAAGTGAGAAATGGTGGTTTTACTATTTGAATTTCACACTGGCGCCTATGCCACGTGGTCAGCCAGCTACCACCAAAAACATAGTTGTTATTGAGTTAAGCAATGTGTGGTTTAACTGTGGAGTAATCTCAAATACATGTGGTAAAAATCTTCATTCCAGCTGCTATTTGATCCACAACAACTTGTTCAGTGTAGCAGAAGAAATGTAACTTCGATTTGTATTACATTTTGCAGTAGGCCTGGTAATGCGATTATAATGGTGAGCAACTGGCCATTATTAAGCATCAGGTTTTACAATGATAAATCCTTCTTTTTTTCTGTTTAAATGATCATATTGAAAAAGTCTCTGTGCAGCTTGCCTACATTACATCCCAAGTGTGACTCAACACTTTTGATTAATCAAGTCTAATTTTGGTCATTTATTACTCACAATAACATCCAGAGGAAAAACAAAACTGACATCATATACAATTACATAATTAAACTGTTTCATATGGGCCCAAGGGAAACATTTGCGTAGTTTATCATTTTAAAGTTTCTGTGCAGTGCCGTAACCTGAACTGACCCCAGTGAACCAGGAGTGGAAAGAGAGAAGGGTGAGGGACGGGTCAGAGGGATGGAGAGAGGGAGAGGAGAGCGAGACAGGGGAGAGAAAGAGAAAGAGAGGAAGAGGGGAAGAGGGAGCAGATGAGAAATGGAGAAAGAAAGGGAGCGGGGGAGATGCAAGGATACAAGGAAGGAAGGAGGGAGACGGGGGCAGTGGAGAGTTAGATAGATGGAGTGAGGGAGATAAAAAAGGAGAGCAAGCGGGAGGGAGGGTGAAAGGATACGAGGAGGGAGGAAACGAGAAAAAGGTGTGGATGGATAGAGGGAGAGAAAAGAGGAGGGCTGTGGGGCAAAAGAGGAGATTGGAGGAGAGGAGGGAGGATGGAAAGATACAAGTAGGAAGGAAGAGAAAGCAGATGGATAGAGGGAGGGAGATAGAAGAGAAGAGAAAGAGGGGGATAGACAGAAGAGAGGAGGGAGGCAAGAGAAAAGGGGGATGACAGTGCACACAGGATGATCAAGAGAAGAGGGAGGAGAGGAGGAGTGAAAGAGAATGGTGGGTTGTAAGAAGGGAGAAAGAGTGGCCCGAGGGATGGATGAATAGATAGAAGTATAGATAGATAGATAGATAAAAGAGAAGGGGAGACAAAGTGAGTGAAAGGGCAGAATTGGCGGCGGAAGAGGACCGAGGAGGAACGAGAGCCAGACAGACGAGAAGGGAGGGAGAAAGTGAGAGTGAAGGGAGGGGGAGGAGGGATAGGGAGGACAGATCTGAAACATCACACCGATTTCCCCTGACGCCTTCCATCAGCACTTTTCTTTTATTCTCCCTTTCTTTTCTGGACTCCACACTTTGAGTTCTGGAGCGCCGTGACCCATGTGTTCTCCATTACCTCCCCACGACCCACATTGTCAGTCTGGTATTTCCTTTATTCCTGCTTCCTCTCTCTGTTCGCTCATCATGCAGTCATTACTCATTATCGGACACAATTTTAAATAGGCAAAAATCCTAAATTACACGTAAAAGGATCATTAAAGGGGACGTTGGGCTACATTAACTTTAATATACTATAAACTGCTACAAACCTTGTATTTTGAGTGATTTATGCATGTTGAAGTAATCCTGTACTACCCTGAGACGTGAGTGCTCAGAAAATCCGTTTTCACCTACTCCATATTATTATTCAGAAAAATTTAGACTCTGGGTCATATGCAATGGGTTAAAAAATTAGGATTAGGATTGAAATTAGGATTAAGCACAGGGAAATTGTTTACTTTCTCAGTGTGTTGTGTAGTTGTTATTTCTCTCAGGTAACCACAGAACAAGTGTAAATAATTAAACTGCGGGGTTGTGTTGTTGAAGCCTCTCGGACAGGATATTTGATGACTGATGTCTTATCCAGCAAATTTTTCAGTGTTGTTATTCGAGACCAGTATTGGATCAAAATTGTCAGGCCATTTTTCAACAATTTACCGCAGTGAAGTGAAGATGAGATGAAGTGTGCACAGTCTGTACTGGAGCTTTGACCTCTCCTGACCTGTGTTCTAGACGGGTTAAAGGACACAACTGCTTGTAGAAAGAAGAATATCTCATTTTTATGCATCTAAATAGCTCCAGTTTAGTCATTTGAAATCTGCTGCTAATAGATTTTATTGTCATTGTACAAAATACAGCAAAACTCTGATAGATCAAAACTGCAGCAGTAAAATTTGATATATATTTTTGTAATTTATTTAATAGTTTACACCATTACTTCTTTTAATTGGAATGAGCTGGAACAAAGATCAGAACATGTGGTTTTGGTGATAAAACAGCAAATAATAATACTAATAGATGGATCATTTAGCAGAGTAAATTGAATTACTGTCTTAAAACATGCAAAAATGATCTTGTTATTTTCACTTTGTTTACAACATTTTTCAGAATGAAGTACAGACCCAAGTCTCTTAAGTGCCCTGAATTTGGCTCTTGTGCGTCTTGCCTCAAAAGTCCTATTCAAATTCATGAGGCGATCTGCTGTAATGAGTCTGCACAGATTAATCTCAGATCATGTGAGCTATTTGTTGACGTGTTGTTTTGTAGTGGAGGTGCCTGTTGCCGTCAAGAAAGAGAAATTTTAGTTTTGGAGGTGAGGAACTGGGCGCAGTCTTCATGATATAAAATTATATATTCTTAGTAAAAAAAAAACACCCTATTCTAATGCAAACTAAACAATAGCGTAGATTATTAAAGGTCATATATTATGCTCATTTGACTTGTGAGCTTTAAGCCATGTTATAAAGCTATAAAGTTAAAAAATTCCAAAAAGTTTATTGTCAATTCTTCATACGAAACATATAAAGAATCTAAATTGTGTTTCTCACTCTCAAGCGTATAACAATAATAATAATAATATATAAATAATAATAAATGGAAAAATCTAAGTGTTCTTTGGGGAGTTGTGTTCTTGGGGCAGACGCAGATTCCTAGAGTTCAGCATCCTAACAGCCTGGTGGTTAAAGAGGGGAGACAGTTTAGCATCCTAACAGCCTAGTGGTTAAAGAGGGGAGAGAGTCCAGCATCCTAACAGGCTAGTGGTTAGAGAAGGGAGAGAGTTCAGCATCCTAACAGCCTAGTGGTTAGAGAGGGGAGAAAGTTCAGCATCCTAACAGCCTAGTGGTTAGAAAAGGGAGAGAGTTCAGCATCCTAACAGCCTGGTGGTTGGAGAGGAGAGAGAATTGAACATCCTAACAGCTAGGTGGTTAGAGAGGGGAGAGAATTGAACATCCTAACAGCCTGGTGGTTAGAAAGGGGAGAGAATTGAACATCCTAACAGCCTGGTGAATGAAGCTGTTGGTGAGTTTGGTGGTGCGGGATTGGAGGCTCCTGTACCTCCTGTAATGTGGTCATGATGGGTGGTGAGGCACTTGTCCACTTGAGTTTTCACCGGGGCAGCACTGTTGATGGTCAGTGGCGGATGGGTGTGGCCTCCCTGAAGTCAGCAACAATATCCTTAGTTTTGCTCACATTCAGCTTGAGGTTGTTGTCTCTGCACCACGTGGTCAGAAGGTCTACCGCTTTCCTGCAGTGAGTCTTGTCCCACTCGGTGATGAGACCCGCCAGAGTTGTGTCGTCCGTGAACTTCACAAGGTTGTTGGTGCTGTAGGTTGATGTGCAGTCATGTGTCAACAGGGTGAAGAGCAGAGTACTGAGCATGCAGCCTTGGAGGGCCCCTGTGCTCAGAGCGATGGTGGTTGAGATATTGTTGCCAACACGTACTGCTTGTGGTCTCTGGCTGAGGCAGCCAGTTGCAGAGAGAGGTGCTGAAACCCAGCAGCAGCAGCAGTGGCAGCAGAGTTTGCAGATGAGTTGTTGTGGTATTATGATGTTGAATGCTGAACTGAAGTCTGCGAACAGCATTCTCACATATGAGTCTTTAATGTTCAGAAGTGTGAGGGCTGGGTGGAGGGCAGAGCAGATCATATCCTCTGTGTGTCTATAATGTAATGCTTTGAGTAACCCTACATTTCCAAAGTTCAAAATGCTCTGTTCTACCTTCTTATATTGTGAAGAAGTAGTTTTCAAGTTATCAGCTACCTTTTATCTTTTGGTAAGTAGAGATGAGCAATTCCAGGTCTGAAATCATCTAAATGTTTCTACAGTGGAGCAAATCCTGTATTACCACATGACATCACAAGATGGAACAGAGAGTCATCATTCTAAACCTAACCTGTAGTACCAGTAAATGCATTATTAGTTAGCAGATTGTGTCTATCTGTCCAAAAGTGACGTATAATGATGTAAAACAAAATGATCTAAAATGGTGACTGGTTTTGCTGGAAATGTAATACAGCTTATCTGATCTTACTTACTTTTAAATTCCCTTTTTTCCCCTCAGTGTAACGTTTTATTTCTTTTGAGGTTATATCTGTATTTCCTAATTTGATTAATTCCTTACCCGAAACCAAGATCAGAAATATGATCCTAGTATTTTTGCTGAGGTCACTCAAATCAGCAAACCACAAAGCAGCTGACTCCAATGACGCTTACTCCACAATTGAATCACCGTCCGTGCAATGAGTCCAGTCATTTAGGCTTTCTTACTCAGCAGAGTCACATTCCTACTGCGTTTAGTGGTGTCAGGGGAGATAAGGGAAGTGTCTCTGTTCCACTCTAAAGATGTTGTAACTCTGTCACAAGGACAACCGTCTGGCCTTGATTTGTCCCTCCTCAGCTTCAGTAGCCCTGACGGTAACTCACATGATAAACATAGACATAAAACGTACGCTACCAACAAGTGCATTTGAATATGAGTCATTATAGAGAGTGCTCTACTAAATGATAAGCAGGATGTGTCTGGTTTAAGTGAAGGGAATCATTCTTCAAAACAAAGTGTTGAGAACTTAATAAAAAGAGTTTTTACACTTTAAAGGTACACTGACATTAAACAGCTCTACCTTACATTTATTCAATTAAAAGGTAGTTTTATAGCTCAAAATACCTAGAAAAACATGCATTCTGACTGTGAGCGGGGATCTGAGATCTGACCTGCAACTTGGTCTGGTTTGGTCTCCATGAAGATAAAAAGGTTTAATGCCATACTGTGAAACATTCCAGACACAGTGTACCTTTAAATTCGTTATTGCTTTCTCTGGAATGTTCCACAGTATGGTATTAAACCTTTCTATCTTCATGGAGACTAAACCAGACCAAGTTACAGGTTACATCTGTGGAAAGGCGACCCCGCTCACAGTCAGAATGCATGTTTTTCTAGGTATTTTGAGCTATAAAACTAGCTTTTAATTGAATAAATGTAAGGTAGAGCTGTTTAATGTCATACTGTGGAACATTCCAGGCAGAGCAATGGCATATCCATAGAAGCGAGCATGTGACGGACCCCCAACTAAAAAGTTATGCAGCGCACCTTTAAAGTTAATGTGTTCAACTGCTTTAAAATCCAACCACAAAGGGCAGCAGACATTGTAAGTGCTGCTCATTTCCATCACTTGAGCTCCTTTAACCTCAGTATCGTATGGTGTTGGTAATGGCTAAAGAACTGGCCTCTAATGGAAGAAAATAGACTTTTAGCCTCTTCCAGACAGAGGGAGGGCACAACCTGTCTTCAGCTTCTGCTCAGCCATCAGGAAGGATCTGCAGGGACTTTGAAGACAGCCGAGACATGTCAGATTAAATGATGGGCCTTTTGTTTGGTGTCTCAGATGAAGGAGAGGGGATATGCACGCTTCACACTTCACTAACAAAACAAGAGTGTGAGGGTGACAAGATGGAGATCAGAAAAAGGGTGTGGGAAAAAAAGTATTAGACAAACTCAAAATATCTGTAGTTAAAGGTTCACTGTGTAACTTTTCTGGTTGAGGGTCTGACAAGTATGACATTATTATTTTTCATTATTCAAGTATGTGTGTTTTTATTGCAAAAAATAGTGATCTCACCTATAGGGCTGGGTATCATTAAGAAGTTGACAATACGATACCTCGATACATACGCCACGATACATATCTCGATACAGTGCAATTTCATTTTGATACGATATATTTCAAATCGATTCAATACGATGCAATAAAAATAAAGGCTAAATCATGGCTGTGATACTAAAAATCTTTGTTTAACCACTTCTTGTGCAAAGTGAATATGAAGCACACTCAGGCTGAACAATTTTAAGAAAAAATTGAATTGCGATTTTTTTTTTTGGCAGATATTGCAATTTTGATTTCATCCACTGTTTTTTTTTTTTTTCAAATCAAGTTTCAGCACACATGAACATTTGTAAACATCACAGAAACTTATATCGTACCATTAAAACACTAAATTCAATCACTCTAATAATCTATGAATGAAAACTAAAGTCAAGAATTTATTTTAAATGTCGTCCTATTTATTAACAAGAAACAAGAAACATGCTATAAATAGGCTACGCTGACTGATTGAGCAAGATGCCGCGGCGAAAAAGTGAGAAGCAGGGGATGCGTGGAGGATTCACGTAGTTTGGAGGGACGTACGGGCGGCTGCTTTAACTATAAAGTTCTGCAGGAAGCACTGCATATGCGAAAATAGGTGCCAAAACAAAACGTGGATCAGTTAGGAGCACTGCAAAAAAACGCGGCTTTGACAATCCCAAAATTGTGTTTTCTGAGATCGCAATTTTTGCTCCAAAACGAAAGATCGGTCAGCCCTAAAACACACTAATTTTAATCATCAAAACAGTGAGTATGTCAAAAAAACTGTAGAGCTGTAACAAAATAATTTAGTAAAATATACCAAAAAATACTCTTGGTGATATCTTGATACAGCAGCCCATGATATCAGTACTGTATCATCATTTTAAACTATACGATATATTGATATTTTGATATTTTTGCACACCCCTCCTCACCTGTAACTTGGCTTGTTAGCGACCTTTCCTCGTCTCCATGACACCACTAACATGGAGATAATTACATGATCATCACCCAGAAACTTTACACATGAGTCAAATAAAGCTCTATGACTCAATAACTATATATATATATATATATATAAATATAATCTGTCTTAGTCAAAATTATTATCGCCAGTTCCCAATTGTACCTTTACCTGGTATTATTGTTCCTAGGGCCATCAGAGTGATGCAGAAAAGCCACTCAGTTAAATCCCTCTCGCTTCGATACTAAGGAATAAACTCAGTACCAATACCACATTGATAATTAAAAAAAAAAAGACACTTTCTTTAGCTTATAGACTGATTTTTCAGCTCAAAATCATAGTGGCTTCTTTTATATTACCATTACCATGTTGTACAGAATCTGTGTAATCCCCCTGTGGTCCATGGGCGTACACTAGTCTATGTGGTTTTATACTAGTTTTGATATAGCTCAAAATGTTTCTAAAGCTAATCTTGGGGATATGGTGTAGGTGAAAACAGGAACTTGAAAACAGGCCTTTTTTTTTTGTATCGATACCTGCTCAAATGAGTATCTAGTTTTGGTACTAGTGTTGATATCATTTAGTGTCAGATGTTGGATACTTTTGATAACCTTATCTCCAGTTTTAGTAAAGGAAAATGTGCAGTTAGAACTCACCAATTTTTATATATTTTTTCTCTAATTATCTCTGCAGCTGTAAACTCCCCTTTCTTTTAAAATTACAGTCAGACAATGCCGTTCCAGTCCACTTTCTCTGTTGTCTAGAAGGGACAAAGACAAGATGGAGTGACTTGAGGAAGGAAGACGTTCCAAATATGTTCAAGGAAAAGCAGACAGGAAGTGAAAAAGAAAGAGGGGAAGAGAAGTGTGGAGAGGGGACAGTGTTTGGGTGGTGATTTTTTGTGGAGAGGGTTCGGATAAGGCCGTGCAACAAAACAGGAACTAGATTCTAATAATGCTTTCATCTGTGTTTCCTGTGTCCCTTGACTGTGTGCTTCTGATTGGACGATGGCAGGCTAAAGGGAAGTTTACCTCTGCACAGGGACACTGGTGGATCGGACTGTACTCAATCAATATGAAAAAGTTTAGGATGTCCCTGAGCAAGTCTGGTGCACATTTGGTTCAGTTGATTTTCAATAATGTTGATTTGAGAACATGGCTCCCATCTAATGTCTAAAATTTAGTGATGCAACACAGACAGCTCTTCTGGTCCATGTTTTCATATTGACAAGAAATACATTTGAAGGAATGAGGTTACCAGAAGTGTGTGGCAGAAATGTCAAATATCTTATATTACGCAAAATTGACTCCTGAGAGCTTTTAAGTCATGTTATAATGTTGTTACCTCCTCAAAAACATACCTGGAGTTGTGTTTTGTTTCATTCACACATGTTGGAGTAATCATTTTACTATTTTTTTCTACATCTCCAAAGCTCAAAATGCTCTGTTCCACCTTCTGATGTCATAAAGTAGAAGTTTTCAAGATAACAGCTCCTTTTGTTTGGTAAAGATTCACAATTGCAGATCTGAAATGATCCAAATGAAGGTGTATGGAGTTTAGGAGTGTGCAAAAATATTGAAATATCGATATATTGCATCATTTAATGTGATGATATAGTATCAATATCGTGGGCTGCTATATCAATATATGAGTAATTTTTTGGGGTATATTTTACCAAATTATTTGGTTGCAGAGCTAAAGTTTTGCTGCTTGTTCAGAGAAAGGAAACTTGCATATGCAACATATTTGACATATATAATGTTTTGATGATTGTTTCATATTTACTTTGCACAAGAAGTGGTTTAACAAAGACTTTAAGTATCACAGCCATGATTTAGCCTTTATTTTTTATTGAACTGTATTGAATCAATTTGAAATTAAACATATTGAACCAAAAACTGACTGTATTGATATTTATCGTATCGTGGCCTATGTATTGTATAAGAAACTTCTGATACTCCGCCCCAATGGAGTTTAAAGCATAGTGGAGCGTCTTGTATTACCATATGACATCACAAGGTGGATCCGCAGAATGTGTGTGTTTAAACATGATTGAATGAAACAAAACACAACTCCAGGTATGTTTGCGATGAGGAAGCATTATAACATACATCAGAATACATCCTGATATTGGTGTGTGCTCCTTGTATAGTAGCTGACCAGTTCAAAGGTCGACAGAAAGACAAACATTTACAGATTGATCAGATTTATTCCCTTAGAATTCATTCACCAGGGTGACAATAGCTCAATTGGAGTGTTTGTCCACTGACCCACAGGTTGGCAGTGCCATTATATCCTTGGGCAAGACGCTTTGAGTGCCCTTAGGAAAAGTGCTATTTAAAATGTAACCGTTTACCATTTACCACAAGCGAGAGAAAACCTACTTACAAAAGGTAAATTATAGGCATGAAGTCGACCTCCCATTTCTCATTTCAGAATAAATGTATTTGTCCCAGAGTGGCCCTTTCAAAAGGCGCAGGCACTTAAAACATGGGCAAACAAAGCAACAATCACCAGGCTTGACCCCAATGTACATTACGTAAGGCCATAAAGGACGACTGTGGTATAATTTGATGAACAATATGATATGACAACTCTCTGCCGTGACACTTTTTTAGGCCTTTATGCAACTAATGATCTTTTTTTTTAGCAGTTATATTTTCTTTCTGTTTTCTATTTGCATTTTTATTTAGATTTTTATATGCATGTATATGTATATGCTGACTAAAGACGTCTGTGAACAGAAAGTAATTACAGAATGAAGTGTATTAGAATCAACTATTTTTGGCTGTTTTTAGTAGATTTTTTTGTTTTGTCACGGGCGATTAGTCAAGATCATTGATTAATCAACCTAGGTTCTATGCCAAAGTTATAAGCGTTTTCATCAACCCTATTTAACCCTAGTTTTCTGCATTTGCTTCCATTCATTTGTCTGTTGTTTGAGTATTTAATATAACTCAAATGCCATGGGTTTTTTCATGGTCGATGCCGATACCAAAAGGCTAAACCAATATTTTTGGGACAATTTTAATTATTCTCCTCAAATTGTGCCATTTAAATCGACTAAACACATGCACAGACCTTTTTTTTATTTATTTTTTTTTACCAAAAACTAGCTATATAGTCTCCCTGTGTCCAGTTACATCTTCATATTAACGTGTTAGAATAAAGAACAACAACAAAAAATACAACAAAATGTGCTGGAGATTTAAGGCAGATACTGATACACTTAAAAACTCCAGCTTGTCTTTCTCTATTAAGCTGAAATATAATTTTGTCCGTGCTTTCTCATTGTCATAGCGTGGTGGTTATGTCAGGGTCTTTCTGCTGGACTATTTAGTGTCTGACATTCACTTGGGACTCACAAACAATCCCGTAGTAGCTGCTTTGGTGAAATTGACCGATTTATCCCTGACCTAATTCCTCAGTGGTTCAGTATTTTCTTTTGAAACCAGTGCTGCCGTGGTTACCAAACTCACTCGGCCTCGCTTCAATGCTCCGCTTGTTTTCAGTTTTTTTTATTTATTTATTTTGAGGATGATTTCGTTATGGATTTGCATGTCCACAGTGTTGTACAGAGAAGCAAAAACCATCTTGATCTACTGTTCCTCTGTGTATATCTGCACGTGCCCGTTCAGTTGGGCTAAAAATGCAGCAGGGCAGATGGCAGCTCTCACTATGAAACCACACGGGAAACACAAGTGCCAGTATCTTTTGTCGTAAATATTGTCAAAACAAAACGTGAGTCTTACTGTAGAATGACCTCCCATTTTCTAGCTGTGATCTTTCTATTAAATCTTGGTTTAACGGGCCCATATTATGCAATTTTGCACTCATACAGAAAATATTATTGCACCTGATGTCATGGGATAGTACAGAACGTGCTCCACTGTGTTTTTAAACTCCATACGCCTGCACTAGAATTATTTGGATAAGTTCATAAGCCCTGGAATTACCCATTTCTGCTGAACTAAAGGTAAAAGCTGTTAACTTGAAAACTACAGATTCATGAATTCAAGAGTTGGAACACAAGCACAACTCCTGGTATGTTTTTGAGGAGGTAAGAACATTATAACTTGGCTTAAAGCTCACAAGAATCCATTTAAATGTTAAATATAGGTTCTAATGGTTAATGATTGCAAGAATGAGAGTTTTTGAGGATTTATCAACTTGAAAAGAATTTGTAATGGGGAATCTGGATATTCATGGTTACTATTTGCACATCCAACCATCCATATGAAGTTGCAAATCATTTACCTGACCAGTCAGAAACGCACGCTTTGGCAGAACTTTACAAAGACGAGTGGATCCGGAGCGGTGTCCTGTCTCCATGATTTCATAGGGTGTGATTGACAGATAAGCAGATGCATGCTTGGTTCTAGTCAAAAACATTTCACAAACATTTCTGCTTCCACATAAAAAGGGAGGGAAAGAACCTAAAGGAATGAGGAACAGCGTGGATCTTCTCAACAACTGAAGCACCAAACTATTACTTCTCTCTGAATATTTCGATTCAGTTTGGTGATAATGTGCTGAATGTTACGACAGTTTTCAAGAGCAGATGGCTTCCGCGTTTGAGAGACATGTGATACAAATCAGCGACTACGGTTGGACCATCTCGAGTATGGATGAAGGATTTTCACGCTCTATGGTCGTACTCCAGACCCTTCTAGATTCAAACAGAACACTGTGACTGGCTGGTCAGAGATGCAAATCACAGTCGATTAATTCCTTACAGTGCTGACATGTCCAAAACCTGTTTTTACTTAAATGTGTTCAAAGCAGAAGGCCACAGAATGGTGTTTCATACAGTGACTCATTCATATCAGATGGCTGCATTAAACAGAGACCGAGCCTTTGTATTTAAGGTCTTGGAACTGTAATTCTAGATCTGTCCAACTATTCAATGATGTAACTGAGTTTATCAAAGAATTGCATTTACATTAAAGGTCCTATATCATGCAGAATTGACCCTTGTGAGCTTTAAGCCATGTTATAACACTGTTGCCTCCTCAAAAACATGCCAGGAGTTGTGTTTTGTTCCATTTACACATTTGAGGTACCCTTTATTTATTGTTGTTGTTTTATGAAATGGGTGTATGCTCAGGTTTAGTGTTACTTTCTTCACTTTCTTGGGCTTAAAGGCAGATTTGAACAGTCTTCAAAATGTTTGCAGAGGTCCCAAGTTATTCCTTGCTTATCTTATGTATTCTGAGCATCTTAACTCTTCACCAGGATGAGTTTATAAGAGCTTTTCACAAGCCCTTTAAAGGTCCTATATTGACTTTTGTGAGCTTTAAACCATGTTATAATGCTGTTACCTCTTCAAAAACATACCTGGAGTTGTGTTTTGTTTCATTTACACATGTTTGAGTAACCCTTTATTATTATTCTGTCTACATCACCAAAGCTCAAAATGCTCTGTTCCACCTTGTGATGTCATGTAGTGATAGTTTTCAAGTTAACGGCTAACATAAATCTTCCAAATTATTTTACTGAAGGTGTATGGAGTTTAAAAACACGGCAGAGCATTTCCTGTATTACCACATGACCTCACAAGGTGGAACGGGGTGTTTTCTGTTTGAGAGAAGAGCTCAATATGTGAAAGAGCAATACACAACTCGGGTATGTTTGTGATGATGATACAACATCATAAAATAGATCAGAAAATAATGTCATATGGGCCCTTTAAGTGCTACTTTATCATTTGGACCAGTTCAGTTGGAGGCCTAGGTTCATATAAAGATTATTTATGGATGTTTATTGTATAATTGAAATATAAACATTTACCTTAACATTTAATATTTAGAAATTGGTTGATAAATCCCTCATTTAAACACATACACAGATGGAGGAGGCTGCACCCAAAAGAAAAGTTGGGCTGGTTTTGAATAACAGTTGTGAATGTTTTTGGAATAGTGCAATGATCTGAATATTCCATCAAATCTCCCCGTATCCTCCTCCTCATCCCCCTGCTCTGTGTAGAAAGTTGGAGATAAGGTGATGGTGCTGGACCAAACTCATACAGTTTAACAGCCCTACATAAATTCAACATTTCATCTCAAAAATCTTTTATTATTCAGCAAAGAAACCACATGAGTTTAGATTTGACCAGTGGTGGATCAAGTACTCAAATTTGTTGCTCAAGTAAAAGTGCAGATACAGGGGCAAAAGGTTATTCAAGTATCACATGAAAAAGTCTACTTTAAGTAAAACTATTGAACTACCTGTTTTAAAAGCTAAAAAGGAAAGTATTTTCATAATTAAAGCATCAATTGTAGTGATTTTGATGAAGAATTTAGCTGCTTTGAAGTGATATTGAGGCTGCTTTTGTGTATTCGTGTTGGTATTTTAACTGAAATTCAATGTGTTAAAAATTAGTCTTAAAAATTAGTCTCATCTTTATCAGCAGGTCTCTTGAAAGTACTTTTCAGTCCAGATCTAAAATGCAGTGGAGTGGAAAGTACAGCTACACTCTCAAATGTAGTGAAGTAACAGTAAAAAGTATCCACTGTAAAATTTACTTAAGTACAATTTTTAGGTAACAGTGCTTTACTTATGTATTGTAAATCTCTGTGTCCTCCTCACTGCTCCATCCTGTGTGTAGGTTGGAGATAAGGTGACGGGACTGGACCAAGCTACAGTTTACCAACCCTACATATCATTATCCGACAAAGAAAACACATGAGTTTAGATTTGTCCCACAGTGCTTCAGGTCTCTGCGTATCCCCCTCCTCACCCCCGTGTCCTGTGTGTAGGTGGGAGATAAGGTGATGGTGCTGAATCGGTTCGGGCTGTGGCAAGAGGTGGTGGTGGCTCCAGTGAACCACACCTTCCTGATCCCCGACGGCATGAGCTTCGAGGAGGCTGCAGCATTCCCCGTGAACTACATCACCGCCTACATGATGCTCTTTGACTTCGGACACCTGAGGCCCAACCAGAATGTGCTCATTCACTCCGCCGCAGGTAAGAACCACGCAAATGCAAACGGGACACGATTTAGATTTTATTATAATTCATGTAAAATTGGTAGCTTTATGTTGCCTTGAAGATCTAAGTAATGTGCTTCTGAAAGCCCAGACTTCACTGTGATTGAGTCTACCTGTTACTCAGTCTATTGGTGATTTTGACCTTTTGGGAAGTGTGGGGGTGGGAAAAAAGTATTTGAGCTAAGAGCTGCGTTCAAGAGAAAATTTGCAAAATGATACAACGATTTTACCATGTTCAGAGTTGCACAGGAATAGAAGTTTTTGGCAAAATCGTCATATCTTTACACGGATGAGATCCTGATTGGATTTTTATCACCATATTCTAAAAGCCTTTACATGGAAACCTGAACCCCCCCAACATTTATCCACAATATTCTATCAGTACGTTTGGAACTTTTACTTTAACTGTTGCAAAAGCTAAATTCTTTACATTCAACTCAATCCAGTGTGTTATGTAATTTTATGGTGGGGGAGACTATTGGACTCCTTGGAGATCTGGTTTTGTCTGGAATATTTCATACGGCATTAAATCTTGGATAGATAAACAGATACTTTATTCATCTCTAAGGAAATTCAAAGTTTTGCAGCAGCAATGAAACAAACATAGCAACATAAAAACGATATTTAAAGTCTGTAGTCCATCCCCTTGCATTCATCTTTTATAGCAATGCCTTGTACAGACGTATTCTGTGTGGGACAAACGACTTGCACAGTCTGTACATGGAGCAGGACAGGGACAACAGCCTGTGCTCAAAGGTGCACTTTTGTCCAGTGATGATGCTGTGTGGTGTATTCAGTTAGTGGTGTTTTACTGCTAAAAATAAAAACGGGCATTCTCATGATGAGTGGGTCAATTCTTCAGAGAGCTGATCTGACCTGGTGCCATCAGCTGCTTGTTTGGTGTCAAGTTTTCTAATGTCACACTGTGCATAGAATATTCCTATCAAAGTAATGACATTTCTATGGAGAGAAACAGGAAGCCCCACCAGAAAAATTACATTGTGCACCTTTACGTCTTTGAATATTTCTCATCTGTGAAACCCACAGTAAATATTATCATTAAAGTGACCAAACCTGAGCCCGACAGATCCTTTATGTCACACGTGTTTCTAAAATGGCCCCAGTCTGTCGTCATGCGAGTCCTGAGATCCAGGAGAATGAAACTGCTCTGATGATGCAACGTCCAGATCACGCCTTTTTTAATCACTTCAGAGACTGTGTGTGAAACTAATTACAATCTGGCTCAACATGAGCAAAACCTCAAAATGCCCCCCTGCATTTTCTGCATTTTCTACATTTTTCTGCAGCAAAGGTTTTATTTTACATGGAAAAAGCATTTGTTTTTTGACACTTTTACTGACTTCTTAATTTTGCTTTATCTCATGCATTTTTAAAAAGTAAAAAAAAAACATATCTTAAGACTAATATTACCATTTTAAACCTACTTTTCTGGTGAATGGTCCACCACAAACTTGTCCCTGTGGAGATATTAATGCTTTGCCTTAAATGCGCCACACTATGGCATTAACAGTTTGTAACCTTACCTGTCTTTATTCACTTATGAGTATTTTTCTTGCTTAAAAATATGATCACTAAGATAAGTTTATTCTCATACTGTGGAACATTACATCCAAAACAATAGAATTTCAATGGAGAAAAGCAGGTGGTGCATCCTCTACAGAAAAAGTTGCATTGTGCACCTTTAAAACTTTCAAATAATTTTGCTTTAATGAAAAAATGACTTCATATTAACCTAGTTCCAAGCCCATAAATCCAATATGTCATTTCAAAAACTTTAGTTATATTTATTATCCAATTAAAAATAAAAACACTTGTAGATGTACCGTACCAGATGTTTCGCTTATCTGCACCTCCTGTTTTCAAATCTCTTCCTCTTGTATGTTATGAATGTTGGACCAGATCCCATTAATCCCATTGTATGAATTATCGTTTCTAGATTTCTCTGTGGAGCTGTATTCTAGCACCTGCCACGTGCTCTGAAAGGTCGAAAGTCATGCTGAGTGGGAGTGAGGACCTCAGAGATTCACTGCACCTGTCTTTGGGCGTGTTACGTTGGACTTTATGCACATAAATTTGAGCCAGCTGGACTGAAACACAGCTAGCCAGAAGTAATTGTTCCTGGTTTTTGATTCAGACAAAGATATTCTCCTTTTGGGACAATGTGGAGGTGGAGGAGGCAATAATTCAATACTGGCATAAAATCTTACTTGGGAATTAGTTGGATTTTGTCCCATTGGAGTAACAGGCTAATTTCTGTCTATGTTGTCTGAAGGAAATAAACCATAGTGTCTAGTATGTAACAATAACCGAAATATTGTAATATCATATTGTCAAAGGTTTCACAATATCGTGGACCATCACAATAGATCAAATTAGTCTCTTGAATTAATAGTTATGCTAGTTATAGTTATAAAAAAAACAGAGGGCACTACATAGACCATGATCCTTTACTCCGTTTCTGTGCATCCTAGATGAAGACATAACAGCTATGAGCACTTTTAAATAGGGATGTAACAATAACCGAAATATCGTGATATTGTATTGTCAAAGGTCTCACAATAACATCATGGACCATCACAATATATTGAATCACAAGTCTCTTTGCTTGAATGAATAGTTCTGATGCAGAAATAGCTAAAAAAAAAGCAGAGAGAACTACATAGACCATGATCCGTTGCTCCGTTTCAGTGCAGACGACATGAAGAAATAACATTCTTATGATTAAGTCTTGTGAAGGCATTTTTAGAGGAAAAAGGAGCAGATTCACAGTTTTGTGCCTCCACAAAATATTGCAATAAATATTGTACCTTGAGATGTTTATGGTGAAAATATCGTACAGAGAGATTTGGATATCGTTCCATCCCTAATGACAATAAATGTACCAAATGATTGGTCAAAGCATTTTAGAATGTCGTAATAAATATTGTACCGTGAGGTTCATACCGTGACGATATCATACTGTGAGACTTGGTTACACGCCTACTTTTAAATCTTCAGTCTTTGGGTTAAGTCTCGTCAAGGCATTTTTAAAAGAAAAAAGTTGCATATTCAGTTTTGTTAGCTTCCTCAAAATATTGCAATAAATATCGGATCGTTAAAATATTCTACCGAGAGATCTGGATATGGTTACATCCCTAATGTCTAGGGATGCACCGGTCAGATACTGATATTAGATATTAGCACAGATATTGAAACATTTGCTGGATCGGTTATCGGCTTCCAAATATCGATTCAGCCATTATCCTGATTGGACGTACAGTATAAATTGATGTAATTAAAAAAAACAAAACAATTTACTAGGGATGAGACAAGATCTTGTACCATAAGCTCTCGTGAGACAAAATAGTCACAAGATTGTGCATGCATGACAAAAATTATCTTGTGAGATTGTTTCCCCCTGAATTTACTTTTGGTTTGGACAAAAAAAGAGCTGGTGAGTTATATAATTTGAGAAGCTGTAGTTCCAAATGCAGTACTACAGTGACCGCCAAGTATTGCATAAAATAAATAAAAATAGTGAAGCCAAAATTGTGAAATGGATTGCCGTACCTGTTTACAACAAATTATGTACAAATCTCGTTTCGTCTCATTTTCGTGGACCCAATCTCGTGGTGTCTCGTCTTATGAAACTCGTGTCTCATCCCACCCTTACTATTTACTCATCTTAATCGGTCCAGAATGTCTCATAATTTTATTTACACAAAGTTGCTCTGTAGTTACATAAGAGATAAACAACAACACCAGAACACATTTGGATCAGTTTTGTCTTCTTTTTTTGACAGGAATTTAATACAGTTTTCTGTCTCTACACCGGTGGATATCGGGGATCAGCAGATGCTTGAAGCTATAGTATGGAAATTAGTATCAGAACTGAAAAAGCTGGACTGGTGCGTCTTTAATAATGTCACTATATTAAAAAAGCGAAAGGATTTTTTATTTAAGCTCTAACACATGTAAACGGTCAAAGCAATTCAACAACATGCAGCCAATTAAAGGTAAAGGTCACGTTTAATTCAGCAGAAATATCTCATCAAATATTAACTGGCCAGCTAAACCTGATGCACAGACACTCAAGGCAACATTGGAGAAAATGTGTGCATTAGTATCAGTCTTTGGCCAGTGCAGAGATCATTTTAACAGCAAAAGTTGGGTAGGGAAACATTTCAGTATCTTAACATCATTATTAGTATTGCACGATCTGTTATGAGATGCGTTCAGGGACATCTCTATATTAGATTCCAGTTTTATGATTATTTCTGAGAAGAAACATGATGCCATTACTGTCGTCCGTTAAATTACCATTCTTCTTACATGATCAGCTTTATGAATTCAAATTTCCTGAATGATCGAGCGTTAGTGTGACTCAAATGGGGAAAAAAGCACCATACGTCTGTTAACTTTTCTGTAAAGAAACTTTGCTTCCAGTTATCATTTTGTTTGGATAATCTGTGCGTCCCTAGGTGTATGGACCATATTGCTTTAGTATATAGTCTTTAGTATTGAGTCATCTGTCAGTCTGATGTGGTGAATCATCCCAGACACTTCCCCGAACTCTGCTTTCTTTGAGGGTCAGTGCCAGCCTCGCCTCCTCCTCCTCTTCTTAGTCATGATAAAAAATGTTATAAAGAAAACACAGACAATTTTATCATATAGTCAAACAATAACCAAAAATGTTCCAGTAGTGCAAAGAAAAAGTACCTTGACCCTAAACATATTCCAGGTTTCATATAGTGACCGATAAATCAATATTGTAATTATCATGACAGGTCTACCTCTCCTCTTGGTTTCGTTCTTCTGTTCAGTCTTTCTCCTCTTTCTTCGCCTTCCTCTTCACTCTCTTCTCTCCAGCGGGCCCGGAGATCAGCGCCGTAAAGCTACAGAATCGTGTATGGTTCTGAGGGAGGAGAGGAGTCTTCTCTTCTGTACATCTGTGATCCATTATAGGACACTACAGGACAGGCCCAGTGAGAGAAAAGGCATGTGGGGCTGGACTCTGGACAAGTCCTACGGAGTTCAGTGTCAGCACCTCGTTTTGAGTCTTTGAAGAGACCTGGAGGCGGAGTCCTGATTTGGGGCTTGTCTAGTTCTGGTTTGGTCCTGATTAGTCATCAAGTCATTTTGTAGTATTGTATGGGTGTAGTTCTGGTTTTAGTCGTGTTTTTGGTCTTGGTCGAGTCTTGGTTGAGTCTTGGTCTAGTCTTGGTCTAGTGCTTGTTTAGTCCAGGTTTGGTCCTGATTTACTGTATTTTCTGGACTATTGAGGCACCGGTATATAAGCCGCACCCACGCTATTTAAAAAAAAAAGAAAAAGAAAAAAGTTGTACAAGCCGCAACCGGGCTATAAGCCGCTGATATCTATGTTGAAAAATGAGATATTTACTGCATATACAGAACGATTTTGTACTGTAAATGTACATTTATGTACCTGAACAGATTCTTTCCAAACAGTGCCTTTTAACACGGCAGCAACTGTGCTGATTAAAACGAGGTCAAAAACAGAAAAGAACCGGTAATTGATTACATTCATTTCTCCTGTGCAGTGAAACCCCAAGTCACTTTAATCATCTCCACTGACGCCGAGCTTACGTGCAGCAGCACGGGAGAGGTCTGCGCGGGACACAATTTTCAGTCCCGCTCTCGCCCGCTCCCGCAGTCTTCAGTACCGCTGCCGCCCGCATCATGCAGCCGCGCTCCCGCCCGCAATAAGCTTTCAGATGCTCTTATTACATCCATGGTCCCACGCCACAATGTTTTGTGTTGGGTCCCGCGGGTGCAGGGCTCGACAGCGGTTTCCTTCCTGGAGCAAGAGCGATGCCTTCAACTTAAAACTTGCATCATACAAACTCCTTCATGTGCTTTTCATGATGAAGGGGGGAGGATTTGAAAATAATTACCAGTTAGTAATTTGTCTGCGTGTTATATCTGCTAAATAAAAAGTAGCATATTCTTCTCCGTCTGTCTTGTTTTTGAAATTCCAGTTAGAGCGCCCCTAGCCGTGGAAGAAAAAATCTAAATTTAGCCGCTCCGCACTAAAAGCCGCATGGTTCAAAGCCTGGGAAAAAAGTAGCGGCTTATAATTCGGAAAATACGGTAATCATTTGTTCAGGCCTTGGCCGAGTCTTGGCCGAGTCTTGGCCGAGTCTTGGCCGAGTCTTGGCCGAGTCTTGGCCGAGTCTTGGCCGAGTCTTGGCCGAGTCTTGGCCGAGTCTTGGACGAGTCTTGGACGAGTCTTGGACGAGTCTTGGCCTACTGTTTGTTTAGTCCAGGTTTGGTACTGATTTATTTATTTGTTCAGGCCTTGGTTTAGTCTTGGTGGAGTCTTGTTTTAGTCCTGGTCTAGCCCTGGTCTAGTCCTGGTCTAGTCTTGGTCTAGTGCTTGTTTGGTCCAGGTTTGGTCCTGATTTAATCATTTGTTCAGGTCTTGGTTGAGTCGTGGTTTAGTTTCAGTTCATCTGCTTCAATCTAATTTGGTAGTGATTTAGTCCAAGTTTAGTCAAAGTTCAATCCTGATTTCATTCTTGAGTCAGTCGTCCCTGGATCCGTCTTGGTTTAGTCTGGGTTTGATCCTGCTAATGTTTAATTTGGTCATGGTTTATTCCAAATTTAGTCCTTATTTAATCCTGTTGTCCTTGGTTCAGTCCCGGGTTAATCTTGGGCTAACCTCAGGCCAGCCTTGTTTAGTTCAAGTTGAGTCCTGAGTTAGTCCAGTTTAAACCCTTCTTTAGCACAGATTAACCAGATTTAATGCATTAACTGTTTTTTAATTAATATCTGAGGTTTCAGTTGGACACCCTTAAGCCTTGTTAACACCTGGTTTTGTCCTGCTTTAACCTGAGCCGGTGCATATTACATGAACTGGTGCGGAGTCATTGCTGTGAACATCTGTCGCTGTCTGGATGCGGGGGCTCCCCTGGTGTTTGACAGCGGTATGACGGTCCCACCCAGTCACTTTCCAAATATGGGATCAAAGTGACAGGACAGATGAGAGAGAGTGGACTGGTACGCCTGTGTCTTTTCATAATGCTTTTAATATTACAAACCGCCCATAGTCAACACGTAAATTTTTGTTTATCATTATTAAAGCTAACTGCACTGAAATGTGTACCTATCCTAAACTGGAGTTGGTTTAGTTATTGTGTTTTGTATGTTTTATTAATACGATGGAGCTAATAGAGCGGGAAGATTTGGGGATATTTCTTTTTTTGTATGTTTTAATTATAGAATTCTGAGACTGAAATGTGAACTGACAAATACAAGAATCACATTTTAGAAGATCTTAAGTACTGGAATGGCAGCTTTTATACAGAATTAGACAGGTTTGCGGAGGAAATTCAATTACTTCAAAAACTGACTTTATTGTTTGCTGATTGTGTGAATTAAAATTGCGATTTCGTTAATCTTGCAGCCCTAGATCGCTCTGTCTTTTTGCAAGGAGGTGGTGAGCTGCTGTGAGATACTAGGATACTATAATTCTGCACTTAAAGAACTATGTGTGTGTGACATGTACACTAACAATTTGTAATATTTTTATTGTTTGTTAAAGTGACCACGTGTACAAAAAATCTAGTAAAATTAGCTCCACTTCACATGTCCATAAACAGAATTTGGAAAACAATCTGCCTGTTTTTAGCACATTTTAATAACCAGCAGACTGTGGGGTGCACAGTACAAAAGAACAAAAACATTAAGTTTTCAGCAGTAAGTCCAAAGTCTCATTTCTATTACTATGCTATTTTAGAGTAAATGGAAATAGAAACTTAAAACCATACTTCAAAACCTTCTCTATGGATATAAATAAGTACTGTGGAATAAGGAACATCATTTCCGTAGAAGATGTCGCTAGGATAACACAAGTTTTTCAGTGCAATAAACACAGCCAAAATGAAATAAAACAAAATTGCTTTTTTAGTCTTTTCTTTTTTTTTTTTTTTGTCTAAAAAGTTACATAATGTGGCTTTAAAGTTGCACAGTGCAGGAGAATGTTATTACTTTGTCCAGAATGTTCCACAGTATACGAGAAATTGAGACGTCACCTCTGGGGTATACGGACAGGCAGTCAACCTGAAAACGAGCTGTTGTGCATCCGTCTGTGGCCAGAGCGATGTGTCAGTCAACCAGCCGTCTTCCAGAGAAAACGGGTCGGGGAAATCGATGCCTTTATTGGCGAGTTTTAGCTTTTTCAAAGTAACATTTTTGATCCTCAACATTCACTGATTTAGAGTAAGATAATGAAGTCATGTCAAAATAATTAAATGCAAAACCTACTTCAAAATAAGATGAGTTTTCTTATGATGGACAAACGCAACTGTCAATGCAAACAAGAAGCCCCAACAGCTTTTTGCCTTCCAGCCACTGCGCACATGTGGAAAAGCCGGATGTAAACAAAAACGTTTTCTCGTATAGTAAACTGCACTACACTACATTATTATTCAGATCTGTGGAGAGTCGCCTCTATTCACAGAAAGAAATATCGTATTTTTGTGCAATAGAAAATGAACAAATGCTAGATGGAGGTAGTAGGTAGGAGATCGTCTACTAGAAAAGTTACAAATGGTGGCTTTAATGTGTAGCTAATGTCTCCTTTACCTACATTACACCTGAACCAGCTGACGACCTGACAATGTCACCTCACCCTTTTTATTAGATCAAATATTCTGCATTATCCAACAGTCGCCACTTTGACCCTTTAACACTGAACTGTTGAGTTCACCCTGGCCTTTCTTTCCACATTTCTTTGACATTACTGCACATTTTCTATCTTTTCTTGAAGCCAGTTGCCTAAAGTGAACTCCACTGACATTTACCTCTTCTGGAGCAAACGTCACAGTGGGGTCTCGGTCTCCGCCTTTTCGTCAATTAAAATTCTCTTCGTCCACTGAACATTTCCATAAAACAGATTGTAATCTCCATGTTATTCAGAAAGTTCAACTGGATCAAAAAGTTATAAAATGGACGTAAATATTAGACATTCTGTTTGTGAAGACTGGTCGCCTCAGCTTCAGATGCTCACGTAATATTATTGGAAATCAACCTTAGGTGCACTATGAAACTTTTTGGTTAATATCTCCATGGAAACAAGCCTTTGACAGATCCTCCACCAGAAAAGTTACACAATACACCTTTAAAGTATAGCACAATTAACCAACTTCTTTATGTGCACAATTACTTACTTGGTATCCTCAGCGTAGGCATTTCTTTCTTTTTCTATCTTGAAGTCTCGTTTGCATTTAAATATAAAGCATTTCTTTGATATTCAGGAAGCGCACGGTTAACATTCTAGTTGTTGTTAGCGTTACTATGACAGCAAACTCTGCTCTGGCCTTCTGAAAGTTCAGAAAAGCACTTATAAAATCATTGTGGTGAATAATTTTAATGCTCTGAATGCCTAAGGTAAGTGTAGAATAACTTTAAGACAAACTAGTTCTGATTTAACATTTTTAAGACAGTAAAAAGATTCAAAATTTCCATCATTTGTCCAGTAAAATCTGCATTTTTGTGGGTCACCAGGGCAATGATTTACTTCCTATTGTAATAACCTTCACTACTTTGCTAATGACGAGATTAACAGACAAATCAAAACATTTATACGAAACATAATCGCTCTTGTTTGTATTCTGTGACAATAGCGACAATGAACTAATTTCTAGAAAAAAGTGAGGAAAAACACTGAATATTAAAGTCAAGCTATTTCACTTTTTCCTTTTATGGATGCCATTTTGAGGACTTTGACCCTTTCCGTGCACGAATATATTATTAAAACCCATGAATTCACACTTCTTTACACTGCTACTGTAAAACTCTTTGATTTCTCATTGGAAATACAAAAAACACTGTATAAACCACTGTATGAATATCTCCATTCCCCATGTATCTGTCTTGCCCTGTGCTTGGGCCCATTAGTCATCCGGCCTCAGCCTAATCCATATTAACCAGCATGTTTACTGACAGTGGTCACGAGATCCATATCCAGTTTACATGAATAATCTACCACAGCATTACCACTATTTATAGAGGCTTCATCTTATTTGGCTCCTGGCAGCTATGGGTAAAAAGATCATTCATTTCGATTGGCTTTATTGGATGTAATAGTGTTTGTACAATGACATTATCCACAGCCTGTATTGATGTTTGTGTCAGAATAAGCCTGAGTCCATCGGCGAAGCTATGAGGGTTTAAGCAGATCCGCGGGAGCTGTGAGATGTGAAGGCAAGTCAATGTGATGTCCAATACAGCTGAATGAGGTGTAATAGGATCAAGGAAATGGCTTTAGGTGAAGTTTGATTTGCCAAATATAATTGCGGCTGACGTTTTCAAACTTCATTTAGTGCATCAGTGCAAAACACATTTGATTAAAAAGAAAATGAGAAGCTTTTTGGTAAAATGGCTATTGACCTTAATGGCGCATTATGTAACTTTTCCCTCAAATGCTTTTCTTCCCTGAGACGTTATTGCTTTGTTTCACAGTACGGCATTAAACCTTTCTATCTCCACAGAGGTCAAACCAGACCAAGTTACAGGTCAGATTTGTGGAGAGGCGACCCCGCTCACAGTCAGAATGCCTGTTTTTCTAGGTATTCTTGAGCTATAAAACCACCTCTAATTGAATAAATGTAAAGTAGAGCTGTTTAATGTCATACTGTGGAACATTCCAGGCACAGTAATGACATATCCATAGAAACAAACAGGTGACGGACGCTCCACCAGAAAAGTTCCACAATGCACCTTTAAATCTCCATAACAGGTTGGCCTTGGCACCTAAAGAATACACATAAAGCTTGATTTGACTTAAATGGGAAGAGAAAAGTGCAGAAAATGTGTCTACACAATTTGTTTATAGATTTGTGGTTAAAAAGGGCTTTGTGTGAGTTTGTAGTTGATTTAAGTTACAGAATTTGGGGAATATAATATAAATCCACCCTGCATATGGTCCCAAAAATATCAGCAGAGTTTATTGCCCATAGGTTTCTCTAGATTCTAAATCATCTGTATCATACATGAAAAAACCCATATCAGTCGATCTGTGATGGTACAATATGTGGCACAGTGGCACATGGGTCAGCTCTCCCACCTCAAAATGACCCCTGGACCAAGTTAAAATAATGAATATAAAAAATTAAAACAACATATAGACCAGTGGTTCTTAACCTTGTTGAAGGTACTGAACCCCACTAGTTTCATATGCGCATTCACCGAACCCTTCTTAATTGGAAAAATAAAATATGTTTTTTCAAATTCATACCATAGGTATATATATTTTATTGGTGCACGTGAATCCATATTGCACATATTCATCCAACCACTTTCTTTTTTTGCTCGACATAGTTAGTATGAAGGGAAAATATGAAGAAAGAAATGACACAACACCATCACAACAGTCACAAGACTATTGTGTGCACAAAACTTCTTGCAGTCAATAAGGGCCAAACGGGGCGTGTCCTCATGAATCATATGAGTTGGATGTGTGTCTGACCCCTGCCGAACCCCTGAGATTCACTCACTGAATCCCTGGGGTTCCATCAAACCCAGGTTAAGAACCACTGATATAGAATAAAATCCCCTCTGTGGCCATGACACAAAAAGATTCTTATTCTTAGTACAACAAGAACCTGGTTAAACTTCCAGCAATTGATCTTTGGCAGTTCTACTTCAGGGTACATCAAATCCCTAATTTCATGACGTACTTATTGAATTTCCTTTCAAAAGCAAAATAAAAATGTCTTTCTGTACTGATTTCATGAACTTAAAGAATATTGACTTTTGAAAAAGCCCAAATTCTTCCTCCAGAGTCTCCGCTACAAATCACAGGCTTTTACTGACAGAAGACGTCTCCATTAAAAACCACCAACCATCTCTGACTATTAGAGATTATTAGACGTGACTGAATCACAATCTCACTTTTAAATTACGTTCTTTTCTCAGCCCTAATGGCAGCTAATGGTTTGTTCAATCTTGGTTTGTTCAAACTTTTTGTGTCGGCGTAAATTGTTTTCTATTTTATGGTTTGTCAAGATATTTTCTTTGAGTAATAATATCGACATTTGTTCTCCTGCCTGACCTCATCCGTGCAGCTGACCTCTCCATCCACTTCTGCCCTTTTACATGGATCATCTGACCGCTCCATGCTTCTGTTTGTCTGCTGACCGCCCCCTCGCTCCCTCATCTCTTCCCCTTTATCTCCTCCCTCTCTTTTGCTCTCTCACTCCTCTCTCTTCATTCTCTCTCCTCTCTTTTCCCTCTCTATCCTCTCTCTCTGTTTTCCCTTTTTCTTCTTCTCTACCCCATCTCTCTCCCCCCTACACCCCTCATCTCTCTTCCCTCTCTCTCCTCTCTCTCTTCCCTCTCTCTCCCACCCTCCATTCTGTCTCTTCTCTCACTGCTTCTCTTCCTTCTTCTTCCTTTCTTTTCCGCCTCTTTCCTCCTTCTCTCACTACTTCTCTCCCCTTTTCCACCCCTCCTGTCTTCCCTCTCCCTCTGCTTCTTTACCCCATCTCTCTCCTCTCACTCCCCTCTACACCCCTTTCCCTTCTCTCCCTCTGTCTCCTCTCTCCCACCATCCATTCTGTCTCTTCTCTCCCTCTGCCTCATCTCATCCCTCTCTCTCCTCTCCTACTTCTTTCCCCTTTCTTTTTCTCTCTTTCCTCCCTCTCTCTCTGCTTCTCTACCCCCTCTCTCTCTCCTCTCACACCCTCCATTCTGTCTCTTCTCTCTCCCTCCTCTGCCTCATCTCACCCCTCTCTCTCTCTCCTCTCTCACTGCTTCTCTTCCCTCTCTTTCCTCTCTTTTTCTCCTCTCTTTCCACCCTCTCTATGCTTCTCTACCCTCTTTCTCCCCTCATCTCTCTTCTATCTCTCTCCCCTCTCTTTCTTTCTTCTCTCTCCTCTCCCACCCACCTCCTTCTGTCTCTTCTCTCTCCCACCTACCTCCTCTCACCCCCCTCTCTCATTGCTTCTCTTCCCTCTCTTTTCACTTTCTTTTCCCCTCTCTTTCCTCCCTCTTTCTCTGCTTTTTTCCCCTCACCCTTTCTCTTTTCCCTCTCTCTCTCGTTGCTTCTCTCCTCTCTCTCTTCCCTTCTCTCTTCCCTCTCTCTCTGCTTTTCTACCTTCTTTCTCTCCTCTCTCACCTCTACACCTCTCATCTCTTCCCTCTCTCCTCTTCCTCGCGCCCTCCATTCTCTCTTCTCTCTCACTGCTTCTCTCCCCATATTTCTTTCCCCTTTCTCTTTCCTTTCCCCTCTCTCTCTCTCCTCTCACTGCTTCTCTTCCCTATCATTCCCCTTTCTTTCTATCCTCTCTTTCCTCCCTCTCTCTGCTTCTATTCCCTCTCTCTCTCCCCTCATCTCTCTTCCCTCTCTCCTCTCCCTCCCACCCTCCAATTCTGTCTCTTCTCTCTCCCTTCTGCTTCATCTCCCCCCTCTCTTTCCCCTTTCTTTTCCCACTCTCTTTCCTCCCCGCTCTCTCTGCTTGTCTTCTCCCCTCCCCCCTCTCCCCTCTCTCTCCTTTCTCTCTCCCCTCTCTCTCTGCTTCTCTAGCTCCATCTCTCTCCGCTCTCCCCTCTCTCTTCTCTCTCCCCTTTCTCTGCTTGTCCCCCCCCTTCCCCTCTCTCTACACTAATGCCTCTCTCCTCTCCTCTCCCTCTCTCCTCTCCTCTCCCTTTCTCCTCTCCCCTCCCTCTGTCCGTCCCCCAGTATGAAGTCAGTTGTGGTGTATGATTGGCCCTCAGCTGCCTCCCGTGGGCCCTTCTGCTCATGTCCTAAACAATAGAGTGTTGTGCTTCCTCCCATCGCGCCTGTGTCCACCACTGCGCCACCACATCTGCATCCTCTTCCCCCTCTCCTGTCCTCTCTTCTCATCCCTCACTTCAAAAATGGAATATAGGCATGACCTGAAATGACTGGAATTCAGAATATTAAGCTCGTGTTTTGGGCAGAAGTTAAGATCTTCCTGGTACTGGGGAAAAGTTGGCTTTGTGAATGCTTAAGCCATCCAAAGTTTTTATCTAAATACATTTTTTATCAGTACCTGCATAGAAAAAAAAAACAAGTCTATAATTTGAATTTGACTATCTGAATTTGACTTTATGGGTTTCAATTTTATTAGCATGATATCAGTATTTTATTTAACTCATTTAACAGTTTCAATAATGAGATATAAGAACAAAACAATACAGAACTAGCTTTTTGACTCATTTCATAAAAAGTAAATAAATGTGAACGTGTATAACTTTTCTATCACTATTATTTGACTTGTACCTGCTTATCTTGTTATTGCTTTGCCTGGAATGTTCCACAATAGGGCATTGTATTATAATATACTGCTCTTTCTTTCACTTAGTCCCTTAAAGGTTTATATTGCTAAAAAAAAAAAAAACTTTAACTTGACCTATGTGGCGTTTCCATGAAGATTTTAATGACGTACAGTTTGACAGGAAATGACGTCTCCATGGAGAGAAGCAGGTGACAGACATTTTATCAGAAAAGTTACGTATTGCATCTTTAACGGGCTCGTATTAGGTCATTTTCTGGTGTTATGTTTTTTCCTCATCAAAAACATACCTGGAGTTGTTTTTGTGTTTCATTCACAGATGTTTAATACACAAAACCTGCATATTGCACTCTGTTCCACCTTGTGATGTCATGTTGTAACACAGAAAGTGCTCCACTGTGTTTTTAAACTCCATACACTATAATAATTTGGTTGATTTCAGCCCTGGAATTGCAAATCTCTACTGAACTAAAAAGTAAGAAGTAGCTGTTAACTTGAAAACTACCAATTCATGACATCACAAGGTAGAACAGAGCATTTTGAGCTTTGGAAATGTCGACAGACTACGGTAATCATAAAGCGTTACTCAAACATGTGTGAATGAAACCAAACACAACTCCAAGTTTTTGATCACATAACATTATAACATGGCTAAAACCTCACAAGAATCCATTTTGTGTATTATTATAGGACCTTTAATCAAAACACTGGTCCATACTAATATATTGAACTGCATTTCTCTTTGGTCCTCTCCTCCTAATTCTCCATCCCTTTCCTCTCCTCTTCCCTTGTCATTGACGAAGCAGGTTTTTCTCGTCACGTATCTTGAGGGGATTTTGGATAGCTCCTGTAACTGCTTTGTGCCAACTTCTTTTCCTCTGAACTCTCCCTGACCTGGCCTATAGTTTGTGAACCCTGGCTGCTGGTCCTGCCACCGCACCCACACCGCACATTCCTGCATAGATTAAGGTCTCACAATGACGTCCACCCCTATCCTTTTTATTTTCTAGGCAAGTCAAGTGTGCAGTATTGTGTAAAGTGGACTTTGTTTGGATGTGAGTTTTGACAAATCAAGCATACTTAATCAAACGGTTTGGTCATAGGGATAAAGCCAAATAAATACCGTTACCAGCTCAACCACATTTAAGAGCTTCACAAGAGCTAAATGAACTTGAGGAAACCAGAAGATTAATCACATGCTTTCGTTTTGGTCTTTGGTTACACGGTTTGCCCAGATTGCCTCCTCCACTGTGGCTATGGCTGGTTCTGATGGGGAGGGCATCTGGGATAAAGAAGACAAATTACTGCAGTCAAATCACATACAAAAAGTAACAAAGGTTGTTCATGGTTGTAGCTCCATGGAAGGAAGCAATTGTACTCTAATAATCCAAGTTACAGGTCAGATCTGTGCAGAGGCGAGCCTTTTCAAAGTCAGAATGCATCTTTAAGGTATTTGTGAAAAATATTAAGGCCTCTAATGAAAGAAATCGCATCCTCCTTCTCTCATCCTCCCCTTTGCATCTTCATCCTACTCTTATCTACCTTTTATCACCTTCCTTTTCGCATCCCCTCCTTCTCATCCCTCTGTCATCCTCCTCTTCTCATCCTCATCCTCCTCTTATCTTCCTTTTTACATCTTCCTTTTCTCATATTCTTTTCACCCTCCATCTTCTCATCCCCCTCCTTATGTTCTTTTTATCCTCCTCTTCTCATACCCCTTGCCTCATCCCTCTCTTCTCATCCTCCTCTTCTCATCCTCTCCTCATCTTCTCATTCTCATCTTCCTGTTCTCATCCTCCCCTTCTCATCTTCCTGTTCTCATCCTCTCCTTGTCATCTTTTCTTTCTTATTGTCCTCTTCTCATCCTCCTCTTCTCTTCTTCAGCTTCTCATCCTCCTTTTCTCATCCTCCTCTTCTTATACCCCTTGCCTCATCCCTCTCTTTTCATCCTCCTCTTCTCATCCTCTCCTTCTCATCTTCTCGTTCTCATCTTCCTGTTCTCATCCTCCCCTTCTCATCTTCCTGTTCTCATCCTCTCCTTGTCATCTTTTCTTTCTTACTGTCCTCTTCTCATCCTCCTCTTCTCTTCAGCTTCTCATCCTCCTTTTCTCATCCTCCTCTTCTTATACCCCTTGCCTCATCCCTCTCTTTTCATCCTCCTCTTCTCATCCTCTCCTTCTCATCTTCTCGTTCTCATCTTCCTGTTCTCATCCTCCCCTTCTCATCTTCCTGTTCTCATCCTCTCCTTGTCATCTTTTCTTTCTTATTGTCCTCTTCTCATCCTCCTCTTCTCTTCTTCAGCTTCTCCTCCTCCTCTTCTCATCCCCCTCTCCTCCTAAAGTTTCCCTCAGAGAGATGAACATGTCAGATCTGTTCTCACATCGTCTCAGGCGTCTCTGCTGTGAGTGTGACAGTGTCGTGGCTGCAGTAACACTGGGGTAGCAGCTCGTGTGCTCCGCTAATGCTCTCTGCACCAGGCCGCTGAGCTCCGGAGCGTAATCTAAGAATTCCTATAGTGATGAGTGAGCATTACGGATCTTGTTAAGTGTAATGGCTATACGTGCCAGTGTTTCAGCGAGCACTTTGTCTGGATTTAAGTGGCTATATGGAACTTGTGTTTTTAATAACTTACACAGTCACGTTGAGCCAAAAAGCAGACAGTTTTAAAGAAGGCATATTGTGCTTGAGCCAGCTTTTGTACCAATATGACTATGCAACACTGCTGAATCCTACGTATATTGATTAAGAAAAATTGGAGGAGAAAGTGTAAGTCCAGAGCAGAGGGCGTGTACTGGCGGACATAAAAACGGGGGTTAATAGCAACATAGGTGATTAAAGATTGCTCAAACATGCACAAATTATATTGAAGTATATAAAATGCTTTTTAAAGTATGATTAAGTATGACACTTGCACACACCACACTGTAATGCTGGGCGTTCACTGTGTGATATTTTCTGTACTCAGCCCCAGCTCAAACTGTACGACCAAATCACAGGGTTTAAAAGTTCACAGCTCACGATTAATGTTTTCACACTATACAAACTACTTCAACAGTAAGAACAATGCAGTTTGATATTCTTGAGACCTACGATTGCCGATCGGGAGCTGCCCGGCTTAAGGGGGGTTTGAAGTAAAACTACCAGAACCAAACCTTGAACAGGATCAAATGAAATGTATATGGACTACACTGGGTTCAAACCAGGACCACATTAAATAGGAGCACACCCTAGTTTTTAGCTTGGCTTGCAAAATTAGAATTTCTTTCCCCAGGTAGTCATTTTGTTTCTTAAAGGTGCACTGCGTAACATTTCTAATGGAGTGTCCATGCTTGTTTCTATGGGTATGTCACTGCTCTGCCTGGAATGGTTCACAGTATGACATTAAACAGCTCCTTACCTTAGATTTATTCAATTACAGATAGTTTATAACTCAAAAATACCCAGGCAAGTGTGACTGTGAGCAGGTTCGCCTCTCCACAGATCTGACCAAACCAGCTCGGGTCCTCTACCAGAGGCCTGGGAGCTTGAGAGTTCTGCGCAGTATCTTTGCTGTTCCCAGTACTGCACTTTTCTGGACTGAGATGTCTGTTGTCCTTCCTGGGATCTGCTGCAACCACTCCTCTAGTTTGGGGGTCACGGCCCCGAGTGCTCCGATCACCACAGGCACCACCGATGCTTTCACCTTCCAGGCCTCTCCAGCTCTTCTTTGAGCCCCTGGTATTTCTCTAGTTTCTCGTGTTCCTTTTTCCTGACATTGCCATCGCTCGGTATTGCAATGTCCACCACCACGGCTTGGTTCTCCCGCTTATCCAGAACCACGATGTCTGGTTGGTTCGCGATCACCATTCTGTCAGTCTGTATTTGGAAGTCCCACAGGATCTTGGCCCGCTCATTCTCCACAACCTTTGGAGGCGTTTCCCACCTTGATCCTGGGGTTTCCAGCCTGTACTCTGCATAGATGTTTCTGCCCGCTACTTGGTTATGTCGCTCCATGTACGCTTTCCCTGCCAGCATCTTACACCCTGCAGTTATGTGCTGGACTGTCTCAGGCACTTCTTTGCACAGCCTACACCTTGGGTCTTGTCTGGTGTGGTAGATCTGGGCCTCTATTGCTCGGGTGCTCAAGGCCTGCTCCTGTGCAGCCAGGATGAGTGCTTCTGTGCTGTCCTTCAGACCAGCCCTCTCCAGCCATTGGTAGGATTTCTTGATATCAGCCACTTCAGTTATGTTCCGGTGGTACGCCCCATGTAGGGGTTTGTCCTGCCATGATGGTCCCTCCAGCACCTCTTCCTCTGCGCCCCACTGTCTGAGACATTCTCTGAGCACGTCATCAGTCTGGGCCTTGTCACTGATGTACTTGTGGAGCTTGGATGTTTCATCCTGGACAGTGGTTCCCACACTCACTAGTCCTCGGCCTCCTTCCTTCCGGCTCGTGTACAGTCTCAGGGTGCTGGACTTGGGATGGAACCCTCCATGCAGGTCAGGAGCTTTCGTGTCTTAACATCTGTGGTCTGTATCTCCTCCTTTGGCCAACTTATGATTCCTGCTGGGTATCTGATCACTGGCAGGGCGTAGCTGTTTATTGCCTGCGCCTTGTTCTTGCCATTGAGCTGGCTTCTTAGGACCTGCCGTACTCTTTGCAGGTATTTGGCTGTCGCCGCTTTCCTTGTTGCCTCGTCAAGGTTGCCATTTGCCTGTGGGATACCAAGGTACTTGTAGCTGTCCTCAATGTATATATATATATATATGTATATATATGTATATGTATATATATATATATATATATATATATATATATATATATATATATATATATATATATATATATATATATATATATATATATATATATATATATATATATATATATATATATAGGAATAAATAAGACCAGTTAAATAAATGCAAGACAGAAGCATTAACATCTCAAAACAGGTTTATTCTCTCCAAAAAGCTTACACAGTGGATCTTTAAATACACCTAAATCATGACGCTTTATTTGTCCTCTGTATTTTAATGTCAGTTTAATTTCTATAGCGCCTCACCAGCTGCCCTAAGAGCTTCACACACACAGTCGATGGTAAAAACATTAAGATGGTATATGTCCTCGTCTTCTGTTACATACGATAATTCCCCCGTGCGCTGTAGCAGGTGTCTGTGTGTCTGTTGAGGTTTTGAGTGAGTGCTACTTCCTGATTGAATGGCACATCTCCTGTTTGCACTTTAGGCGAGCCCCGCGGTGACTAACCCTGAGCACAGCTGAACGCAGAGGGGAAATAAGAAATGTTAAATGCACCATCAGGGTTAAATAAAATGCATGGGAGCAGACGTTATAAAACATCTTTTACTGCATTGAGTTTGAGTGCTTTGAGGGCTGTAGTTATTGTCCTCATTTATTATGAAGGAGCTACAGAAGTCTGAGCTTGTAATACATCGTGTTACATCTTACTTTTATAGATGCATTAAACGTGCACTGTGTAATATTTCTGTTGGAGGGTCTGTCTAATGCTTTTTTCTATGGAAATGTCAATGCTTTACCTGGATTAAACCTTTCAATCTTCATAGAGACCAAACCAGACCAAGTTACAGGGCAGATCTGTGGAGAGGAAACCCCACTCGGTCAGAATGCCTGTTTTTCAAAGTATTTTTGGGCAGTTAAAACACCTGTAATGGAATAAATGTCTTTAATGTCATGAATTTTCCATAAATTTAGTTTAGCATAGTGTAAAGCCATTTTTTGTAAAGCCATTTGCATAGTACAATTTTAATAAGTCAAAGAATACGTGTGCTTTGTCATGCATTTCCTGTTGTTCTGGTTGTTTGTCAGGATATTTGTAATTAAAAATCCAGATATTGTTATTTGTACAGGAAATTTTTGTAATGATAAGGAGAAAATTCTGACTTGTTGTCTAGAAGCATTGCAGATGTGAGAAGAAAGGGGCAGAAGAGAGCAGATAATACCCTTATAGTAACCTTTCATTTCTTCAGGTTCTTCGCTGCAGTGGTTGTGACTCTGTGGAAGGGTGTGATAGTTTTAACGCATGAGAAATGTTTGCGTTTCAGCCCAGTGTCACGTGTCTGTTTTGTGAAATGTTTGTGCATGGTTGTTTTCCCCAGAATAGTTATTATAGTACATAATAATAATATAATAATACTCCTCTATTTATACTGCACATTTAAAAAAAAGTGCACAATACACACCCAGAAGATAAACACAACAGCTCCACAGATAAAAAACAGACAGAGATTCAAGATTATACTGATGATGCAAACCTAAATAAATAGAAAAATATATATAATAATAAAATTAAATTTTAACTAATAAAAAAATAAAAATAAAATAATAATAAAAATTGTGTTAGAAAACAGATCCTAACTGAAAAACTAAAGTCTGCAAATCAATGACTTCTAAAAGACACATTTTAAGAATTCAAGTCATTTTAACAAATTGCAGTATTTTTGCACTAGCAGCAATAGCAGGATCATTTGTCAAGAAAAACTATATATAGAATTCGCTATAGGGCTGTCACAATACTAAAACAATAACATCTCAGGCTTTAGGTATTATTATCTGTGTCGGTGGCTTAAAATAGTTTGAATGTTATTCTTTATCATTTTCTTAAGTATGTGGCAGATCACGTTTTTATTTTATTGTGAAGGACACGCCTATACGCGATTTAAAAATACCTCAAAGCTGTTGCAATACCTTGGACAATGGCCTCTCCCTGCTTGTCCACGCAGTCTTGTAGTAAACACTGATACCGTCCGACCAGGGGAGCAGGAGCGAGGGGCGGGGCTAAACCTGTGTGTTCCCGCGGCCTGGCATCGCCCGCGGCAACATCAGCTGCACCAAAAACCAGGGCAACCTCCGACCCCGTCCACCAATCAGAGCGCTGCGTTTGCATATCCCCGCTGCAGACGTTGACATGTGACCCCGTGTACCGTCAGCCTCCTCCTTGTCAAACCACAACAGAGAGGCAGGTGCAGAGCAAGGGCACCTGGGTAATGTAGTGTTATTGATGCAGGGACTATCGAGTCTTTTAATGGGACATGAAATCTTTTATTCATTTCAAAAAGACTTGTTTATGTGTATGAGAGATTAAATGCTAGCCTGAGAACCCCTTTTATTCAGGAACTAATCAGAGAGAGAAATTGCCAAGGCTAAGATTTTATTAAAATTCCTCAAACCGTAAGTAAGAATGTATTTAATTAAAACTTTAATTTACAATAAAAACAGACTCAGGTTCACAGGGTTCAGAAGTGTGAAAATCCACTGCTTCAGGTGAAATTGTACAATGAAGAGGGTGAGTTCTGCATTGAAAAGGAAGTCAAGGGACAAATGAATAAACTATTTTGGGTACTGAGAAAAATCTATCATGAAATCTTAATCTGTACGTTATAAGTTCATTCTTTAGTCAGTTGTTGAGCCTGTTTCATTTTGCGTATGAGTATTATGCACAATCTTTTCTTTTTTTTAAGCTTTTTACCATATTATAACATTGTTCTGTCGTCAAAAACATACCTGAAGAGGTTTTAGCTGACATCCACGCATGTTTCAGTGATTTAGTGATCTCTCCCGGGCCCTATTCAGACCCTCCTTCCTTTTAGCTATAAAGTTCTGTCCACTGCTCAGCCCACAAGAGTATACATTATCCACTCTCCCACACAACAATTCTTCATAAATATAGGAAAGTATGATAGAAAACAGCACGCAAAAACTTGAAAAACGTTGTTGTGTACAGCGCTCTGAAGGGGGAGTGACTTAGCGCCATAAAGGGTAACATGGTGATCTAAATATGTTGTGTGTTAGCAGTTAATACCCCATAGAAGTCAAAAAAACCACCTTAAGTACCTTTACCTTTACATTACTGTCATTGAGTCACTACCAAGAAATATTCAGGTCCACTCAGTTGTGATAAGTTCTTTCTCGAGGCTTTTAAAAAGAGAACCTTGTTCACTTTCCAAACCATAGTCCGCCATTACATAACACCCTGTAATACCTCAAAGTCCTAAAGCCCATCTCTCCACTACACGTCTGGATCTGAGCTGCAGCGGACTATAAAATGCCCAGTTATTTGGGTTGGCCCTGTTCTTGTTGCAACAGAATCAGGGTGTAGAGGAGAGATTCTTTAGCCCACTTTAAGTATCATTCTCTGTCAGCCACCATTGCCACAGTCTAATCACAGGTTTGGAGAGGCTGTTGAGGAAGTGGAGGAAGAAATTGAGGATTGGGTAACAAGACAACATGTTTTAAAGGTTTGGTATTACGTAAAATTGACTCTTGTGAGCTTTAAGACTTGTTAAAATGTTGTTTCCTCATCAAAAACATGCCTGGAGTTGTGTTTTGTTTTATTCACACATGTCTGAGTAACCCTTGTGCTCCTTGTGATCTCATGAAGTGGTAGTTTTCAAGTTATCTTTTACCTTTTTGTTTAGTAGAGATGGAAAATTCCAGGACTGAAATGATCCAAATGATGTTAGTGAAGATGTGGGGAGTTTAAAATCACAGTGGAGCACTTTCTGTATTACCACATGACATCACAAGGTGGAACAGCCTAAGTATGCAGAGTTTGTGTGTTTAAACATATTTGAATGAAATATAACACATTATACAATATCAGTATAACATTTAGTTTTATCTAAGTAGTCATTGAACATTTCTTTTTATTATTGTAATATGAATATTACAATTCATGTACCAAATAATCTTGACATTTTTACCTTCAGCAGGACAAAAAGTCACAGATATAGACATAATCAAAGGAGTTCAGCACTAGGCCAACAGTCTAGATACGGTAATACTTTACCTATACATGCAGGTTCTTTCTTGAAACACATTTTATTTAACACCACAGTAAATAAATAAATTACAATAATAAATATACATGTACTTACACATTCACTCACTTATATTCACCCATACACCAAAGGTAGGGTACGGATCATTTTGCCTCTTGTATTACAGGAGCCCATAACTCCTCAAATGTATTCATTATCTAAGTATTTAAAGCCCCACTGTGTACTTTTTGCTGCTTTCTGTCATTTTGGATTGGACTGAAAAACGTACATCCTAAATATTCCACCATACTGTGTTAAAACAACTTCATCTCCATGGAAAATGTTGTTAAAGGTGCCCCGCGTAACATTTCTAGTGAAGGTTTGTCACCTGCTTGTCTCCATAGAGATTATTGAGTTATTGCTTTGTCTAGAATGTTCCACAGTATAGATTAAACCTGTCTATCAGGAGAGAGACAAGCAGGTCACAGCACGAATGACTGTATTTTTAATCAATAGAAACACATGAATAAATGCTGATAAAATAATAATATGGATATGTTTAATGTTATATCACGGAACATTCCAGAAAAAGCAATAACATCTCAGACACTCCACCAGAAAAGTTGCGAATTGCACCATTTTAAATATTGTTAAAACTGTCCAATATTGCTTTAAAGCGTAAGAATGGTCAGACTGATAAAGGCTTGAACGCGCTCCAAACGGTCTGTTGTAAATCTAAAAACTATAATCTTATATTGTCCCGCCCTGGCTGTGGAGCGGAGGGCGTGGGCCCGGCACAGTGACCCCAGTGTGAGTCTGGATTCCTCTGTGTTTTGGGGAAAATTCCTCTTCACTCCTAACAGTCTCATTATTTCAGCCAAGTCCTAATCGGCGCCAAAAAACAAGTATCCAAGTATGTACAGCTCTACGCAGAGACAGGGCTGCTCTCTGCATCCTGCTGCAGACTAGAAAACAAAATGCTCAAGGTGGATTCTTTTTGACTAATGCCCGACTGCAAATACGTCAGTTGGACCTTGTGCAAAACAAATGAGATTACGGAGAAGAATTTGCTCAAGTTGCTGTCTGGTTAAGTGTTAAGTGTGGATGGTCTGTTCTGAGCTGGTTTTTGTCTTTATTGCAGGACCTGTTATTATAGTTCTGGTTTCTACAGGGTGTTGCAAAATTTGACATCATTTCGCAGGCCAATTCTTGTTGAAATGATCTCAAACTTTCACAGAATGTACAGAAACAGATCAAGATTTTATGTTTAATGTTTTACTTTTTTTTGCGGCACGGTGGCTGAGTGGCAACACTCAGGCCTCCCAGCAAGAAGGTTGCAGGTTCGATCCCCAGGTCGCCCGCCGCCTTTCTGTGTGGAGTTTGCATGTTCCTCCCCGTGGACGGGTTTCCTCCGGGTACTCCGGTTTCCCCCATCAACCTAAAACATGCCTGCACCCCTATGAACTAACATCAAGGACCATGTTGTCCACCCTCCTGTGGGCTCACCACCTGCAGAGGGGTTCATAGGGGGGGACAGGTGCTATGAGTATTGGGCAGCAAGCTGCCCCCGCGACCCATCTGGATTAAGCGGGAGAAGATGGATGTTTTACTTTTGTTCTGTTTTCAGGTTGAGCAGTTCACTCCTGTTCATTTCTCTTCTGATGTTGATGATGGTTTACCAGATCCTTTAGCCCTGTATAATCAGCCATTCTCTTAAATTTTTTGGTACCAAATTGTGCGTTGAAGGAACACTGCACAGTCTTGGGTGACTGTGTGTGAGCAGATTCCAAAATGCAAAATGACTTCTCTTTGGAAGTGATCGACATGGCTCAACCTGAAAACAGAACAAAAATAAAACATTAAATATAAAATCTTGATCTGTTTCTGTACATTCTGTGAATATTTTAGTTTATTTTGACAAGAATTCTCAAAATGACTGGCCTGAGAAATGGTGTCAAATTTTTGGGACACCCTGTATTTAATCCAGACCCAATTTAAGCAAAGAGTTTTAAAAATAAGATACTCAGATACAAGATATTAAAACTAAGTACTCATTTGAATAAAACCAAAAACATGACGTTAATAGGACAAAATTAGACAACATTACCTGTATCAAAACTACTGCACAATAAGAGCATATGGTAATATTAATGAAACTACTATTTTGTGTTGAAAATAATTCTATCTATTAATTTATACTATTATAAAGGTTGTTTTTTCATCATTGTGGTATCAAAATCAGTATCAAGTATTTTCCTTGTGTGGTCCTGGTCTGTTCTTATTTAAGTTTTTGTCCTGATGGCCCTGTTCAGCTCTGGTCCTGTTTTAGTCCTCATTTAGACCTTGTGTACTGCAAAATTGGTTTAACTTTGATTTAGTTCAGCGGATATACGCCTGATTTAGACCTGTTTATGCTCTGGTCTAGCACTGGTTTTGAGCTCATTTATGCCTGTTTGGACCTCATCTAGTCCTAAAATAGATTCATTCTTTCTCCTCGCCATTTGGCATCCTAATAAAATGTACACCATTTCCATTTCTTCCAAGATATTTTCTATAAACAAAGCCTTGACATCATTAAAATCTGTATGAAAAAGATGAACAAGCTGCGCTATGTTCCCCGCCACCTCCTAAAAGTGCGGCTCGTGTCTCGGTCTGCGCATATTTGCCGAGATTAGGAGCAGTATATGAAGTGAACAATCCGACGTGATGGGATGAGACGTGAGGAGGAGAGGACGGGTCCTGGCTCAGCTCCTCGGTCTCATGATGCAGGATCACAAGGTTTTCTGAGATTTAAGCTGTGTTCACACTTAGTCCTGAGGTAGACCTGGTTCATTTCAGTTACAGTCCTCGTTTAGTCCTGATGTAGGCCACGTTTAGTCCCAGTTTCAATGCGGGGTGTGTGCAATTGTGAATATAGGAGTGTCAAGTGATTTGGTTTATCTAAGGAGTAGCAATGAAAAGCAAAATTAAAGGTGCATTGTGTAACTTTTCTGGTGGAGATGCCATCAAATGTGTGTGTGTGTGTGTGTGTTTTTAAGGAGATTTAGTTGATGTCGACCTTTCTGTCTTCCTGGAGACCAGACCAGACCTGTAAAGGTCAGATCTGTGGAGAGGCGACCCGCTCACAGTCAAAATGCCTGTTTTTCTAGGTGTTTTTGAGCTATAAAACCACCTCTGATGGAATAAATGTAAAGTAGAGCTGTTTAATGTCGTACTGTGGGACATTTCAGTCAGAGCAATGACATATCCACAGAAACAAACAGGTGACGGACCCCCAAACAAAAAACTTATGTCAAATGAAAGTGGTTTCCCTTGTAACAAGTGTAATGACTATAAAAGCCATAGTCCAGCATAATACAGAAAGTCAAATTTCATAAAACTGTCACATATAGAGGAGCTATAACTAAGGATTTGAATCTAGTTTGTTCTTGCTGTCAGTAATCGTGAATACAGGTTAAATGTAATCTTCTGTCTCACCAAAATCCTAACACTGGTATTTGAAATCATGAACTCCTTATAGAAGACAGACAGATCCAGGCACCATCCTGCTAAATATATCTGACACACAGCAGCAGACACCTACAATCCAGCTTTATTAAAATGCATATAACATTCCCCAGGAGACAGTCAGATGGAGGCCGTCTGGGACAAATATAGAAGCTATGAAAATACAATTCATTTTTGTTACTCAACAGCTTTTCCCACATCATACATTTAGTGAATGAGAGACTGAATTAATTGGTTTCACGCTGTGTTTAGCACCTGTGAATGTATATTGTACTATGTAAAGCAGATTTGCATTTTAACAAGTCTGGTCTTATGTTTTTTGTACCTCAGCTGCTACTACTAAAATGAGGCGCATTTATTTTGTTTTGTAGTCAAATGATCAGGCTGTATTCTGCAGATTTTTGGGTCTAGACATGTATGCACCGATCTAATACTGTTATCAGATATCATCTCCTATACTGAAAACATTTCTTGGACAAATTTTATTGAGCCACAAGGGAAATTATTTGGACACACTAACTCACACTGAGCAATATAGTATAATAACAAAGAGAAAAAATATAAATAGTAATAATAAATTCAGAACATTGGATCAGCTATTGGCTCTATTCACTCAGATTAGTAGAATTATGTAAATTGTGCTCATTTATACCCAGTTTATGCTCAATTTATGCTCAATTTATTATATAATTTTAATTAAAAAAAAAAAAATCTGTTCAATTTACTCAAAAAGAAGAACATGTTAAAGCAACTTGACATAATTAAGTAAGTAGGACTATTTCTAAAACGTTGAGTGTACACAACATCATCGATCGGTTTACAATGCAAAAGATGCTTGGAAACATGTGGGTGACCACTTCAGGTATAGTTACCATCTCTGGGCATGTGATAAAACCGTGGATTCAGTCTCGGGAGTCTTCACAACCTGCTAACGCTTTCCATGGGGGACGGGAGTCTAATCGCAGCTTCGATGTCACTTACAGGCAGCTGGTCATAACTGTTGATCGGATGAACATAACAGAACGCTACAACGAAATCTTTTTTGTCATTAAGTTAGACAAATTATAATATGCAAATTAATAGAAGGGGGAAAAAAGAATACAATGATATCTAGATGAAGAAAATCGGTGCATTTTCTCAGTTTTCTTAGATTTTATGAGTTGCTATCTTCAACAGAGCCCAAAGGAAGTCGTCATCCAGATGTTTCCAAATGTCTTTGCCTTCCAAAGAACAGTTCCGGCTAGACTCTGTATGAACTTAAAGTATGTAATAAGTATAACCATTCACTGGCCGTATTTGCCCCAGAAAAACTCTATAATATCAGCGTGCTCCAACAACTACAAGTGTGAATAGTTTTCCTTTGACTCTGCCTGGTTAAAGCCTTGTGCTCTGTCCTTGTACACATAAAAGAACACCGTACCATCAGTGTTCTTACCACCAGTTGCCATTAGTTTAGTGATTTATTATTCAGTTTTAGGTGCTGTGCTGTGGCTTTTGTTCATTGTTCATGAGTAGACTCTCATGAATTTTAATGCTTCTAACCACTATATTATTATTTAATATTAGACAAACTGCAATTGTTTGGAATTGTTTGGATTTCAGCTCTTTTTGTTCAGAATTGTTCATTATTATGGCAATCGTGCAGTGTTTTTCCTCTGAAACCCATGGATACTACTTTCTCCAAAATTGTGTGGTCTCATTTTGCATAAACTTCGGTTAGTGTCCCAAATATTAATGCCTCTGTTTTTTTCAACACCACACTAAGTATTCATGGGTTTCAGTTTCCTGTTTGTATGGAATATTTAGTGGACATTTTCCCATTCTAAAGATGTTATACTTGGCAATGGTGAAACATTTATATTCATTTTATTCTGAATCCCATGGATACTTTCTCAACAATTTTGCAGCCTTACATTGCACTGATTTCTGTTAAACAAAATCACTCGTTACATCTTTAAATCACCACAGAAACTTTAAGTCGGCTAAACCGTCGTTACCATCTACTCACATATGCCTGAAGCAAAGAGCAGTCAATGAAACAAAATGGCTGCCATTGCTCAGTCATCGCTGGTGATTTGGCCCATGTTTCCGTGGCAACACAAAGTTGGTTTCTCAGATCGTAGTGTGACAGAACAACAGACTGGCGCTTGGTTCTGTTTTCAGCTCTCACTGTCACTGTCACCCCCACACTCCTCCACTGGCCTTTTATCTCACTTATGTTTACGATGGAAAAACACTGCATCATTAAAACAGGTCTTTTCACTATAAAACATGCCACGGGCTGCTTAAAGTGCTGTTGGCAAGGTTTACAGGGGAGTCAGCTATGCACTCTCCTTCTGTTAGTGTACTTGGGGTCTATATCACTGTTGTCTAGTCCTAGTTTAGGGTCCTAGTCTAGTTTAAAGGGTCCATATTAAGCTATTTTCTGATCTACTGTATGTTATAATGTGGTTTCCTCATCACAAACATACCTCATTCACACATGTTTAACACACAAACCCTGCAGATTTAGGCTTCTCTCTTCTCTTAAACAGAAAACACTTTTTTATTTAACCTTTATTTAATCAGGAAAGTCTCACTGAGATCACGAATCTCTTTTTCAAGGGAGTCCTGACCAAGACAACAGCTCATCAAAACAATTTCATAAGACTATTTAAAACATTTACAAACCAAGGATTTCATTTCCAAACCTTTGAGTTATAGTTTAACTGTCCTATTGGAACCACTTCTCTTAATTTCCAGTCTTTTCGTACATTGTTCCATGTTGTGGGGGTGGAATATTGAAATGCCACTTAACCAGTAATACAGGAGGCGCTCCACTATGTTTTTAAACTCCAAACACAGTCACTTGAATAATTTGGTTGATTTCAGCTCTGGAGTTGCCAGTCTCTACTTATAACTTGAAAAATACAGCTTCTTAACATCATAAGGTAGAACAGAGCATTTTGAGCTTTGGAGATGTAGACAGACTAGTAAACTAGGATTACTCAGATGTGTGAATGAAAGAAAACACAACTCCGGGTATGTTTTTGTGGAGGGAAAAGCTCACAAGAATCGTTTACTCAAACCCATACTTGATATAACTGTACAACAACTCACCCTTATGTAATAGATAACCCTATGTCATATCAAATCACTGTTTCATCCTTGCCTGGTTTCTCTTTACCCCGGCTCCTCTTATAAATAGTCTATATGCATTTTATATTTTAGGCTACTTTTACATTTGCAAATCTGTATATTTTTGCGTTATTGATGCAAGTGTTCTGCTATTGTACTATTTTAAACTATTTTGAAAAGTGAATTGCATCACAGGTTTTTTTTTTTTTTTGCTCTTTGTTATTACATTGTGTGATTTGTGAGCTTCTGTCTCCAAGTAATTTCCCTTGTGTCTCAATAGTTTGGCCCAATTTTTTAAAACTTAAGATAGAAAATCTGTTTTTGTAAAGCGCAAAGGATTCTGAATTCCAAGTCCTCTGTTGTGACTTTCTTCTGAATAGTGTTTTTCTTTCCTCCTTTCTGGTTAAATGTGAACAGCGAGTTCATTGAGTTCAGTTCATTCAGTTATTGTTTTACTCTTCACTGCAAAGTCTATGTGACAGCTCAAGTCTCACTGCGCTACTGGCTCCTACAGAGATGGCTTTATTATGTGTAACGTTATAATGGATTGCAAAACGTAATCTAATTTTGAAAGATAAGATGCCAAGGCATGCATTTTTTTTTTTGCACTTTTGGAATTAAACTGTACACTCTTCACTTTTCTTTATTATAGGGATGTACACTACTGTTTTTGTGATACTGAAATTTCAAACACTTTCGACACTAAGGAATAAACTTGTTCCTGAATACTGATTCTGATACCACGATGATAATGGAAGACACTCTTTCTTTAGGCAATATGTGATTTTGAGCCTTAAATAATAGTACTTTCTAGTCTATGTGGACTTATACTTTCGATACTAGTTTTAGTATTGATTAGTTTTTAATTTTTGATACTTTTCACAACCCTATTACACGCTGCACTAGTTGACAGGAGGGTGACCGGTACTTTTATTTTAGCAGGTTGAAGGTTTGATTCCAAGGCTGTACGGGTCCTTACTATGTGCAGTTTGCATGTTCTCCCTGTGTCTACTTATGGATGGTTTCTTTAAATACAAAGAAATTTACTGTGATCTAAGGTTGGGCGGTATCCAAATTTTGATACCGTTAAACCTTCTCAGCAGATTACCGGGGTATATGGTATTACCATGACTAATTAAGATTTTGTAGTATTCAGAAACAGAAGAGCAGCATTATATTTGAAGATGAGTCACAAGTTCTGATCAAACCAAACTTTGCAGCATGTTGGATCGCATCAGCATCAGCGCACAAACTGTTTTTATCAGCGCTTATACTGTATGCAAATGAGCCATGCAGTTTTAAGTTTTGTTATGTAAAACGTAAACAAATGTGCCAAAGCTGCGTTAATCACATTATTACTCAAAGTCTATAATGAGCAGAGCACCAGAAATGTAGAGGTGGTTGAGGGGACCGATCACAGCCCTTATTGTCTGCGGCGCTTCCCCTTGCTGTTTGCGTCATTTTGATAAAAGTTTCGGAGGTGCGTGAATGTCTGACTTCTCCCTCAAGTGGGGAACTTTCTCTTCTTCAGCGCTGCACGTCCCCTCTTGACTCGGTGCTCAATAAAACGTCTCCATCGTAAACATTTCGGCTCAACATCACAAACGAAGCGTCAGTCAGGGGTTTTTTTCTTCTGCCTTGCTGCGTGTGGATCTATATCTCCGTGCGTAATGAAGTCCGATACCGTTACTGCTTTTTGATACCGCGGGATACCGTATTACCGTCCAACCCTATTGTGAACTATTGTTTTTAATTGAGTTTAGTGTGTACTGTAGCATGCTGCCCTACAAAGGCAGTTTGGTCAAAAATGAATTCATGTCACTTTGGGGGTATTTGAGACCTCTTTTATCATGTGAATAAATATTGTGAGCCAATTTGATTGTTGTAATGTGAAAATAACGCTCGATGACAACTGTAACATCCAAAAGCATACGAGAAACCACAGCAGAACGGCACAAGAGTTATTTTTCTCAGTTTAACACTCTGGCAAGTTAAGGTTTTTTGCCTTTGTAGGGGAATATACCCCATGTTACTCAACATGCTTCCTTCTTATTCCATGTTTGTGTCACACAGCCCTATTAATGGGTTTCATTTAGTTTTAAATTGCTATTAAATTACTATTGGAACTAATCTGTAATGATTCGGAAATCCTTGGATGCTATTTATGCACCTGTTTTCCCCTTTCTGTGGTTCATGCTCTGCTCTTGCTTGAGTTACTGGTTTTTATTTGACAGTGTATTTAATCTTTCAACACGCTGTCGTGTATCTGAGTGTGCACCTCCTCTGAGAATATGTGTGGTAATATTGTGTTTTCAAACCCTGCTTTTCTGCCTCTGTATTCCGTTGTGTTTCCTTGTATCAGATAAGCCGTGCTCTTTATTTGGCCAGGCGTGAGTGACCTTTATGGACGCCTACCGTTTTCAAGTCCTCGAGCAAAACCCGAGTTTCAAACAAGCCACTGCTGCTTATCAGTCACCTATTACTCTGCTCCCAGAGCCTCTGCAAACACGACACAACTATGTACACACTCAACAGCACCAAGATGGCCGCCGCTACAGATGCAGTCATGTCAGACATCCGCTGAAGCACACCGAGCCCTCAATGGTGTCTTTATCAAAACAATGCAGAATGATTTGATGAACATATTTGAGGTACATATCAAATCGTCTGGGGCTTGTTGCCAGATAGAGCTGCAAAATTAAGTAGAAACGTCACATAATTTTCTCCACAAACAACAAAATATCCTGTTTCATTCTGCATAAAAAACTGCTACTGCTCTAGTTTAGATTTATGCAACATGTTCTGAAATGTGATTCTTGTAGCAATTTTTCAGTTCATATTTCAGCCTTTTTGTTCATTTTTCTGGATGTTTATGTTGATTAAAATGGCAGAACTCAAGTATTAAAACATAAATTCCAAGTCTAATTGCAAAGCTTCTCAGAAAAATTGTATAAGCACATGAATTAAATAAAATAAATCAAATGTATATGAAAAGTTACAGGAGAGCAAGAACAGGAACTTGAATTAAAATTTCTCACTGCTTGGTTTTGACTCAGTGTTACTGGTAGAAATGACAATATTTAGTTTTTGTTTGATAGAATGATTCTGATTTGCACTAACTTTCTTGCATCTTGCACAGTTTGGGCATGTAATGTTCATTTTATACTGCTGTTTGTCCAAATCCAAGGGTTTCAGAATTTAGATATTGGGATTTACATAGTGAAAAATTTAAAACAAAATACTTTAATTACCTTCCTTTATTTACAAAAATGAGAGTAGACCTATTGTTTTCCAGAACTGTACAATTGCTGTTCATTCTCTTTCTAAAACCTGTATGATTTTCAGCTGATCTTGACTAGAAACCCACATATGCTGTCCCATATTATCTCTTTGTCTCATTGTGTCTCATTGACACAATAGGTCTTTCTCCACATTTTCTTGTGCTGGTCCGGACAGGTATACGGCTAATGCGATTGTGTCTCTGCTTCATAAACAGCTGCTGTTATGAGTGGCATCTTCGGGACATGTGATCATGTAAATCTCATTTAGGCCTATATACCTGCACATAGGGGACGTGGAGGACGAGATGCCTGCTCCAACACAACACTCAAACTCGATTATCACATGTCACTTATGGGGCTGCTGTTTTTCACATGACCAAGCCATGTTTGCTGCATGATGGCAGTTTAATTTAGTTTTTTAGGTATTTTGCAAGTCTTCATCAATTCTCAGTAGAAATCAGTTGATTGCACTGCTAACAGATGTGATTGTAGTGAATGCATCCCTATTAAATGCAAATAATGAGTTTTGTCACAATATCATATGTATCAATTTATAGGACACATGGTAAGATTCTTGGCAAAAAGATTGTAATATGCGTTCACAGTACTGCACAACACAAAGGTCTGCAATATAAGATATTTTCTTCCGCTTATCCGGGGCCAGAACAGATCCCTGAGCCACCTCAGCTGCTCCTCTCAACATGGAGGAGCAGCGGCTCTACTCCGATCTCCTCCTGTGTGACTGAGCTCCTCACCCTATCTCTAAGGGAGCGCCCGGCCACTCTGCGGAGGAAACTCATTTCGACCGCTTGTATCCGAATTCTCGTCCTTTCGGTCATTACCCAAACCTCATGACCATAGGTGAGGGGAGGAACGTAGACTGAGGTAAATCAAGAGCTTTGCCTTTAGGCTCTGCTCCTTCATCACCCCAACAGTCCCATACAGCGACCACATCACTGCTGACGCTGCACCGATCCACCTGTCAATCTCACGCTCTATCCTCCCCTCACTCGTGAACAAGACCCTTAGATACTTGAACTCCTCCACTTGAGGCAGAGACTCCCAACCCGGAGAGGGCAATCCACCTTTTTCTGGTCGAGAACCATGGCCTCAGATTTCTCACCTCTGCACCGCCCCAGTTTTCAAAATTGTCAAATAAAATATATTTCAATATTTTTTTTTACGAAGACACCAATACATAAGTCTTGTGTCAATGCATATTAATGTATCTTTATACTATGGTCAGTGAAAAATGACTATGGTCTAATGATGGTCTAATGATCTGCCCTGCGTTATGTTTGAATAACCCCACAGGCAGTTCCGGCACAGTTCATGTTTTAATATCAATATGCTGTGTTCATCACCAGAGCGACTGGTAAACAAATGAACTTAACATTTATCATTAGCCAAAAGCCAATACTGTACATTAGACTCACTGCTGGAATGAAATGATCTTGAATACTCAAACGGTCAGAAAATAAATAAAAATGCTGTAATGTTTAAAAGTGCTTTGCGTAACTTTTCTGATGGAGGGTTTGTCAAATGCACTTCTCCAAAGAAATCTTATTGCTTTGTCTGTAATGTGTCATAATATGGTATTCAACCTTTCTATCCTCATGGAGACCAAAGCAGACCAAGTTCAGAGCAGATCTGTGGAGAGGCGATCTCGCTCACAGTCAGAATTCTTGTTTTTCTAGGTATTTTTGAGCTATAAAACCATTTGTAATTAAATCAATGCAAGGTGGAGCTGTTTAATGTCATCATACTGTAGAACATTCCAGGCAGAACAATGACATCTCCATAGAAATACAGTAAGTAGGTGATGGACCCTCTACTGGAAAAGTTACACAATGCATCTTTAAGTTCACATCTTGTTCACATTTTTTTTTCCCGGTTTTCCCAAATCTGTAAACGTATTTCTTTGTCTTGTGCTAAAACCATATTAAACCATTTTATCATATCTGTCTTATACCATTTTTTTTATTGAACTAAACGACTGTCTCTGTATTAAACTTCTGTCTCTCTCCTCCTCAGGTGGCGTGGGCACTGCAGCCACACAGCTGTGTAAAACAGTCAGCGATGTGACTGTGTTTGGAACAGCATCAGCTTCTAAACATGAAGCTCTCACTGAGGCCGGAGTCACACACCCCATCGACTACCGCACCAAGGACTATGTGGAGGAGATCCGCAAAATCAGCCCCAAAGGTATGTAAGGTGGGCTTTTCTATGGGGCAGAAATGAGCAATGATAAGTAGCGTTTGTAGCAGTGAAAAAGACTATTGATAAAGGTCTTAAATTACGACAAATTTAAAGTGATGATATAATGCTGTTACCTCATCAAAAACATACCTGGAGTTGTGTTTTGTCTCATTGACCCATGTCTGAGTAATCCTTTATTATTTGTCTACATCTCCAAAGCTCAAAATGCTCTGTTTCACTTTGTGATGTCATGAAGCAGTAGTTCTCAAGTTAACAGTTAAAGCTTTTATATTTAGTTCAGTAGAGATGGGCAATTCCAGAGCTGAAATGATCTTAATGATTCAAGTGAAGGTGTATGGAGTTTAAAAACACAATGGAGCACTTCCTGTATTACCGCATGACATCACAAGGTGGAATAGAGTTTTCAGATTGAGATTCCAGCCGAAATATGCAGAGTTTGCGTGTTAAACATGTGTGAATGAACCAAAACACAACTCCAGGTCTGTTTATGATGAGGAAACATTATAACATAGATAATACAATAGTGTAATATTGGCCCTTCAATATTAAAGCCATTACAACCACCAACTCGGGACTTCCCACTGAAAACAAATATTTGAACACTTTATTGCAATGTTTGGCCTAATTTAATTAAAATACGCTGTAATTAAGTCATAAATGATCAAGTGCAGTCATCATTTTTTATATCTTCCAAGTGTGGCAACCCCCAGCTTAGTGCCCCAGAGCATCTCCAAAAATAGGAGTAAATATTGGCCTATATTTGGTCCCATCTTTTCCATATTGAGGTTAGGGATGTTTCAAACACGGTGCATGCTATTGGGTATGAGACAGATAGTTCTAATATTTTGGGTGTCATAGCAGCAAAGAGTTCATGCATGACTAGAATAAGATTTTAGATTAAATTCCTAGGCAAAGTTGTTTTTTGTTTTTTTCTGTGTGGAGATTGCATTTTCACCCAGAGTTTGGCCTAGTGGAAATGTCTAACCATCTGAGGACTCCCCAGACAATATTTAGCAATTCAGAGAAACTTTCCATGTTAAATATAAATAATTTGATTGATTTTATATACCATAAAAACTAGGGGTGTGCATTGCCTTGAGTCTGACGATACGATGCATATCATGATATGCATGTCATGATTCAATATATGATCACGATATTTCCCCATACTAAAACAATGGATGATATGTTGCAATTTATCAATAATTATTTCTAATAATATAGTCAACTACACCTTCACGAGAACTAAATTGTATGAAATATAAGTTATCTTTTTTAAATCATGAGAACTGTGAATGTAACTAATGAATTTTAGTGAAAAATATGATTTAAAAAAATAGTTTCGGATGAATTTTGAATAGATTTGAGAATTGTGCGATGATGTATCACAATATATCACTGAATCGATTTTTTTCTTACACCCCTAATAAAAACATGGTGCAATGATCTTTCTACCGTAACGTCAAAAACATGCCTAAGAAGGTTTTGGATGTCATTCATGCATGTTTCAGTAATTTGGCGATCTCTTTTGGTCCTGTTCAAACCTTTTTATGATGAGCAATTCTCCCATAAATAAACAAACGCATGAGACAAAACTGGGCTCAACTTGACAAACCTAATGTGATGTCCAGTAGTTTTATTAGCAGGAGCTGATTGTGATGTGATAGCGCTCCAAAGGGGGAGTGAAATAACATTATAACATAGATCAGAAAACAGCATAACACTCCCTTCTTTTTGTTCTCATTAAAATATCCTTCATTCTCATTGAACTTCAGTTTTCGTCTTTCCTCTTGACACAGTTCGCAGCAGAACGTTCTGGCATGGAGCAGACTGTCAGCGTGGAGTTGAGTAATTTCCCAGAGCCTACAAATCCTCAGTCCATAGCCCCTTCATCGCTATTAATAAAGTCTAACTGGCGTCTTCTATAGATAAAGCTTTTTTTCAAGCTAAATTACACATCCGTTTCCTGTTTTTTTCCACAAATGCCCACTGCTGTGCCCCTCTGCAGCCAACAGAAAGAAGGCCCATTATACTAGACGGTCAGTGCGTAGTGTTTTCAATGAAATACAGACAGGAAGTTAGAAGGATTTGACACGCAGAAGAGACTCGATCTAATTGGGTCTTAGGATCAATGCGTAGCTACCTTTGCTTGTCCAACTTTGGGTTTTTGTCTGCCCGTGTGTGGAGGGTCAAGACGGAGTCGTGCTGGGAGACTCGTAGATCAATAGATGTTGGGTTTAACAGGCGAACTGAGGAGGGGCTGTCCAATTTAAAATGTCTGGCACAGGTCTGTAGTCGTTTTGGAGCTACACATTGGCCTGTAATGAATTGGGTTCTCACGTCAAGGAACATAAAACAGAATGTGGTTTTATAGTGAGCCCCGTTTGAGAGTTGTTATCATGTTTACTGTGATAAAAAGAGACTTCTGTTGTCATCTGCCTTGTGCCTTTTTTGTAGTTTTACTTCTACATTGGCGGCACGGTGGCTGAGTGGCTAGCACTCATGCCTCACAGCAAGAAGGTTGTGGGTTCGATCCCCGGGTCGCCCGGGCCTTTCTGTGTGGAGTTTGCATGTTCTCCCCGTGTCTGGATGGGTTTCCTCCGGGCACTCCGGTTTCCCCCATCAACCCAAAAACATGCCCTGTAGGTGTGAAAGTTGTGTGAGTGAGTGTTGGTGGTGGTCGGAGGGACCGTTGGCACCGGTTGGTTTGGCAGCCGCGCCTCCGTCAGTCTGTCCCAGGGCAGCTGTGGCTACAACAGTAGTTTACCACCACCAGGTATGGAGCGAATGAAGAATGCTCTGTAAATAATCCTCTGTAAAGCGTCTTTGTGACATCTGACTGTGAAAAGCGCTATATAAATAAACACTTAAATAAACACATTAAGTTTGCACACAACCTACAGCAAAATTGTGACTAAACCAGGGTTAAAACCAGGGCTAAATGATGACTAAATCGGGACTAAATCTGGGCTAAATGATGACTAAATCGGGACAAAATCTGGGCTAAATTGGGGCTAAATCAGGGCTAAATCTGGACTAAATTAGGGCTAAACCAATGAGTCAAATCGTGACAAGATCAGGGCTAGACCAGGACAAAACCAAATCTAGAATAAAGCTAAACTGGGACTAAACCATTGGTTAAGGTTGCCTATAAATTACAGCAAAATTAACTAAACCAGGACTATATCAAGGCTAAACCAGAACTGGTACAAAGCTAAACCAGGACTAAACCAGGACTGAACCCAAAATTAACCTAGAGTTAACCCAGGACTAGGACTAAGCTAAACTGGGACTTAACCGGGACTAGAAGAAAGATAAACCAGGAGTAAACCGGGACTAGAATAAAGATAAACCGGGACTAAACTTGGACTAGAACAAAGCTAAACTAGGACTTAACTGGGACTAGAACAAATCTAAACCGGGACTAGAACAAAGCTAAACCGGGACTAAACCGGGACTAGAACAAAGCTAAACCGGGACTAAACCGGGACTAGAACAAAGCTAAACCGGGACTAAACCGGGACTAAAACAAAGATAAACCAGGACTAAACTGAGACTAGAGCAAAGCTAAACCGGGACCTAACCAGGACTAAATCAGTGTGAACACACCTTAAGACTGTCATCCACCTCTGATTGGATTCTTTACTCATGTCTTCTCATTTTTGTGAATATATTTCTCCAGTTTCATTCTTAGTTTATTTTCCAATATACAAGAAAGAGCACTGCCCAATTTTCAATCTTACAAAAGTTTATAAAAGTCTCTCCCACAGGCAGTGACTGATGAAGTGATAAACAAAATAACCTGATAAAATGTCTTAAAATATTTGTGTGATATCAGTGCTGCAGACATAGTGAAACCTGTTGCGCTGTCTCTTTGGCTCGTGGACTTTTCCATTTAGGGCCTGGATAAACATTTGGAAAGTGTTTTATCCCCCAGGACTTATCAGTGACAAGAGCAAAACATAAAACAAGAGAAGCTTCAATCCCCTTACTCTTCTCTCACAAACAACGCACGGGAAAGAGCTATTTATTAGTTTGAAATTAGTCCAGATTCTAAATATTTGATTTCGTTTGAGGGCCCTGTTTTCACTCACTGCTTTATTGGATGTTTTCTTTTCCTTCTTTAAACATATATTAAAGGGCCTAAGGGTAAAAATTACCCTTGTGAGCTTTATAATGTTATAATGCAGTTATCTCATCAAAAACATACCCAGAGTTGCGTTTTGTTTCATTCACACGTTTGAGTATTATTAGTATAACTACATTTCCAAAGCTCAAAAATGTTCTGTTCCACTTTGTGATGTCAGGAAGCTGTAGTTTTCAGGTTAACAGCACCATTTTACCTTTAGTTTAGTATCGATTGGCAATTCTAGGTCTGAAATTATCCAGATGATTCTAGTGAAGGTGGATAGGGTTTAAAAATACAGTGGAGCACTTCCTGTATTACTACCATCCATCCATCCATCTTCTCCCGCTTAATCCGGCTGGGTCGCGGGGGCAGCGTGCTGCCCAATACTCATAGCACCTGACCCCCCCTATGAACCCCTCTGCAGGTGGTGAGCCCACAGGAGGGTGGACAACATGGTCCTTGATGTTAGTTCATAGGGGTGCTGCATGTTTTGGGTTGATGGGGGAAACCGGAGCACCCGGAGGAAACCCATCCAGACACGGGGAGGAACATGCAAACTCCACACAGAAAGGCCCGGGCGACCCGGGGATCGAACCCGCAACCTTCTTGCTGTGCCACCGTGCCGCCTGTATTACTACATGTCTGTTTGAGAAAAGAACTTAAATATGGCTTAAATATGCAGTGTGGTACATCAATACTTGATTTTAGTCTGGTCACTGGTGAATCTCCCTGTTTTCAATTGGACATGATTGACAGGTAGAGTAGCCAATCAGGGACACACATAGCAGAAAAAATAAAGGAACAAATATATATCAGAAAGGGCTGAAAAACATTTAGATTTTGGCAAAATCTGTGCAATTTCCTTGTGGATTTAAAATCAATTATTGTTTTAGATTTTTTTTTTTTTTTTTTTTAGGATTCAACTTTATTGCCATTACACATGTTTAAATACAAGATAACAAAATGTAGTTTAGCAATTAATCAGGAGCAGCAAGTGCAATATATACAGAATGTGGAGAGTATATCCAATATAGACAATATAAAGTATATTCCAGGGTGGATTGTAGTTTGTAATGAATATATACAGTGGCAAGAAAAAGTATGTGAACCCCTTGGGCTTTCTTTGTTTTCTGCATAAATTAGTCATAAAATGTGTTCTGTTTTTAATTTAAGTCACAACAATACAATCATACATTCTTCTAAAGTAATACTGCAGGAAAAAAATGTGTTTTGATTTTTGTTTATTGAACACAAGCAGTCAACATTCACATACAGGGAGGATAAAGTATGTGAAACTCGACATTTAGTAGCTAGTTGACCCTCATTCTGCAGCAATAACCTCAACCAAACGTTTTCTATAGTTGCAGATCAGACCTGCACAACGGGCAGGAGGAATTTTGGACCATTCTTCTTCACAGAATTGTTTCAGTTCAACAATATTTTTGGGTTGTCTGGTGTGTATTGCTCTCTTGAGGTCATGCCACAGCATTTCAATGGGGTTGAGGTCCGGACTCTGACTTGGCCACTCCAGAAGGCGCAATTTCTTTTTTTTGAACCATTCTTTTGTTGATTTACTTGTATGTTTGGGGTTGTTGTCTTGTTGCATCACCCATCCTTGTTTGAGCTTCAGCTGGCGGACTGATGGTGTTAAGTTTTCCTGCAAAATGTCTTGATTGATGACAGCAATCCATCCAGGACCTGAGGCTGCAAAACAGCCCCAAACCATGATGCTTCCTCCACCATATTTCACAGTTGGGATGATGTTTTGATGCTGGTGTGCTGTGCCATTTTTCCTCCATACATACCATTGTGTGTTCTTTCCAAATAGCTCAATTTTTGTTTCATCTGGCCAAAGAATGTTTTGCCAGAACTGCTGTGGAACATCGAGGTGATCTTTTGCAAACTTTTGACGTGCAGCAATGTTCTTTTTTGTCAGCAGAGGTTTCCTCCGTGGTGTCCGCCCATGAACACCATTCTTGTTCTTGTTGAGGTGTGAACAGAAATGTTTGCATGTGCCAGAGATGTTTGTAAGTCTTTAGCTGATGCTCTAGGACTCTTTCTCACCTCACTGACACTTCTGCTCTGTGCTCTTGCTGTCATCTTTGTAGGACGACCACGCCTGGGGAGAGTGGCAACTGTCTTGAACTCCCTCCATTTGTACATAATCTGTCTCACTGTTGAGACATGGACATTAAGGCTTTTAGAGATACTTCTGTATCCCTTCCCAGCTTTATGCAGCTCAACAATTCTTGCTCGCAGGTCTTCACTGAGCTCTTTGGTGCGTGGCATGGTTCCCATGTGACAATGCTTCTTCAAAACAGCTATCTCAAGATTAGTGTGGGTTTTTAAAGGGTGGGGCAGCTTCAATCAACACCTGCAATCTCATCACAGTAATTGGGCTCCATAATGGGTGAGACCTGGCTCAAATTAGCTACTGTAGTAGTCATTAGCGTAGGGGTTCACATACTTTTTCCACCTTGCACTATGAGTTTTTTTACATGATGTGTTCAGTGAAAAGGTGAAAACACATAATTTTGTATAGTATTAGTTAAACCAGAAGGTGTTTGTATATTGTGGTGACTTACATGAAGATCAGGAAACATATTATCCCAAATTTATGCAGAAATCAGAGAAATCCCAAAGGGTTCACATACTTTTTCTTGCCACTGTACAAATAAATAAATAAAGATGGCAATTAAATTATGCTCCATTTGAACACTGGCTGCCAAATTTGCATAAAGAACACTAGATCTATACGCTTACAAATCAATCGTAAATACAAAGTTAATATCCTGAATTAATTTTAAAGCTGTATTATTTTATTTTCAAACCATACAAGTAAGAAGTAGGCTTTTACAGCGATCATACTAGTTCATATAATAGCTCTCAAACCTTCACTATCACTAGTATTCACATGCATGAGTTTTCTTTATATGTGCAGAGCTTGGAACAGCTTTTTCAGACTAATGCTTAAATTGATTGTAGCAATGCTTATGATTGTGACAATATAATAGTAATAGTAATAATTTTATTGATGCAAACTTAGAAGTAACAAAGTGCCGCTGTTAGTTCTTTACAAGTTGAGTATCTCACCTTAAATGAAAGTAGATGAACAAGAGCGACAGTGGCTCAGCTGGTCCACTGTTTGAGTGTTTGGCGGTTCAAATCCTACTTTCGACATAAATATTTGCCCATTATTGGACTCTGACCCACAGGTTGGCGTGCGAGTCCAGCTCCCACAGATTAATGCTCTCATTCTGACCTCAAGGTGAAAAAACTTTATATAAAAATATGACCATTTTACGATTTAGTCATTTATTTTGCAGTGCTTGGTAGTACTTGGCTTCATGGTAGTGTGAGTGAACTGTGCGGTGAGAGGGGAGATGGGAGGACTTGGCTGCTCTTCTGTTGTGAGTTTGTAGCACTGATTAAAAAAAAAGGTGATAACAAAGTGTCTCTGCTTTTTCAGGGTGTGACATTGTCCTGGATCCACTCGGAGGATCAGACACCCACAAGGGCTACAACCTGCTCAAGCCCATGGGCAAACTCATCACCTACGGTAAGTCCTGCAGGTCAAGTTTAATAGTTCTAATAATGTGGCATTCAGTTTCTAGTGGGATGATTTAATTTTCCTAAATGTGGGACAAGAGGCAATTTTTCGTATCATTAATTACACTGTACTTGTAGTATCCAAAAGGCAAATTCACTAATGTTGAACCTGATGATTTCTGCTAATGACTAGACATTTGAACTTGATGTATAACCACAGAAATCAGCATTTTAACAATATTCACGTTAATGCCCATCCATGTATCAAATAGGGGTGTAACGATATCCAAGTCTCACGATACGATGTCGTCACATATGAAACTCACAGTACGATATTTTTTGTGATATGGTGGGGAGACACAGATATGATATTCTACATAATAACAAGACTGACATTCTAAAATGCTTTGACCAGTCATTTGTACAACATTTATTGTCATTAGGGATGGAATGAAATCCAAATCTCTCTGTACCATATTTTCACCATGTACATCTCACGATACGAAATTTATGGCAATATTTTCTGGAGGTTCACAAAACTGTGAATCTGCTCCTTTTTCCTCTAAAAATGCCTTCACAAGACTTAATCCAAAGAATGAAGATTTCAAAGTGCTTAGAACAGTTATTTTCTTCATGTCATCTGCACTGAAACGGAGCAAAGGATCATGGTCTATGTAGTTCCCTCTGTTTTTTTTGGGTTTTTTTTAGCAATTTCTGCGTCAGAACTATTCATTTAAGCTAAGAGACTTGTGATTCGATAGATTGGGATGGTCCACGATATTATTGTGAGACCTTTGACAAAACGATATCACGTTATTGCTACATCCATAGTATCAAATATTATTAGACTATAGAATGTTGTGATGTGATTTTGACATCCAGCAGTACTTTTCAAATACACTGATTTTCATAGGACATCATAAGATTCTAGTGGATTCTTGAGCCGTGTTATAATATTACCTCCTTAAAAACATACCTGGAGTTTGCATGCATACATTAGAGTAATTATAAAGGATTACTTAGTCTAATTCTCCAAAGCTCAAAATGCTCTGTTCCACCTTGTGATGTCATGTAGTGGTAGTTTTTAAGTTTACAGCTCCTTTTACCTTTTGCTCAGTGGAGATTGACAATTCCAGGACTGATGCAAATGATTTTAGTGAAGGTGTATGGAGTTTAAAAACACAGTGGAGCACTTCTTGTATTGTATTGTATGTACAGTGTTTTCTGTTTGAGAGAAGAACTTAACTAAATATGCAGGATTTGTGTGTTAAACATGTAAATAAAAGAAAACACAACTCCAGATATGCTTTTAATAAGGGAATAACATTCTACCATATGTCACAAAATAGCATAATCTGGGCCCTTTAATGAAGTAAATGTAATATTTCCTCTAAAGTGATGGTAACTGTTTATGATGAAGAAACAACATTATAACATAGATCAGAAAATAGCGTAATATGAGCCCTTTAAAGAGATGAGATATCTTTTAAACTTTAGAAACCGACTGATCCACTTCTCTGTGTCGGGTCTAGAAAATGACACCCAAGTCGCCATCATGACTTTGAATGGTTTATGAGATTTTAGAGGAAAACAGTATGCGTCAAATGGTTTTATCCAACCACGAAGTACACAAATTACTGAAACAAATTTAAAGGCCATCTCTGTTATGGAAATATTTGTGGCACTTGTTATGAACTGCTTCAGGCCATTTCCAAACACTGGCTTTCTCCAAACTGATTCTCCAAAAACCTTGTTGCAAAACTAAGCCTGTAAGTTTGGATCCAAGTCGGTATTTATTATAATTTTGACATTTTAGTATCTTTTATGAAATATAGCCTAATTGACTGGACCTCAGAGATTGTTCTTTAAATGGTCCATAGCTTCATGTTGGCTACAGAGCAAAAACGGTGACGGGAAGAGTACTTTTAACATGTATTTAGTCACAGAATACTGAATACTTGCATTAAAATCTATGCTGCAACATAGTCTGATACACTGGCCAATCAGAGTATTATATTCTGTATACTTGGAGCACTTTATTATAGTGTAAAGATGCAACACAGCATCAAAAAAGCTTTATTTGTTTCACCGTTTGAGAAGCATTTCCTCTCACTAAATGGAAAAGGAAAAATCACACATGCCTCACCACAAGAATGGGGGTTTTCAATTTTCTCTCTGATTCTGTGCAGTTTGAAGCCTAAATTACATGATAAAATTTAGATTTTAGAAAAGAAACCGCCAGATGAAAAAGTAACTGGACCAAAATACATATTCTCTGTACAGGTTTTTAGTTGCTTCCCAGCACTGATTATAAATGTAGATGCAATTTTCGGCTGGACAAAATGGATGAGCTTCTTGGTGGGCTGTGACCTCAAATTGCTCGCTGTCCGTAGGAAGCTCTTACCCCCGCTCTTACCATGTGAATCTCAAAGGAGTATTCATGCTACAGTGGGCACGGCTGGTATCTCCATGGACTGGGCCTATACGCCGCATTTAGCTCCCAAGACCCCCCCCGGTCACCCCTCCAGCCCTCTGTACTGTCCCAGGACCTCCTCTCTTCCTCTCACTCCTCTTCCAGCTTATCACAAGTATGCGTGGGGAACAATGGGAGTCCTATGAAGCAGTACCAGGAATGTGTCTCTGTATTCTGTATGTAGAGAGGCTGAGTTCAGGCCCCGTGTCCTCTTTTACCCCCAGTGAGATGGGACAAAGGGGGCAGGAGGAGTTGGAGTAGTAGTTGTAGTTGTAGTAGATGTTGTAGTAGATATAGATGTAGAAGTGGTTGTAGGAGTTGTTGTTGTTGTTGTTGGTGTTGTTGTTGTTGTTGTAGTAATTGTAGTAGTAGTTGTAGTAATAATTGTAGTAGTAGTTGTAGTAATAATTGTAGTTGTAGTTGTAGAAATAGTGGTTGTAGTAGTTGTTGTAGTAGCAGTTGTAGAAGTAGTTGTAGTAGTAGTCGTAGAAATAGTTGTAGTAGTAATTGCTACAGAAACATGGAGGGAGTACTAGAGGGTAGCAGTATGGGCTAATGATAAACTGTACCAGCAGACAGGCTTTTAAGTAGTGCTTGTAGTAAAAGTAATGATCATGGCAGTGAATCTTGTACTTGTCACTATTAATTTTGAACTAACAGGCTATGTAAACATTGCAAAGTAATATAAATGTACTATTGGAAAACCTATATGTACCTGGAGTGACAAAACATTTACTATGAAATATAGTAAATGGATTGATTGACCACAGAAAATAGAAAAAATAAGAGAGGCAAAAAATCTAAATGTTCAAATCATTTAATATTGCCAATGTTAAAATAATGCTTTTGGCACTTAGAGTACAGACTAAATGACAGTGGGAGGAGTAACCAAAACACTGTAAAGATATTAGGTAAGAGTAAGTGTGGTGTCCAAGAACTATCTGAGAGGTGCAGTTGTATAAAAGGTTGATGTGCTTGACAAAGTGCAGTACTGCCATATATACCTAGTCCCAGACCATTTCCTGTGCCAAAACCTTTAATTATGATTTAAATATTGTCTTTGGTAGTAATAGTATTAGTACTAGTAGTAGTAGTTTTGTTTTAGCAGCATGGTTGGATACCAAATCCCAGTGTACAGAGTATAATATGACAGAGTGAAGCAGAAGGGGGCATGTATGTGGTGACAGGAAGAGCAGAGGTGCTAAAGAGGGCTTTGGTGTGATCTGGAGGTGAGAGAAGAGAGAAAGCTCAAAATGAATAGAACTCCGTACGGGTAGATTTACATAACTGTCATATATGAAGACTGAGAATGTGAAAGTATTGAGCATTTATTTATCTCATGTCCATATTAAAGGAACACTTAATAAATGCTCTTCTGTAAGCATTTAGGTTAATCAAATAAGTGTGCAATCAGGGTAAAACTCAATATCTTTTGGTATAAAAATTAAAGAACTGTTACTATCATCTTATCCAGCAACACATGCAATTCATTTTTCTAAAGGACTTATTGAAAACCAGGACATTAAAGGGCCTGCATTGTCCTATTTTCTAAGGTATAAATGTTGTTTCCTCATCAAAAACAGACCTGGAGTTTTGTTTTGTTTCATTCACACATGTTTAAAACACAAACCCTGCAAAGCCCTGTTCTTCTCAAACTGAAAACACTGTTCCACCTTGTGATGTCATAATTATAGACTGTATTAAAAAGTGGACAAGCAAGTGTAACATCACCCATGGCGTCAAATGAAGTTTGCAATGCTAACGGTTACAGGAGTGAGTCCATTTATATATCCAGTGTATGGTCATAATACAGGAAGTGCTCCACTGTATTTTAAAACTATTATCCAGCTTCATCGTTTGGATAATTTCAGCTCTGGAATTGCCTGGGGAAAAAAAAGAAAAGCTGTTAACTTGAAAACTACCACTACATGACATCATAAGGTGGAGCGGATCATGGAGATGCAGACAGACTAATAATAAAGAATTACTCAGCCTGAATGAAACACAACTCTAGGTATGTTTTTGAGAAAGTAATAACATTCTAACATGGCTTAAAGCTCACTAGAGTCCATTTTGTGTAATATGTGGAACTATTTTAAGATCAGTTGTTGAAGGTTGACTCATTGGCATTGTGTATAATTTTATCAAAGATGAAAGTGAGCAGTTTAAACGTGTGTGCTACACAAATAAACTGTGATTTGATTAAAAAATAAATCTCATAAGCCAAATTTATGGAGGACCTAATGAGCCTCTTTTGGACCATTATCAAAGAAACATATTTGGGTAATATTGTGGAATTATTGTGAACTTTTAACCTCCATCACATCACAAAGCTGGTTTTTAGTTTGCGACCACCCATCCAGATGAAAGGAATGGAGACATTCTTTGTACCTGTCATTTGTTAGCTTTTAAGTGACGACATTAAACCAGCACAACAGGCAAATGTCTTCAGCTAAGTTAGACCTGACCAAGCCTAGCTCCAGATCTAGAGATGGATCTAGAGATGGATGGGTAAAATATAGAGGTTAAATAGTCCCAAATGTACACCTTAAAGTTCCTCTATTACGCTAAACTCTCTCTTACCTCCTCAAAAACATACCTGGAGTTGTGTTTTGTTTAGAGGTAAGATCGGGCCTAAAAAATCCAGCCCGACCCGACCCGCAGGTATTAAAGCCCAACCCGACCCGAGCCCGACCAATTAACTTCATTTGCAGGCCCGAGCCCGAAGCAAACCCGAAATTTTCATGCGGACCTGCGGAGGGGAAGATTATTAAAAGGGCGTCGTTCACGTGTGCAGAGCATGCGCTGGCTCTGCAGATCCTGCTCTGGCTCTGGCTCATGCTCTGCGCACGAATTTAACTGTTTATTTATTTTAAAAAAGTCAGCGAGAGAGAAGCCCGGCCCGACCCGAAGCAATGATTGACATTTTCGGGTCGGGTCGGGCTCGGGCTCGGGCTTAAGATCTTACCTCTAGTTTTGTTCCATTCACACATGTTTGAGTAGCCCCTTTCAATCGACCTTCCATGTTTTCATTGCTTCTGCAGGTGCGGCTAACATGTTGGCAGGCCAGAAAAAGAACCTGATTGCGGTGGCGAAGAACTGGTACCATCAGTTCTCCATCCACACGCTGAGTCTGATCCAGGGCAACAAGTCTGTGTGCGGGTACCACCTGGGCTACCTGGACGGAGAGACAGAGCTCATCACCCAGACCATGAACACCCTCCTGGATCTGTACAAGCAGGGCAAGGTCAAACCACGCATCGACTCCACCTGGCATCTCGAACAGGTAAGACGAAACTCTGAACTGTCCTGTAGGATAAAGTTTAAATACTAGTACAGACATATACAAACATACATGGCTTGAAAAGGGGGTGGGTGGAAGTCTTTATACTGTCCCGTAGGAATAAAGTTCAAAGATTCCCGGTTGAAAATTTGTATTATTGTTCCACTGAAGAAAATGCATCTCAAACAGGTAGGACAAGACTCTATACTGTCCTGTAGGAAGAAAGTTTAAAGTTCCCCCAGTTAACAAATATTATTATTGTTCCACTGAAGAAAATGCATCTCAAACATGTAAGAAAAGCTATTTAGTTAGAATATTTACTATAACAATACAGACACAGATACAAACATGGATGGATTGAAAAGGGGATGGAAGTCTCTATACTGCCCTACAAAGGCAAAAGACCCTAACTCGAGTGTGAAACTGAGAAAAATGACTACGAAGTTTTTGTTTTGTCCAAAAGTATAATAGGTAGGGGTACCAAAATTTGAAATCTAGTTGCTATAATGGAGAAATACTAGTTGTGAAATTTTGGGAGCCTTACCCCTTATGCTTTTGGACTTTTTTGAAAACTTTTTACTTTTGGAATAACTTCAAAGTCATTTTTCACAGTTTCACACTTTGGCGAGTTAAGGTCTTTTGCCTTTGTAGGGCAGTATAGTGTCTGCAGGGAATAAACTTCAAAGTTCCACAGTTGAACATTATTTTGGTAATGATATTGTTCCTTTGAAGAAAATGCTTGTAATGTCGAAACTTAGCAGTCCAAAGATGGCATAGGCACTATTCTATGAAATTAAGTGTAAAAATGTGTATTATGATATTAAAACGCAATCACTAAAAAGACTGTTGAACTACAGTAGGCCTGTCATGATAACACATTTTGAAGTTTGATATTTTGCTGAAGTAAATATAAATGATACACAAGAATATTGAAACTCATTTATGCCACTGACACAATACACCGAAAGCAGATTTGAACCACAAAAACTTCTAAATCTTACATCATGAGCTGCAATAAATAAATAGCAGAATGAATCACTTAGTGCTTAGTTTGCATCTGTAATGAGCCATAAAAGTTATTAATTCAACCTTCTTCGACTCAAATCTCATTATACAGCCAGAAAATCCCCCACAATGTCCCAGCAGGGCAAAGAAAATGTGCACACAATAAATACCCAAAAATATTTTGCTCCATCTGTCATGTATTGAATTCTAAGTTCATATAATGATTATCATGACAGACAGAGAACCAGCACAAAAGAATTATAGCCGTTATACTTGGGCTGGGCCTGTGATGCCAAACCAAGGGCTTGAGGACCAAACTTTGGGACCTCAAAGCTTCATTGGGCATCCGAAGATCACAAGAGGTCCAAAATGGCTTGCTAAAAAGAGAAGATAACATGAATAAGAAAAGATGAACCTTTATTTGTCCCACAATAGGGAAATTACAGATAACCACAAAGAGGAAAATCATTATAATAAGTGGAAAGCAATTTAAATATTGATTGTGGTTTTAATATCTTTACGAATCACTGAAACTTGGCACAAAAACATTTTTTCTTAAAAATCTGTCTGGTAATAATGAATCAACTGGTAAATTGGGAGTTTTTGAGAGAATAAGGTTGGCAACTACTGGGCGATATGACAAAAGGAATAGCCATAAATGTCATTTTAAAAGTGCATTGCAACTTAGTGGAGGCTCCGTCATATGCTTTTATGCATTGAGATGTTATTGCTTTGCTTTGTCTGGAATGTTTCGCAGTATGGCATTAAACCAAACTAGAAAACCAAATTAGACAAAGTTAGAGGTCAGATCTTTGAAGAGGCTGTCAGAATATCTGTTTTTCTAGACATTTTTGAGCTATAAAAACACTTATAATTGAGTAAATGTAAGGTAGAGCTGCTTAATGTCACACTGTGGAACAGTTCAGGCAGAGCAGTGGTATTTCCATAGAAAAAAAGAAGGTGACAGACCCCCAACCTAAAAGTTACACAGTGCACCTTTTAAACAAAACATTGCTTTTCCCTCCCTGACCGTTTAACACAAAAAGTTTTCAGTCTCAAACTTCTTCCTAAGCCATAAAAGTAGATTCACTTCATCCAGTCTATCCAGGTTTGTCTTGGACTTGTTTAACAGACTTTTAATAGTCGCGTCCATAAGGTGTTTTGATTTTGAGCAGGTTTAATCACCGTGATGGTTTACATTACAAAGCTACCTGCCCCGGAGCGCTGCAGAGTTGTTATGGAAAAGTGCATCCTCACTGAAATCCAATCTGGTGCCAGTGAGCCTTCCGCTGGTTGGCATTACATGGAAAGCATTACCATGGAACCAGATTAGTAATAAGTAATGTTCTGATCAAATATAATGGGGATTAGATGTGCATGATAATGTTGTTTTATGAAATGGGTGTATGCTTTTAACGTTAATGACCATCCATTCATCAGGTTTAGTGTTACTTTCTTCACTTTCTTGAGCTTAAAGGCAGATTTGAACAGTTTTCAAAATGTTTGCAGTGCTCACAAGTTATTTCCTATTCATTTTATGTATTCTGAGCATCTTAACTCTTCACCAGGATGAGAACTTTTCACAACCCTTTAAAGATCCTATATTGACTTTTGTGAGCTTTGAATAGCGTTATAATGCTGTTACCTCCTCAAAAACATACCTTGAGTTGTTTTGTTGTTGTTTTTTTCTGTTTGTGAGAAGAAAAAAAATCAGCCTTAATATGCAGGGTTCGTGTGTTAAACGTGTGAACAAAACAAAACACAACTCCAGGTATGTTTGTGATGACAAAAGAACATTACATAGAACATAGAACATAGAAATGAACATAACATAGAAAAGAACAGAGTAATATGGGCTTTTTAAAGGTAAAATGTTGCATCGAATACATTGCAAAGGTGCTGGAATAACCTAACAGCATGGTATGTTTCAGAAATTATTTAGAAATTTAAGAGTACAACAAAATGGTACTCCTGAGATGTTTTGAAAGGCTAAATTAAATGCCAAAACCCAAGAGAGGTAACATTTTGTGAGAGACATATGGACAGAAAAATCGTGTTATTTCTAGCAGAAATAGTAGCAGCAGTAGTATTAGCGGTGTTGGTTACAGTAAGAACTTGTCATTTTACACTTTTATTTTTATCCTTTCCCCAAATCCAAAGCCTGTACTTCCTCTTATGCTTTGTACCACCTCAAAAATATTGTGAAAATTGTGAAAAACGGTGATAATAAAGCTGCTGTTTTTCTGTGCTGCCTCTTGTTGAGGTATTTCTGAAGAATGTATGAAGAAAGAAGTGGGTAGTAATTTAACTAAAGCTTTTGCACTGTGAAACTTTGGTGGTGTCCCCATGGAAATGTCTAGAATGTTCCACAGTGTACTAGTAAATTAAACCTACTATCACAAGGAGGCAGGTTACAGCACTGTGCTACATTACAGTTAAGATCTGTGGAGACAATAAATTACCATATGGTTTGGGTGGTTGGGTGTTTCCTGCGAATTATACTCAGGTGCGACTTATATGTTAAATTTTTCACACTGACAGTCCATAGACCAAATGAATCCTATATATGAATCAAAAAAATAAAAATCATTATCCGTTTTTTCATTTTGGTTTTAGAGACAGATAATAAAGAAAATAGTTTTTTTTATTTTCTTATTTTTGGTTCTATATTGAAAAACGAATGAACAAATGATACACGGATTGTTCTCTATTGGGTTGTTTTTATTACTATAACTTCTAGAACCTGCCTTTCAAGATGAAATGTTGATTCTTGATCTCTGATTTTATCAAATAAATTTCCCCCAAAAAGTGCGACTTATAGTCCAGAAAATACAGTATTGTATTTTTGTGCAACAGAAACCCCTGTAATGAATAAACACTAGATGGATATGTTGAATATCTTAACATGGAAATTTTCAGAACATTTCCATGGAAACAAGCAAGAAGCAGACTCTTCACTATAAAAGTTAGGCAGTGCACGTTTAAGCCAGCACACCTTTCTAGTCGTTTTATAAGGCGTATGTTTAAATTAATCATTTATTAACCAACCATTTCCAGTTCAGATATAAAGGCGTCATTTGCTGATACCAACGAAACTAACTTATCACAAAAGTTTATTCTTCATGTAGGCCTAACTTGCATTCACAGCCAATGACTAGTATTAAATGGGTCATAAAGACATTATACATGCATTGGTCTAACCTTGAAACAATACTCGTGAACCAATACCTGATCTGGACTGGACCTGATAATCTAATATCAACTTTACAGATAAATGGGAATTTGTTTTGACTGCATGCATTAGAATAATAACTGTATTGTATATTCAAGACTGCAAAAAGCACATGCCCACTGCTCTGTGCTTACTTTGTCCTCCAATTTTACTTTTTTTTTATCGGTGATACGTGTAGGATTCAGCAGTGCCGTGTACCCATTTTGGTACAAATGAAAAAAAAAAGGGAAAAACTGCAGCTATCCATCAGAGCTGCAGACTCTATGTTGCGATGATGTGTACAAAGACGTCAGCTACTATGACCACTGCAGTTTTTGAACGCAGAAATCAACAGACTAGTTTTTTTATTAAGTCGTTTTTAGATGAATATTGAGATTTAAAATATGCTAATTACATTATAATTAGTCTTAAAGCATGTCTACTGAGGCAACAAGATTTCTTCAAAAAGCAACCAAAGAGAATATTGCAGCAGTCGAAGCTACAGGGTTAGTGAGTCTCTGGCAGCAAGGAGTAGGCAAGAGAAGCCATGTTCAGAAGAACCGTTCATGATTTTCACTCAGTGTTTCATTCATGTTCAGGACACTTTGTGTTCAGAAGAAATCATTAAAACTGTTAATGACATTTGAGGACTTTTTTTTTTACTTTTTTTTTTTTGTGGAATCCCTTATGCGGCCCACCCTCACCCAGACTCTGCCTCCAGCGGCCCCCAGGTAAATTGAGTTTGAGACCCCTGCTTTAGAGGAATATGTCTGCACAGTTTGGCAGATTTACAACACATTTCAGGATGAGTCATTTCTCAAGGGTGCGTTTGTTTTGTACAGCTGCACCTCCCAAATCCATATGAAAACCAGGTGCTGTACAATATCTGCTCAGACTGGGTGTGGTCATGTCACCGAGCCCAAAGGAGAACAGTGCATCTTATCACTATAGCGACGCTGTCTGCATTGGCTGTGTACACAAACAGTCTGATTATTACCTGATTATCAGATTATTGAAATGTCAATAGTGGCTTGAAAATGTGAAAAACAGAACTAGTTCATTTTTAAAACTGTTCAAATGTGGTAAGTCCAAGAAAGTGACGCCAAAATGTGATTATAATCTGATTTCTGGAGCTTTTTAAGATGATTTAAATTACATGCAAATCACAAAACCTGAGTAATTAAAAGGACCATGATCAAAAAGAAATCAGAAGGTTTAGCTGTGTTCATGTTATAAATCATGTTATAATGTGGGCATATAACCACAGCCAGTTGCATTTTTTTCCACAAGGGAAATTATAGGGAAATGAAATGTCACAATATACTATAATAACAAATAGCAATAAGATAATAATAAAAATAGCCAGCAAAAATGGCAAGAGACTGATGTCAAGGCATAATTATATACATTTATGTACAAGTAAAAATAAAATATAGAAATATAGTAATGCAAATATACCTCACTGTGTGCATAAATATTAAGCAGGTTGTATTTATGCAGATTCATTTTATGACACTATTGATTATTTGCAACAAAATGTTTGATGGTTCTGTGATCAAGCCTCAATATCTTTGCAATTTCCGAGTACCGCATTCATCTGAAAGACTTTTTACAATTGTGGACTTTTCAGAGTCAGTTAAATCTCTTTTTTTAGCCCCGTTTGCCTGAGGAAAAGAAGCTGCCTAATAATTCTGCACTCCTTGGAATAGGATAATGCTGATCTGCTTAGGCTACACCCTCCCTCGATAGACAAGTACACATTACCTGATAAATCTGATAAGAATTAAACTTTATACAGCTTGGAGTTGGAGAATATGCATAAAAATCATGATATGGTCAAAATACCCACTTTAATTGTGCACACAATGTACAAGAGGCGAGTAAGGAGAAACAGTGCAGGACATAGGCTTATCTATATATTGCATAAGGGGGAGTTGTTGTACAGTTGAATCTAATGTGAGTTATCGGTTTTCTTTTGGATTATTCACTCCTGTGCTGGTTGTAACATGCTTTTTTTTTCAAATATTGGAGCAAAGACAAAAATTAAAAGGCTCTGAAAACCCATTGATAACTAACACGTTTCTGATGATTAAAAAAACATGTATTTACAAAAAGTTCTTTTGTAAACACATAAAAAATCAGATCTGATCTAGTTATCTGATTATTCTAGTTATCTGATTTTTACTGGAGAAGACTGAAAGTGTTGCCAGTCAAATTAATTTAACACTGAAGCAAATAAAGTGCCCAAAAGACAAACTCACTGGAGACTGAAAACTGCTGTCCCAAGTTGATCCATTTTTGGCAGTGTTTTGATTATCCGTGGCTTTCCGGATAATGAAAAGTTGTATATCTTTTCAATGGTTAAAAGTCGTCAAAATGGCTGCAATAAACAACAAACTGAAACCCATGTCTCTAGTGAGGCTTTTTCTATGTTTTCCTCCATCTCTCACTTAAGGAGTTTGCCCTTTCCCAGTGGAGTTTCAATGATCCAGCGCATTCTTTCCTCTATGAAACCTGTACGCCTCAGTATTTGTTTATTAATGTTTAACTATGACTCCATACTTAATAATAATAATAATAATGCATCAGTTTTATATAACGCTTTTCAGGACACTCAAAGACTCTTTACAGAGCATTATTCATTCACTCCAGACCCGGTGGTGGTAAACTACTATTGTAGCCACAGCTGCCCTGGGGCAGACTAACGGAAGCGAGGCTGCCAATCTGCGCCATCGGCCCCTCTGACCACCACCACCATTCACACACACACCACTTTCATACTAGGCAATGTGGGTGATGTGCCTTGCCTAAGGAAACTACGACAGTTTTTGCCACTGGCGCCCCCCTGTGGCACCTGGAATTCCCAGTGGTCCCAGTGGTACTTGATCTAGTGTTACTTTTATTACGGGTATAATCGCTGTCTGTTGATACTTTGCAGTGACATAGCGCTGCGGTGTTCCATGTTTGTCTGTGGAGTAATGCTCAGCAGTTACCATGGCGACCTAATACGCACATTAGCAAACACTTCGTGCCAAAAATGTTCAAAAAAGTAGTCAAAATAGTCAAAAAACTCAAGAAAAAATACTAAATTTAAACTTAATTTGTTTTCAGGAGCCTGTGACCAATCCCAGTGTTCATAATTCTGTTTGTGTTTGATTTTCAGCGTACTGACTGAAACGGACACAAATCTGCTCATGTGTTGTAGTTACTTCTAAATAATTTCTTTATGGGCAGATTTTGTTAAAGATTCTCAGATTAAAGTCTAATTTAAGTGACAGTACATCAGTGAAACATACAGGACAACAGTAAACACACCGTTATGTAACAGATAATACTCCCTACAACTGTAAAATAACTCGCCTTTATGTAACAGATAATACTTCCTACAACTGTAAAATAACTCACCTTTATGTAACAGATAATACTCCCTACAACTGTACAACAACTCACCCTTATTAGTAATTTTTCTATTTTATTTTGACTTGTACATTTACATTTATATCATTATGTCTGATTTCACACCTCTTTCTTACCATCTTTTTTGCTACTTATTTAGAATGTATTATTACCATTTAGAATTTTTTACTCTGTCCAAATAATTTCCCTTGTGGATGAATAAAGTTTGTCATCAGACAGAGCAGTGCCTCCAGTTAGCTTTACCCTCCAGAGAATGACATGAGCTGCAAAGTGTCAATTCTACATCTGTGTTCTGCTCAATATATCACATTATTGTCAATATAATTCATTTTATGTTTTTATTTGTGTAACTGTCTTTACATATAGCATGATTTTCAAGTTGCCTCCTCTAATCAGTCCTCATTTTATGTTCTTTTCTCTTAATTTTCTTAACATCTCAAGCTTATAGTCGTATATTGCAAATCCATTATCACTGTATCCTGCTCGGCTCAGGTTTCACTGTCGATAACGTGTCATCCTCCTTTTTGATCACTCCATATTTTCTTAACGCTTATATTGACTTCCTCTCGTCTCAATCCTCACAAAGTATTTTTTCCTCCCCGTCTTGTTTCTATGGAGACTTGCTATGGTCGGTGTGTGCGTCTGTCTCAGGGAGGAGCTAAAGACGAGACAAGAGCCGCATGTTTTATTATCTGGAATATTAATTGTGATTGCGCCGTACAATAAAGAGCTTGTATCTGGTTGTAAATGAGTGAACAGGATGGTCATAATAACTAATGGAGCCTGATTAACACTGTCTAATGCCACGCCCTGACCCCATTCATCACAACAGCCTCCTTCAAAGGCCAGAGGAGCCACTAATCAATTGTACATGCTTGTAGTCTAGAGATTTAAATTAGACAAATTACTTATTGTGTGTCTGACAATCTGCAGCTAGCACGAAATGATCCAGAACATGAGCAAAAAGAACTTAAAGGGCCCATATTGCACTATTTTCTGATTTACAATGCTTAACGAATTTATTAGACCACCTGTTATGAAAACAAGAAAACATAAATAACTTCACCGTACATCAAAACCTGGTTTCAAATTAACAATTTCTTTGTTAGTCATTATAAAAATGAGCAATTGGAATAACAAAATAGTCCTTTTTGAGAAATAATAACCAAAAATGTGAATATTTTGTGTGTGCACCTTTGGCGCAGATAATAGCTGCTTTCTTACTGCATTGTTTTTATAATAATCTATTTATAAAGAACTTTTAAAAACAAGGTTTACAAAGTGCTGTACAGGTAGTAATGAACCATACAAAACACATAAAAATTGCACACAAAACAACAACAAAAAACAGTCAATGATGCAACAAATCAGATTAATTCTAATAAATAAATAAATAAATAAATAAAAGAGATGGACTAAAAAGGAGGAGGGAATAAAAAAGAACTAAAACCAGAAGGCCAACTGATAAAAATGGGTTTTAAGAAGGGATTTAAAAGATGATACTGATGGTGCTTTATTTCCTTAGGCAGGTCGTTCCAAAGGAACCTGGACTGAAAAGGCTCGGTCAGTTTTGCAAAGTCTCTTTTGTTATTGAGTTCCAAATAACAAAGATTTGCTTTGGATGAGACTTTGGTGTTATTTTAGGGAAACATTAAACTTGAAAACTTATGGATCGCAATAATAGTTATATTTTAGCATTAGAAATACTGTTTTGACAAAAAGCTCTTGCATATACTGGTGGATTAACCATTATAAAAACATAAAAAGATATTTTGGTAAACAGAAATACTGTTATTATTATTATGTATGGCAGCAGTGGCAAACTCCTTATACTGGGTGTTGGTCTAATACATTTGTTATGTACTGTATGATATAATCTTGTTTCTGTATCACAAACAGACCTGGAGTTGTGTTTTGTTTTATACACATGTTTAACACACAAATCCGGAATATTTCTTCTCTTAAACTCTGTTCCACCCTGCGATGTGATGGGTAATACAGGAAGTGCTCCATTGTGTTTTTAAACTCCAAACACCATAACTGACCATCTGAACAAAAGGTAAAAGGAGCTGTTAACTTGAAACTACCACTTCGTGACATCACAAGGTGGAACAGAGCATTTTGATTTTCAGAGATGCAGACAGACTAATAATAAAAGTTTACTCAAGCATGTTTTTTGATGAGGTAACAACATTATAACACATCTTACAGCTCACAAGAGTCAATTTTGCGTCATATAGGGACTTTAAAGGTACAATATGTAACTTTTCTGAGAGTCTGCTTATTAAACTTGGCTGTCTCCATGGAAACAAGCAGATAATATGTTTTAATTTCTCAGCAGCCTTTCTAGAGACTCAAGGTCACAACAATGAACATGCACAAAAGCATTAACATACAAAAGAACGAACGTACGGTTAAAAGAGGACAGTGTAGATGCAGTGGTGACATAACTGGACCAATTTACAGGTCAGATCTGTGGAGAGGTGACCCCGCTCAGAGCAAAACTGTTTTTCAAGGTATTTTTAGCTGCAGAAGCACCTGTAACTGAATAAATTATATAAGTTTAAAGATACAAGTCTAACTCTGGGCAAAGCAATAACATCTCCATTAAACAGGCAGCAAACTCTCCTCCAGAAAAGTTACATAATGCATCTTTAATCAGCTCCATCATCCATCAAGGCGTAGTCGTTTATTGCGTAACTGCTGGACTAGGACCTAAACTTGGAAGGGATTCGGAAGAGTAGACTTTGAATGGATGAACAATTATAGGTAAGAATTCGCAACGATTTTTCTGCCTTTTTTAGGTGTGAACAATGTCGTAAAAAATGTGTTCAGTGATGAAAAGGGACAGAAGACTGGAGGCAGAATATTTAGCTCTGTGCAGATGACAGAGTAATGGATGGCTGTGGTTATTAGTCTTGCAGTCCGACTTGTTGCTCTATAATAGCTTCTCTCTCTTTCCTCTCTACTTCTGTCTTTTCTCTTTCTTGTTCCTGATTTTCTCTTCTCATCCATCTCCTCTCTCTCCCCTTCTCTTCACTCTCTATTATCTGTCTCCCTCTCCTCTCTCTACACTCTTTCTCTCCCTCTCTCTCCTTTTTCTATTTTTCTCTCTCACTCTCTCCTGCTCCTGTCCCCTGTCTTTTCATGTATCACCCTCTTTTCTCTCTCCATCTCTTTCCCCTCTCTCTCCTTCTCCACTCTCCTTCTTCTCCTCTCTCTCCCTCTCCTCTATCTTCTGTCTCCCTGTCCCATCTTTCTCTTCTCCTCTCTCTTCTCACTTCATCTTTCTCCTCTCTCTCCTCCAGCTTCCTCTCCTCACTCTCTGTCCCCCTCTCCTCTATCTTTTGTCACCCTCTTCCATCTTTCTGTTCTGTCTTTTTCCTCTCCCTCTCCTCCCTATCCTCAGTCTCCCTCTCCTGTCTTTCTCTCCTCTTCTCTCTCTACTCTCTCTTCTTTCTCTATCTCTTTCTCCTCTTTCCCCACTAGTGTCATCTCCCTCTCTCTTCCCTCTCCATCTCTCTCCCCTCCCTCTCCTCTCTCTTTTCTTGCCATCTTTCTCCTCCCTCTCCCCTCTTCTTTTGCCATCTCTCTTTCTCCTCCTCCTCCTCTCTCCTCTCTCCATCTTCCTCCTCCTCTCCTCTCTCTCCTCTTTCCATCTCTCCTCCCTCTCCTCTCTCTTCTCTCTTCTCTCTCCATCTTTCTCCTCGCTCTTCTCTCTCCTCTCTCCTCCCTCTCTCCTCTCTGCATCTCGCATCTCTCTTTCTCTTCTCTCCATCTCTCTCTCCTCTCTTCTCTCTCCTCTCTACATCTCTTTCTCCTCCCTCTCCGCTTTCCTCCTCCCTCTCCTCTCTCCTCTCTCTTCTCTCTCCATCTCTTCTCTCTCCCTCTCCTCTCTCCTCCTCCCTCTCCTTTCTCCTCCCTCCTCTCTCTCATCTCTCTATCTCTCTCCTCCCTCTCCCCTCTCTCCATCTCTTTCTCTTCCCTCTCCTCTCTCCTCCTCCCTCTCCTCTCTCCTCTCTCCGCTCTCCATCTCTCCTCCTCCTCCCTCGTCTCTGGCGTCGCTGCGTACCAAAATCGTCAGGGTTACGTTTCCAGGCTTGGCGTTGCTAGGAGATGGCCCTGTTGCCGTGGCGTTGGTTGTTAGGTGGTCCTCTGTGCTCGAGCGGAGGCAGAGGAGGTGGAGATGGAGACAGGAACAGACCGTACAGGACTCGGCGGTCAGAGGTGGGGCGGGGGATCACTACATTAAGAGCAGCACGAGTGGAAATTTCCCTTTATCCTCGGGAGATGTTCAAATGTCATTCACTTTTGAGGTTAGATGCTCAGTTCAGGACCATTTTAAAACTCACTGGTATTTTCTAAGTGCGTGGATCCTGACTAATGATGATAATGTATTATAATTATAATGACTGTACTGAGCTAATTTACCATACGCCAGTGACATAGTCTGATTAATGTCGACACCAGAGGGAATAGTAGAGAAAAAGTACTTTGGTTCTTAACATTAAATCAAAAATACAATAATTCTATACTAAATTAAATACTAAATACTAATAAAATACAACACTAAACACAATCAATCAATTAAATACTGCCCCACTTTAACTGTAGGCTTTTTACTGTAGGTTTTAATCATATTTAAGTTGTTTATGTTGTTATAAGGTGACTTTAGGTGTCCAGAAAGATGCCTAATAAATAAAATATATTATTATTATTATTTTTATTAAAATGTTTAAAGGTGTATTATGTAACTTTTATTTCCGTCATTTGCTTTTCTCCATGGAGATGCTATCGGTTTACCTGGAATGTACCATAGAAGTCCATCCATCCGGCTGGGTCGCGGGGGCAGTTTGCTGCCCAATCCTCATAGCACCTGACCCCCCGTGAACCCCTCTGCAGGTGGTGAGCCCACAGGAGGGTGGACAACATGGTCCTTGATGTTAGTTCATAGGGGTGCTGCATGTTTTGGGTTGATGGGGAAACCGGAGCACCCGGAGGAAACCCATCCAGACACGGGGAGGAACATGCAAACTCCACACAGAAAGGCCCGGGTGACCTGTGGATTGAACCCGCAACCTTCTTGCTGTGAGGCCTGAGTGTTGCCACTCAGCCACCGTGCCGCCCCCATAGAAGTCAACTCTACTATAAACTAGTCTGGAAAAATATTCTCTATGTGTGAGCTTGCCTTTCCACAGATATGATCTACAGTATATCTTCGAATGGTGGTATCAACTCCATGTCTCTATCGAAATGGATGAGATTAATGCCTTACAGTGGAACATTTTTTTTGTGGGAAAGTAATATCAACTCCATGGACAAAGCAAGTTGATGGACCCAGCATTAGAAAAGTTGCGAGTCAAATCTGTGGAGTGGCGTCATTGCTCACAGTAAGAAAGAACACAAGATTTTTTCAGAAGTTTTCAGATATAAAAACGCCTTATGAAATGCAGGCTGGTTTCGTTTAATGCCGCACTGTGAAGTTTTCAATATCCAAACAAAGCAATAACATCCTTATGGAAACAAGGCGGCAAACTCCCTCCCAGAAAAGTCACATAGTGCAGCTTTAACGGTTTTACTTTCATCAATTGAAGTAATAAAACATGTTTCAAACCCCTTCGTTGAACCATTACCTCGTGTTGTGTTGGTTTACAGTTGTAGCATTATCTGCTGAGCATCTCTCCCCCACCTCTCCACCAGCTACTCTCTCATTTCCCTCCAAACGTTATTAAAGTCTGCTCCAACAATGTGATTTCTCATATACTGAACATTAGGCGAGTGTACGGGCCACGTAATTTGTTTTACTTTGAGAAGGCAGTGGGAAGCGAATCATCCCAGAGTGCAGCGTGCATATGTTTTTAAGATTATACCAGAGGACGGCTACAGCTGCTGCTACTAAATGTATTCTCTGTGTTTGGCTTTATGGATGTAATGTAAAGTTCTTCTACTTATACAGCTCTCCAGTTTTCCATAAAACAGCTGAGCAAGTAAAAATTAAGCTTACTTGAGTTAGAAGAGTTTTTGTATTGTAAATATGCAGTGCAAATACGCTGACCATAAACTCTAATCTCTATCTGGATAGTCCTAACTAAACCCTATAGCGCAAGAGGTTTGTGGCCAGATCTACTTGTCAAAGCCTGATCTTGTCGGATCTCTGAAGGTCAGCAGGGCCGGGCCTGGGTAGTACTTGGATGGGAGACTGCTGGGAATACCAGGTGCCACAGTGGTCATTATGTCCTTAGGCAAGACACTTCACCCACATTGCCCAGTATGAATGTGGTGGGAGAGTGAGTGATGGTGGTGGTCAGAGGGGCCGATTGCACAGATTGGCAGCCTCACTTTCATTAGTCTCTACATTAGTATCTTACCACCACCAAATGTGGAGTACAGTTGTGCTCATAAGTTTCCATCCACTGGCAGAATTGATGATTTCTTGGTCCAGAAGCTGCACATGGGACGTTCTTGGATATTCCAACATGATAATGATCCAAAACACAAAGGCAAGTGGACCTGTCATTGGCTCCAGCAGAATAAAGTGAAGGTTCTGGAGTGGCCGTCTCTTCTGACCTCAGTACCACTGAGCCTCTGGAGAGATCTGCAGTTCATACAAGAGCTCAAGAATTTACAGGAACTGGAGCCTTTTGCCCAGAAGAATGAACAGCTTTACCATCAGAGAAAAGAACACATCCACAACTATCACAAAAGACTCCAGCTGTCACTGGGTCATTTGTGCAGTCTCTGTTGTCATTATGATTTAAAAAGAGGAAACACAGTTGTTTGATAATAAATGGCTTCACCCAAGCACTAACCATGAGTGAAAGAAAAGTTTTTGTGTTATCTTTCATATTCTCTGAAAGATGGACAAGAAATCAACCAAATCTTGTCAGGGTCTGTAAACTTATGAGCACAACTGTAAATGAATAATGGATCAAATTGTAAAGCGACTTTGATCATCTGACTAAGACTAATGCATTATTATTTTTAGAGATTGCTTGATAGAGGCATTAACTAGTTTATATATATATAACTGAAGGTTGCTGGTTCAATCCCTAGTTGCTCACATGGCATAATGTATTTAAGCGAGACAAAAACCCTCCTTGATGATTATATTACTGTAACTGTGTAGGAAGAGTATGCAAAATGGCAGCCACTCTTCTGCTCAGGTGTCCCAGGTCGGTTGTGGCTACATCTTACCAAACAACAGATTTGCACTGACATAGGAAGTATGGTTTATGCTCTTAACAATTATGGTCTGTACTATATCCTAAAATAAATACTTTAAACAACACACCCAATGGCTTTATTACAGTGCGGTTGGTGTTTTGTGGTGTTTTTGCTGCTCATCAGAGTTAGGATCTTGTTGCCGTGAGACAACAATGCCACCCACTATGTTATTCTTGCTTTCAGATTTACACCTTCTTCCAAATTGCATTAGTAATTCATGAAATGTTTCCAAAAAATGTCCCTACAATCCCATTTCTGGACAGATTTTATTGTAAGGGTCTGCCATCAATATGCAAAACCTGAACTTTAAAGTTGCATAGAGAGCAATTCTGTCTTATTGATGGTTACAGAGTGCTGCTACCAAGGGCAATACCATTTGTTAGAATAACTGACTCAGTGTAAAGAAAGGTTTATAAAAACGTTGCCTTGGAGGTGTTGTACTAAAGTGAACTGAGTGGAAATAAATCAAATCAAATGTGTTTATATAGCACATTTAAAACAGCCAAAGTGATCACAGTGCTAAACAGTATCTACAGTGAAATAAAACATACAATAAGAAAATCAAGCAGAATTAAAATGATAAAAATAATAACGGTAAGGTGCCAAGGTTGATCTTCCTATCTCTGGGCAAATGCCAATGAGAAAATGTGCATTTTGAGCAAGTATTTAAAGTGCTCCAGTGACAGTGCAGTTCTAATGTGCAACAGAGAAGGCCTCATCTCCTCTGGTCTTCAGCCTGGTCTTGGGAACAACCAGGAGATAAATAAAGATGAACTATGTAACTTTCCAGGAGTATTGTAAGGAGATGTAATTGATATGCCTGGAATTTTCCACAGTGTCTATTGATACCACCAGACAAAGTTACAGTTCAAATATGTGGAGCATTGAAACTGCTCATAATAACAATGTTTATTCAATGTATTTTTTAGCAATAAACACCTTTATGGTTAACTGCAAGATAAATATGTTTAATGCCATAGTGTGGGACATTTAGGGAAAACAATATCAATGGAAACTCTTTGGAAACACCAAGGTTGTATAGCCTCCTCCAAAAAGGTTGCACAGTGAACTTTTAAAGGTACTTTTAAAGGCAAAATTGACTCTTGTGAGCTTGAAGTCCTGTTATAATGTTGCTACCTCATCAAAAACACACATCTTGAGTTTTTTTTTTTCATTCACACATGTTTGAGTGATCCTTTATTATTAGTTTGTCTACATTTCCAAAGCTCAAAATGCTCTGTTCTACTTTGTGATGTCATGAAGTGGTAGTTTTCATGTTAACAGCTCCTTTTACCTTTTATTTACTAGAGATGGTCAATTCCAGGTCTGAAATCATCCAAATGATTCTAGTGAAGGTGTGTCGAGTTTAAAAACACAGTGGAGCACTTCCTGTATTACCACATGACATCACAATGTGGAACGCAGTGTTTTCTGTTTGAGAGAAGCCTGAATCTGCTGGACACAACATTATTAACAATAGATAGAAAATAGTATAATATGGGCTCTTTAAACTAAAAACATGACCATACTTTCTTGAACATCGTTTATATTTTTATTTTAAATCCTCTCTTTTGCTCTTTCTTTTTGATGTTTATGTACAGGGGCATGTTTGCAACTTCAGTTTACTCTGAACTTAAACTCAAATAAAGCCTGTAAAGTCTCTAATTGCCTTTGTAACGTCTTGTTTCGTAACCCTGATTCCTCTGCTTGTTTCTAGGTTGGCGATGCCATGAGGAAGATGCAGGAACGAAACAACATTGGCAAAGTCATCCTCACCACGGAGCCAATGCCCGAGGAGGAGAAGAAAGAGGAGACCAAGAAGGAGGACAAGAAAGAGGAGAAGAAGAAGGAAGACAAGAAGAAGGAGGACAAGAAGAAGGACGATGGCAAGAAAAAGGACGAGAAGAAGGACGAGAAGAAGGAAGAGAAGAAGGAGGAGAAGAAAGAAGAGAAAAAGGAGGAGAAAAAGGAGGAGGAGCCTAAGAAGGAGGAGAAGTGAAGGACAGTGGGTAATGGAGTTTTTCTCCTGGGATTGGGGGGCATGGTCTGGTGTGGCGTATAGGAGCCAGGGTGCATTTTAATGAAAGTTATGCAAGGAGTGTGTTAGGATTCACTGTTACCGAAAATGTCTTTTAAGCCCATAAAGTTGGAATAATTTGATTTCAAGTTCTATTATAATTTTCTTTAATATATATTTTGTCTGTTGCTTCGCTTGCTCAACCAACTGACGCCGCCACGTCAATTTCATAACCTTATTTGACACCTCTGTAATTATGTTTTGACAAGGGTTAATCACATATTTGCTCCCGGTTACAGTAATGAACGCGTGACAACTTTAACTTTTCTTCATTTGAAGTTTAAAATGTATTCCAACTATATGGACAAAAGTGTATTTTACATTCAAATGACCACTGTCCTCTACTGTCATGTTAATACGAACACCGCTATAACAAAGCATGGCCCCTTTTACATAGAAACAGATGTATTCTCACTGTCCCATTGGAAAAGCCAATACGAGTCACTATAAAAGAAGAATTATGTGCTTTTATCCCTATCGGTAATTAACACTAATACAATATTTGAAAACACACTATTGCTTTGTATACTGTGAATGACATGTTTGTAAAAGGGGCTTTTGTTCCACTGGCCTGGCTCCTATTTCTCTCATATTCTTTTGTGCACAAATTTACTGGCATTTACAAATAATGTGAAATTAAAGGCGCGCTGTGGAACTTCTAAGGTGGACGATCCGCTTCTTGCTTGTCCCCATGGAGATGTGATTTATTTCTATTAAGCATATCCCTCAATTACAGGTGTTTATAGCTGAAAAATACCTTAAAAACATTAAATCTTACCATGTACATGCTCGCTTCTCCATAGATCTGACCATTAACCTGTCTAAACTATGATTATAAAGTTTATTCAAGGCAAAACGGTAATATCTCTGTGGAGACAAGCAGGTTTGCGGACGCTCCATTTGAAAAGTTACTCAGTGCGCCTTTTAATTTAGATTTTTCCTGACACAGATGTGGCAACGTCAAAATATGCAACACAACTAGGGCTTTTGCACCGGATTTCTTACAAATTACACGTATGCAAAACTTGTATGCAAGCCATGTATGTAGACATGATGCCTTATTGGTTGTAACGGGGCCCCAACTTGCGCAATGGCAATCTATAATGTGATTTTAACTGTGCAAAATTTAAACAACTGGATTTTTACAAGCCTTGGTAATGCTAAGAGGAGATGTTGACAGCCAAAACGCCACATAACTGGTCAGAAAATACATGATTACAATCAGAAATCAACTTTAAATGATATAATTGCAAATGCCAGTTATTATTGTGCATGTAAAGCAGGTTGTATGTGTTAAATACAAAAGTTTGGGAACTGAATAGACTGGCCTTAACAAAGCATCCAACGATACAGGTTTCCTTGGCGACACCAACCCATGCCTGCCCCACGGCCCCACCCATTTACCTCCGAAGCCCCTCCCCCCGTCCGCACTTCGACTCCTACTGTGCGAAATGGGTCTGCTCTGATTTCCACCTGTCACACTCAGCCCCTGCCCTCCTCACTGCTTTTACCCCCTCCTTAATGCCCCACTCACAATCACTATACCAAGCCCTTCTTTTGTACCGGACCCGTAGGCAAGAAAAGAAACGGACTGTCTGACCAAACTCATCCCACGTCAAATTAAAGCTGCGCTGCGTCGCTTTTCGGCTTCTCCGTGGGGAGGTTATTGCTTTGCTCGGAGTGTTCCGCAGTAAGAAATGAAATTATTTGTCTTGGCCTTTTTTCTGCTCAAAAATACCCTGTAAAATATGCATTCTTGCTGTGAGCTGAACCTGCTCTCTGTGGAGATGCATACGTTTAAAGACGTGCTGTGAAACTTTCCTGGCGAAGCAAAGACATCTCCCTGGAGACGAGGACGTATCCAGAAAAGTTGCGTAGTGTACATTTTTAAATCGGTGTTTGTTTGACTACCAAATATTGCATTTTAAAGGTGCAACTGTGCATCTTCTCTGCTACGGGGTGTGCCATCTGCTTGTCTCCATGGTGATGTTATTGCTTTGCCTGGGATGTTCCACAGTATGGCATTAAACAAATATATCCCGGAGTTTTTATTTCTCAAAACTACCACAAACACATGTCATTCTGTAGAACATCCCAGTAAAAAACAATAACATTTACGTGGAATCAAGCAGGTGATGGACCGTCTATGCGAAAAGTTACACAGTGCGGCTTTAAAGTCTATCGCCAGCTATAATATTATTAACTATATTGTTGGATAGTAGTTCTTTTATGCACGAGTTGCCTTTGAATGCTACTGAACCTAATAGAGGACCACAGTGTTGGCTGCCTGAATATGAATTATAATGAGTCTTTCTTTTCAGACTTGAATGGGGAGACAGAAATCATTGCTCAGCTACTTTCCCCATAGTTACGTCGTTTTTCAAGAGGACCAACTGTTGGCAACACACAATGGCTCCCAATTAAAAGAGAATGCGTCTCTGAATCGCCCACGCCAACTATACAGTCGGTGTGGTGAAAGGGGCACTGTTGAGGATAGGAAGTCAAAAAGTCTGGTTTTGGGATGAAATCATGAGTTTTAATATTATTTGCTTAATGTTTTCAGATTATTTTTACCCAACCGCATCAGATTTGAAGAGTCTAGGCCAAGACTAAACCAGGACCAAAAATTACAAGTGTGAATGTAGCCTAAGAGAGCCACCCAAGTCATTATCATAGGCATTTCGATATGTTTCTTTAACCCAAATTTAACCCCTTTCTCCATATTTCCAGGCTTGGAGCTGGCACGAAGTGTACATTTCTTTGTGTTAGTGTTAAATTCAGTTTTTACCCGTTTTGGCACTGCGGCGTGTTACTTTAAGCCAGATGCCATTCCTCTAGGCTCTATATCCGAGATTAAAACAAGATGATTTTAGTCGTTCGCATCTTTCACAGCGTTGTTAACAATAAGACTTGACCTGTGACTAAAGCAGTGGATTCTCTCTCTCTCTCCTTCCTCTCTCTTTCTCTCTGCGTCTCTCTCTTTTTCCTCTCTCCCACTTTCCTCTCTTCATTTAGCTCTCGATGGTCGGCATAGCAACAGGCGTCAGAGATGGCACTGTGCTGTTTTCTCTCTCCCTCCTCCTGCCTTCCTGTGTTCAGCGATTATTAGCAACAACTACTACCATTTTACATGTGTTTCACAATTAAAACTCCATTTAAAACACACAGGAGATTTTCAGAACAGAGTCATTTAAAATTTGCTTGGATTTCATACAAAAGTTGCTGTCTCTAACATGACCTTCTCTCAAAATGGTCATCTTTATACAAAAATAATGAAACTAGAAATGTTAAATTATGTTTTTATGGCGATTGTCAATTGTAGCAACTACCAAATGTCTACTGTACTTCATACGATACAAATATTTAAAAAACGCTACCCTGCATTTCCAGAAAAACAAAAAATATTTCATTTATTTATGCTAAAATGGTAGTAGCATCTGAAAACATGTAAATTTCCCATACACGCCGCTGAAGGACCAAATACATTAAGACCTATTTTAAGCCCTACTATTCATACTTTAGCCTGAGTATTTCTTGTCTACGTGTCCGGAGTCTCAGATGGTGACTAGTGACTTTGTAAAAAACTAAAAGCAAAAAAAAAAAAAGTCTTTAATAATGGACAAAAAAGTTGTGGTGTTAGCATGAGAGGCCTCCCTCCTGTGCCGTGTGGTGTGCCATTGTGCGTGTGTGTCCTCAGGTCCTTAACAAAGGGGTTTCAAAAAGCACCTATCCATGGGTTTCTGACTCCAATTAACACCGTTGCCATGACGATTAACGATTCAAAACAACGAAAAATGTTGTCTTTTTTTTTTTTTTTTTTTTGGTACCACTTTATAATAATTACACATTCATTTGTTTTAAAGGCGCATTGCAGGTAGGGGGAGATGCTATAGCTTTGCCTGTAATGTTCCTCCATATGGCATTAAACTTATATAAGATGCATTTATTCAATTATGAGTGTTTTTATCGCTCAAAAATACCTTTAAAAACATGTGTTCTGACTGTGTGCAGGGTCGCCTTTTCACAGATCTCACCTGTAAATTGACCTGGTGGCGTCTCTCCTTTTGTTTCTATGGAAAAGTTTAATGCCATACTTTGGAATATTAGAGGTAAAACAATAATATTTCCAGTAACGGGAGGACCCTCTACCAGAAAAGTTACATGGTGCATCTTTAAATCATGAATAAAAACTATTTGTTCACTATGAATTGTTAAAAAATATAAAATTTTAGTAGCTATAGAGGTTTAATTAAGTCATTTCTAATCCTGAATCATTCTTGATAAACTATTTGCTCATTATGAATTAAAGGTGCACTATGTAACTTTTTGTTTCTATGGATATATTATTGCTCAGCTTCAAATGTCCCACAGTATGACATTAAACTGCTCTACTTTACTTCACATTTATTCAATTGCAGGTGTTTGTATAGCTCAAAAATGCCTAGAAAACCATGCGTAACTCGACCTGATTTGGCCTCCACGATGATAGAAAGTTTAATGCCATACTGTGAAACATTCCTGACAAAGCAATAGTATCTTCATGGGGAAAAGTAGACGGCGGACCCTCCACGAGTTCCACAATGCACCTTTAAGTCTTTATTCACGCTCCATTAAAGGTGTAGTTATTATAAAGTGTTGCCCATTTTTTTGAATGGTCCTCAAAATGGCGCCTAGAAACCGGAAGTTGAAACCCATGAATATTCCTCCTTCCTTTTCCCCCTCATCACCTCTTTACCGCTCCTTGACACTTTCTCACTATGCTGCAGTAGACTGTAGCACTGACACCCCCTCTTGCCCCTGTATCTTCTGTCACTTCCCCCCTGTCTGACAAGAGGCCTGTGTTACGAGGACAGTTGGTATTAGTATTTTTGCACTCTGCTCGCTGATATTAATGCACTTACAAGCACGGCGTCCACATTCGGGTCCCTGTAAACAAAAATCCACCAGGTTTATTGAAATTAAAAATGCTCAAAATGCCCAGAAGACCACCTCTTGTTTCGTCACTGCAGAATATAATGTCTAAATAGCATAAATTTATTTGAGATATACTGGTCTCACTCAATTTCATTGTTTTTTATGACGATTCCCAAGATTTTTTGTTCTTTTTTTCTGCAAAATTATCAGTCAGTGAAGTAAAAAAGTGCAGTTGTCTTACTACATTGGTGATTGAAAAAAGATAGAAATGTAGTCACAAATTTGGGCTTCATAAGTAAATATAACTACATGAAACTAAACTACTGAAATCAGTATTGTTTTCTCAATTCACTATTTCGATTCTCCTTTCTGCTGCCTTTTGGGTGGCAGCTTGAATTGAAAAGCATCATTCTTGTCAACGAAAACTAAAACCAGAAGTTGATCCTGTACCAGATCTACATAAATCAAAACTGCTCAAATCAATATTGTTTTCTGAATTCTCAATTTCGATACTCCTTTCTGCTGTGTTTTTGGGTGGCAGCTTGAATCAAAAAGCACCATTCTCATCCGTGAAAATCCCAAAGCCAGGGGTGGATTTTTGTGCCGGATCGGAGCGTGGATGCCGTGCTTTGCCGGTGTGGGGAGTGACTGTGTAATGTCAGCCAATGGTTAGTGTTGTTCTAATCTGCTGGACTCCCTTTGTGAACCTGTGGGTGGTGCCATTGCTTCAAAAGATAAAAAAGAAGAGTATGTTTTACTGAGAAATGTTATGTTTTAATTTACATTTATATTATTTTTGTTCGTTTTTGTTATCCGAGGGTTTAAAAGTTCAAAGCTCATGAAGTGTCCAGGGACCTGTCGAAATGTGCACTCCTATTTTCTTGAAATGTGGTTATGTTGGTCCAGAAATTGTGTGCCAAATTGTATGTATGTACTTTCTCCTCTGTCAATGCTTTGGATATTAACAGTGCATAAAAAAATATTAAGACAATTCTGTTTTTTGGATGCATTTTCAGTCAACTCTATAAATTTGTGTCTAATATCTGTCCCAAATACAGGTGCTTATTCGCAGTTTACGAAAATGTTTACCACTCCTTTTTTCACTGACTGCAAATCATTTTTACCTCACTTCCACACGTCCTCGCCAATGTTTCAGACATTCACTGTGGTTTTCCAGCACTCACACAGGGCTAAAATTCACTGAGTCTATATTATACAAAATATTGGTTGTCGTTGGAAGAGGAAAGGATATAGGGTTACTTCAAGTGTATTTATTCGTTTCAAGAGCTATCACCACTGACAAAGCCTGGATTTTTAAAAAGTAACAAGCAAATCTTCATCCATATGCACTTATTTCTATTGTAGTTTACTTCAAATGCCCTTCCTTGCATAGTATTTGATTTATCCAGGTTTGGGAGTGGCGCAAATGCTACACTGGCTCATAAAGTTGCTGAATAATTTTGAGACAACTGTGCACAGCAAAAAAAAAATCACAATTTTTTGTATTTATTTTAGTGGGTTTGACCTGTCAAGTTTAAAATCTACCAACATAATGATTATATAAGTAATTGTTCTTACATTTAAAGGTACACTGTGTAATTTCTCTGGAGGGGGTCCACCGCCTGTTTGTCTCCATGGAGATGTGAATGATTTGGTATAAATTGTCCACATTATTGCATTAAACTAAACTGTGTTGCATTTATTCAACTACAGATGTTATTTATTGTTCAAAAGTATCATAAAAAAAACATGAATTCTTACTGTGAGCGGGGTCGCCTCTCCACCGATCTAACCTGTTGCAAGTCTCCATGGAGATTCGTAAGTTTATGGCCATACTGTGGAACATTCTAGGCACATCTCCGTAGGCAGGTGACAGAAGTTGCACAGTGCAGGTTTAAATTGAGAAAAAAACATCCACTTTTGCACTTAAAATAAGAAACTGATTCAACAGAATTACAAATCAAAATCAACATATAAAATTTACTCTTAAAATAATTTGGACTTTTTCAGTCTTATGTCATTACTGACACACAAACTGCTCCAGTTCAAGTCAAAATGCCACAAGTCAAGTCTACATAAACATTTAAAGGTAGCGTATTAAACTCTATTCACTTGTTGCTTCTGTTCCTCAGTTTCCAAGCGTTTTGTAACTTATAGATGTTTTCACACAGCTCAGACGTCATCACAGTCCCATGGCTACAAACCCCAGTAGTATTTTGATGTCCGATCTCCAGTCCAGACACGACATTTCCTCTTTTGTATCTGATCCGGGTTCACTTCTGGCTTCCTCCGTCCTCAAGAGTCGTCCCAATGGAAGCGCCAAGCCAAAACATACTCGCTTTCTCCATATAAAACCTCTTATAGGAACATCTGGAATTCAAACCCACTCATTACCATATGGAAAACCTATTATAATCTCCAGGCTCCAGTATTTGTCATTTTGTTGTTTTAGCCGAGATGCCTTTGAGGTGAAGTCAATCAATTACTATGACTTTTTTTTTTTATTAATGTGGGTTAGTTTGGATAGGCCAGCCCTGTTTGTTCAGTATTATTTATATGAACTTAAAAGCGGGTCTACAATGAGTTAACAGAGGCATTCCAGACACTTAAAAAAATAACAAGATGGCTACTATGAAGTCACTTTTTTACAACTCCTGTTACTGATTGAAATTCAACTTCGGGAATCTAAAGGGTCATAAAAAGGTTATATGACTTCAAAATTGTTTACATCAAATACAAGTATCAGCTCTCAAAACTATCAAATCAATTATACATTTTATTCATTGTCATCATACGGTTTCAGATCATTAAACTGATCGACTAAACCAAATGATCAAAAACCTGTTGACTGTACATTTCAATGAAGTATTTTCAACTCTTGCATTTCACTTAAATCAATAGAATTCAATTATAATAATATTCAAAGTAAAAAAAATGTATTCTCAAGTTATGTACCGGTGAAAATCACACCCAATAAAATACTGATAATATTAAAAAATCCAACAAAATTTCAACTTTTTTTAATGTAAAGTTGAAAAGCTAGGTTTTCTTAAGGAATATTGGTACAATCTGACTTGTAAAGTTGAAAATCGCAATCATTAAAATACTAAATAAAATTCTGCGTTTTAAAATCATGTTAAGCAAAGTTGAAGAGCTATTTTTTAAGGAAATGGTGAGTCTTAGTCCAATCTGACTTGTCATGTAAAGCTGAAAATCACTATCACAATAAAATACCGATAACAGAAAAAAAATCTAAGTTTCAGATCACGTTATGTAAAGTGGAAGAAGTGGTTTTCTTAAGGAAATTGTGATACTTGGTCCAGTCTGACTTATCATGTACAAAACTATATGCATGTTGCTTCTATGAGAACATTATTTACCATTATTATTTTAGTACAGATGTTATTTCGTGGGGGAAACGTAGCTCTTACTGTTGTCTCAAATTGCCAAGTTGCAGCCAAACCACTGCCCCTGTGTGCCACCTTTTGTCTTATATCACTTTCAGCATGAGCTCTGTTATGTAGATATTCATTTATTTATCTTTGGGAACTCTTAAAGCTGCATTGTGTAACTTTTCCGGTGGAGGGTCCGTCAAATGCTTTCCTTTGTTATTGCATTAAACCTTTATTACTTCATGGAGACCAAACCAGGCCAAGTTACAGGTCAGATCTGTCCAGAGGCGATTTTGAGCAGTAAAACCACCTGTAACTGAATAAATGTAAAGTAGAGCTGTTTAATGTCATACTGTGGAACATTTCCTGCCGAAAAGTTACACATGCACCTTTTAAAAATCTCCCTTCATATTGTTTATACTGCATTTCTTTCACACATTCACCGCCCCCAACTTCCTGCCCTGAATTGTGTTTTGTATTTTTTCCTGTTCCCACAAACAAAAAAGGAAAAAGAAAAAAAAAAGGAAAATTCTCGACTTTGTTTTTAAATCCTTTGAATTGATGCTGCTTTTGTGCTTGGGTTGTCACACGGCACCGTAGAGCTTGTATTGCTTCAGTGTGTAATGTTACCATATGCCTTACATGTTTTCCAGGACTAATAAAAAGCATAACAAAAGCGTCAGGTAATCTGGTCTTTATTTCTAAAAGTACAAATTGTAATATGACCTTATGAATGAAAACTATCGAGTCACTATGTATCGCAGTGCAAAATTTACACATCTAAACAAAATTGTGTGAAATAACAATAGAAAATATACTTTAAAAAGTGGAATAACTGATTTGTGTAATACAATATTGTTGACAACACAGTTAACAATGCTAAAATCACAGTTCATACAAATTAAGCAGTAGTGGTGTGTAAAAAGGAATGGAAAAATGTATTAAGAAGACAGATTCTGCGTATGAAAGCTGCAGCTGGTGACTACGGGATCCCAAGGGCGGTCAAGATGCTGTCTAAGCGGTTCAGGTAAGTGGAGTCTGGATACCCACTAATAAAACAAAACACTATTATTTTATTACACTGGACATTAAACATACAGTCTATCTTGGTAGATTTTACTACCAAGAGCACTGTAATGGTATGAACACAGCATTTTTCTAACTCTAGTAGCATGTTAGCTGTGTAGTGAATTAATTAATTGTATTTGGCAAAGTACGAAGATATGTTTATTGACTGAATTGTTCTTTTTAGATAAACTGCACATTATATTTCAGTGCAGCATCCTAATACGGATACTTTTCCATACATTCTTTATCCACCTTGTTCTGCCCTGCCCATTTTTGCCTCTAAATGCTCCTAAATTGTACTTTTTGTGACGGCACTTCCGGTTAATCATGGTTCGTGAAAATTTGGGAAACGTTTGGTATCTTAAATATATGACATAATGTCAGTTCATTTGTGTTAAATGTTCAGTGTTCACCAACAAGTCACACTGCACCGATTCTCTGAACAGCTTTAAAACGGCTTTATAGGCCGTATTGAACTTATTAACTGTCAAGATCAGCAGCCCCATACAAAATAATACAACCTGAATCATGATGGCGGTGCTCATGGCAACTTCTGGAATAAGGTGAACACATTTCCACCATTTTAACGAGTTAAAGTGGACTATCACAGTCTTATGTTTAAAAAAACAAATCTAAATGACATGCAAAGTACACTCTATATGTTATATGTATGTATGTATGCATGTATGTATAATATGTATACATATGAATATATGGATATACAGCTCTGGAAAAAAGCTTTTTTTCTGAAATCAGCATCTCTACATGTGTGACAGCTGTTTTATTGCAGCATCTGTTGAATTCCAACACAAACACACCTCATTCTGCTTCATGAGGCACTGAGGAGATCACCTGAACCAAATCTCATTTAAGGAGGAAAAGGAGAAAAAACACTGTAATTAAAAATCAGGTTATTCCACCAAATATTGATTTCTGAAGTTTTCCTCAGTTAAAACATTAGTGTTGTGTTGTTTTAAAATGAATTGATCTTGTTTTCTTTGCAATATTTGAGGTCTGAAAATATTTAATGTTTTTGTTATTTTTACCATTTGTCATTTTCTGCAAATAAATGCTCTAAATGACGATATTTTTATTTGGAATTTGGGAGAAATGTTGTCAGTAGTTTATAGAATAAAACAGAAATGTTGATTTTACTCAAACACATGCCTATAAGTATTAAAATCAGAGAAACTGATCATTTTGCAGTGGTCCTTTACGTTTTTCCAGAGCTGTATATGTATCAGTTACTCACTTGGGCTTGCCCCCGTGCAGGCTGATCTTGTGTGGGATTGCGTCCCACTGGACCTTGCCCCTGTACACGGTGAAGGTGTGGCCCCTCTTGAAGGCCTCCTCCAGCCGGGGCAGCAGGCGTCTGGTCCGCTCACAGTCTGGGAGAAACGCCTCAAATGTACCTCCTGTAAAAAACTGTCCGGGAGCTGGATGGTTGTCCTGTGGGACAAAATGTTTAACACACAAACCCTGATTATTTAGGCTTTAGGAGTTCTTCTCTCAAACAGAAAATGCTCTGTTCCACCTTGTGAGGTCATGTGATAATACAAAAAGTGCTCTACTCTTCCCTAGAAGCATTAGAATTACCCATTTCCACTGAACAAAAGGTAAAAGATAGTTGCTAACTTGAAAACTGCTGCTTCATGAAATCACAAGGTGGAACGGAGCATTTTGAGCTTTGAAGATGTATAAACTAATAATAAAAGGATACTCAAATATGGGTCAATTAAACAAAACACAACTTCAGGTATGTTTTTGAGCAGGTAACAGTATTATAACATGAATTAAACCTCACAAGACTTAACTTGGTGCAGGCTCTGTCACCTGCTTTACTCCATATTGCCTAGAACTGCCTGAATGCTTCACAGTATACTTGTATATCTTGCATTTAGTTGATTCTAATTTCAAGTTCCTCATTGAATTTCTAAATAAAATCTATATCCTTGTAATAATTTAACACAGAACATTTTTCACCCTCACCCCTTGGATGCCATCCGGAATGCAGTAGGTGATCTTCACAACAGGACCCTTGGTAAACCCTGGCATACTCATGGGAAGAGGAGCATATGTCATCTGGCCCTGCATGCCCCGAGCTTTCCTCTCCTCTCTCGGCTCACACCTCTGGCATTGAATGTGCATGATTTTCATACAGTCCGAACAGTAGATCTCCCCACATTTGAACCTCTTCACTGTTGCTCCTTTTTTATCACAAACTGCGCACATTTGCCCTCCTGGAGCTGCTGGAGTCTGCTGCCTGTTTCTTTGGGTTTTGTCATTACGAGTTGTCACTGATCCATTGGCGTATGTGACAGAATCTTGAACATTTTGGCTGTCCGCTTCCAAACCAGCAGGCCTCCTCACCATTTCCTTAATAACTGGATCTGTCCTTGGTGAAACTTGTCCACCGGAGCCATTGATTTTCCCATTAGGAGAATTTTTAAAGCTCTCAGACCCAGTTGACGTAGAAGGACGTGAGAAGTCTTGAAGTCCAGAGGCGACTTGTGCTTCAGAGAAAACTTCAAGGAGCAAATCACGAACTTGAGAACACAGCAATTGAGGTCCCAAAAGACAAACACTTTTATGAGTGAATTCTACTGATATTTTCTTATACCGGCTAAGGATTTCATCACAGCATGCTTGCAACGCGTCATTGGTTGTGTCCGCAACTCCAAGCTCTTGCAGTGTCAAGGAAATAAAAGTGAAATCTACGCTAACTGACTCAACAAGCTTTGTTAAACCTTGCTTGCATGCTTGGACCTTTGGCCCATTTGTCCCTGTTAAAAGAATAGTTACGTTTGTATTTCCAGCCGAATTAATTTCTCTAAATTGGATTCCAGACATTAACTCCTCAATCCTGGGTTTGTACGCTTTTTTAATATGCAACCACATGATGCTGTTAAGAGTTATTTCAGCATTAAGCTGCTGTTCTCCACCACTGAAACTAGAAGATCTCCCTCGGCCTTTCCCTGTGTCCAATTCGCTTTTTGGGGAATTTTCTTGCTCCTTCTTTTGCGTCACTCCTGAAAAGCTACTTGCCCGTTTTAAACCTGTTCCAGTTTTAGTTTCCGAATGTGCATCCAAACTGTTAGACTGTACTGGACTAACAATGGATGTTTTGGGTCTGGTATCTGCTAATCCAACATTTTGCACTGTGGTATTCGCACTCTTAAACAATATATCTCCACCTGTGGTTTGCGCATTCACATATGCATTTTTGTACGCTTCAGATAGCACGTCGTCATAAGCTAGCAGGGGGCCTTGGCGTTTTCTGCTACTGGATTGCGAATGCCCTCTTACGGTGAAATCACTTTTGTTTCCAATCGGTGCTAACCGTGGATCTTTAAACTGCGCTGCTAGCTTGAACTTGGGAGATCCATCTATCTTAGCGTCATCTTCTTCTTTATTGATATCATTACTGTGCAGAACACCAACGCTCGCAACTGGGGCTTTTGTTTCATTGCTAGGCCAAGAATCCTGGAACCTCCGTGGACTTGTGACTTCGGGTTTATCCTCTTCGCTGTGGTCGTAAAGGAGCATAAATCTCTTCGCTTCTCCCACTTCTTCTCTGCTTCCAATAAAGTAGATATATTGTTCGTCTTCATTGAAAAGAAGTTTCGCGAACTTGCTGCCCAGTTTGTCAATTGCTATTTTAAGACCTATTCTAGAAGGAATAATTGATTTTAAAAGCTTGTCTTTACAAATATTCGCCTGATTTTGCTCGTATAACTGGCTGATTTCATTCTTAGCATTTCTTAAGCGCTCTTGTTCGTTTACAGCATCTCCTGTTGCGACTTGAAACAGCAAAGTAGTTAAGCCTTGATGTGTATAGTCCACCACTGCGACCCCATGCTTTCTGAGGATCTGATGGTACTCCTCTCTACAGTACTTCTGCAGATACTGAAACGTGTCCGCGTCGACCATTAAGGAAAAATTTTCTTCAGAGTCAGGCGGGCTAGCTGTAGCGCCTTGTAGTTCCCATTCGTAACCACCAGGAGTGACGTCTCTCTGTAAACTTGGGGTATGTTTCTCGACGAGGGGTTTCTCCTTTTTGTCCTTCTGGGTTCTACTTTGGTCCTGTGGGATCTGTGGATGTCAAGAGGATTTGGTTAATCAATAATTAGGGTTATTTGAAGGGACAATATAACCACAAGAAGTAAATATATAAGTTTTAGTCGCAATATTAAGTCATATTTTGTGTAACATTCTGATCTGTCTCTTAAAGTCACTGTAAAGGTTCATAATATGTGACTTTTCCGGCCCGCCACCTGACTGTGCCGTCTTATCTCCTTGGGATTTGCTTTTACTGGAATCTTTCACAATACGTCATTAATCTAGCTCAAGCAGGAAACACCACCAGGCCAAGTTACATGTCATATCTGTTGTGAAGCGACCCTGCTCCTTTTCAGCAATAAAAACACCATGGAATAACATTTATATTAAAATGATCATCACAATTATTACTATTACTAATGTGCATAAATAAACTCAACTTTACAACAAATAAACCGTAACCACTATAGAGCCTCATCAGCCCGTGTGAGATTAGAATGTGTTTAATGCAGCTTTATGCACATTTGTTTACATCTTAAAACCGCATGGCTCATTTGCATAAACAGTAAGCAAAAAAAAGCCTCTTTCCTTGTGCACTGATGTGTTCAGCTTCGGTTGGACTAAAGAACACGACTCAGTGGAATATGAGTGTTTTCTGTGACTGAGGATGTGATGAGCCTGGTGAGTCTGTTCTGTGCGTATGTCGCCTTGGAGATACTGCGTATACATGCAAAACCGGGATACTCAAAAAAAAACAAAAAAAAAAGATCATAACCGGGACACTGATGTGCAGGTAAACGCACTCTTTGGGGGATATAGTGATCTCCAAGGAGCCAGAGCCGAGACGTGGGACTGTGGGGCCACAACTCCAGTGTTTGTGCTGTGAGACGCAGCCTTGACACCTTACGCTACGTTACGCTACGTTACGCTACGTTACGCTACGTTACGCTACGTTACGCTACGTTACGCTACGTTACGCTATGTTATACTACATTGCGCTACTTCCGCACAGCAACCCAGATTCGGTTTGTCGATTAAAATGATCGACGAAATTCTTAATGATCAATTATCAATTAATCGACTAATCGTGCCCATCCCTATCAGGAACAAAACAATAATGTAATCTAGCATTCAATCCAGTCACAATATGTTGTATGTAATATGAGAAGGAGCAGAATGAAGCCAAAGGCAAACTCATTTCTCATTCAGAAAGTTTGATTTCACAAAGCTGGACTGTGCAAGAGGCTAGCTGAGGAGCTAGTTATGGACATTTTAGATGCTGCACGCTTTTTATATCATATGTGGCAGAAGATCGTCCAGAGGAAATACTCCAAGACCTTCCAGAGGAAACACTTTGTGGGAATGAGCCATTTTATAACCGAATGAAACACCAGAGCAGAATAAGAGTGAAGCATTTCCTGTTGTGTTCACCTGGCGCCCCCTGGAGGCTGCTATGATGCTGCAGAACACAGAGGAGGGACACCCTTGGCTTTTTCTCTCCTCAAACTGCTTTAACACAGATCTGCTGACCCTACCTGACCAGTCCTCCTCTTAAATTGACCTTTGACTGAGACAGAAAGGCCAATTTCCCTCACGATCAATAAAGTGTCTCTCTCCCAAATGCTAAAAGGATTGTATTCTATCAGACAACATCGATTAAAGTCAATTAAGGATTTCACTGTTGTTTGCTTCTGGTGCCAATAATTTTGAATGACCATCACAGTGAAATCTGACACCATGACATCCGTAGTTACCTGTGTGCGAGGTGATGGCGTTGGGGGAGTTGGGGGAGTTGACCTGCTGTCAGAGCTGGTTTTTAGGTCCTTTTCCGTTACACTTTGTGGGAGTTGATTTTGTCCCAGCAGCTGTGCTAAAGCTGCCTGGACTGTGGAGTAGCTGCCACTTAATGTGCAGAGTCCCAGAGCTGAATTGTAGTTCATTTGGACGTCAGGGTGGTTCTTAAGGAGGCCTTTCAGTGTCCTCTTCCCCGCAGAGAGCTGGCTGCAGTCAACTGTAGCGGAGAGACTCATGATGACCTGAAAAATACAAAGGAAATGTTAAAAATTAAAGATATGTAACAAAAGTGGTAGTATAAATAATTCTAAATAACATGATATGCTTAATTATTTAAATCAGTGTTGCCAAATTGGTTAATTTATATGTCTCTCAATAGGCTTTTGCTTTAAATAGGTTAGAAACTAAACTTAGACTTTTATATCTTCACTAGGAACTGGTACAAAAATGCAAAATATAATTTTTTTTCTCAATATCTTCTCTCCTTGAAAAGTTTAGAGAGACAAATGCATAGCTCTAAATCTTAAAGAGCCCATATTGCACTACTTTTTGCTATGTTATAATGTTCTTTCCTCAACACAAACATACCTGAAGTTGTGGTTTGTTTTAGTCACACAGAAAACAGTATATTCCACCTTGTGATGTCATGTGGTAATACAGGAAGTGCTTCACAATGTTATTAAACTCCATACACCTTCACTAAAATCATTTGAATGAATTTGGCCAATTTCTTCTGAATAAAAGACAAAAGGCACTTCATAACTTCCTAACTTCATGACATCACAAAGAGGAACAGAGCATTTTGAGCTTTGGAAATGTAGATATGTTTTTGAGGAGGTAACAACATTATAACATGGCTTAAAGCTCAATTTTGCGTAATATCGGACTTTTTAACTCATATACTTGCACTTTTTATATAGTTACAGTAAACTATAGATGAGAATTATCACAATAAAGTCATGGTTTATGTTTACTTATGTGTGTCTTGTCGTTTATTATGCCAAATAGTGCAAATAAACTGGACTTAAATAACTTATAACTCATTAGATCACCATATCCGGGGGCTTTCCAATAATACGGTTAATTTCATCACATTTTCGTGAGTTCAAGGCTAAACTATACTCATTATTATATGTAAATTATAGATTAGAATATTTGATTAATATTGATTAACAATATTACTCAGTGAATTGCACACTGAAACAGAAACTCAGTGAATTGCACACCGTTTCTGCAGAATTCATCACTGTTCAGATAAATATAAAGGTTTCGTGTCTTTATTTAATGATTTTGTACGTTGTGTGGCTCTGGGCATGTTCACAAAGACCTTATCTTGGGCTGTGGCTCCCGGATGCTCCTTCACCGTCAGGTTAAAGCTTTTCTGGTCCAACGTCAGAATCTGCTGAGGCTGTTGGAGGACGCTTTGAGCCACTGAGAGGGGGAGAGGTGGTGGAAGAACGAGGGAGAGAATGAGAGAGTTAGATGGGGAAAGAGAGAGGAAGAGAGAGGGGGAGGGAGAGATGGGGGCAGAGAGAGAGAGGCAGAGAGATGGTGAAAGAAAAAGGGAGAAAATGAAAGGAAGAGGCAAAGAGAGAGTTAGATGGGGAAAAGGAGAGGAGGAGAGGGGGAGGAGATGGGGCAGGGAGAGAGAGGGGGAAAGAGAAAGGAAGAAAGAGGGGGAGGGAGAGATGGGGCAGAGAGAGGGAGTTAGATGGAGAAAGAGAGAGGGGGCAGAGAGAAAGTGATTGAGACAGAAGAGGGAGAGAGAAAGAAGAGAAAGGGGTCAGAGAGAGGTAGATAGATGGATAAAAAGGTAGAAGAATTGATGGGGACAAAGAGAGTGAGGGAGAGACAGAAGAGAGAGACAGAGAGAGAACAGAGAGGGAAAGAAGAAAGGGGGCAGAGAGAGGGCGTTAGATGGAGAAAGAGAGAGGGGGCAGAGAGAAAGTGGGAGAGACAGCAGAGGGGGGCAGAGAGAGGTAATTAGATGGAGAAAGAGAGAGGTAGAAGAATTGACGGGGACAGAGAGAAGAGAGAGGCAGAGAGAGGAGAGCGAGGGAAAGAAGAGGGAGAGGAGGAGACAGAGCGGAGGTTAGATTGAAAAAGAGGGTGGGAGAGGGGGCGGGTAAAGAGAGTTGGAGAGAGAGAGACAAGGTGAGAGGGTGGGGCGTAAGAGAGAAAGAGAGAGGGAAACAGAGAGCGAGAAAATGAGACAGGGAGAGAGAGAAAGAGAGCGACAGACAGATGGAGAGAGAGGTCACCAGAGCCAAATGAATCTCAGTATGTAAGCCATCCTGACTCAGCCCTCCGCTCAGTGACTGCTCTGTTCAGCCGCTCGCCAACAATCTGCTGTTTAAATCATGGGTGACAGCCAACAAAGCACAATCCCTCACTAATACTCAACAATAAAGAAGAGGGATGCCAGTGGAATAGTTTTACCTTTTAGGTAAACAGTCCTATAACTCAGCTCATCCGATGCCATTTAAACAAAAAAGCATATAATATATAATAGGCAATATAACTTAATTTCACTTAAAAGGTGTCCTAAATATGCACACATGAAACTGGAGGCCTCACACAGTTAATACAGGCCCGGCCCAGTCTCACAGGTGTGATCACAGGCCACAGAACCCAAGGCAACCAGGCCCGAGCATGGCAAGAACCAAAAGTCCCAGTGCGAGTGTGCCCCTAGTACAGCAGGTGTTGGGGCAGACAAATAGTCATGCTAACTGAAGATTTCTGGATGTTCTTCAGTAATGAGAACGACCTCAGGTCACAGCTCATTTCACCCACAGTGGGAACTTGAGTCGCTTTGACTGTTCTGAAAGCAGAAGAGCCACTTCACTCACATTGTTGCAGAACACTTCATATAAGTGGAACATGAGAGTGGAACATCAAACACATAGTTGTCTCACTGACAATTGTTATGGTTTGCAATAAAAAAAACATTTGCACAAAGTCTATCTACTTTTCTATGTTGATAAAAGTATTAAAATTACGACTCAAGGGACAAAAATGTGTGATTAACTTGCAATTAATCGCAAGTTAACTATGACATTCATGAGATGAATCATGATTAAATATTTTAAGAGATTGACAGCACTAATTCTATTCTGTTGTCAATTTACAACTTTTTAAAGCTGTACTGCGTAACTTCTCCATCACCTGCTGGTGGAGCTGATGCTTTTCCTGTAATGTATTATGGAGTATGGTATTAAACGTATCCATCTCACACTTATTTAATAATCATTGTCAAAACTGGAAAAACATGCATTCTTGCTGTGAGTGCTTTCACGTCTCCATATTGTGGAACATTCTCCTGGAGCAGCAGGTGGTAGTCCAATCTCACAAAGTAACAGTGCACCTTTAACTCAGTACAGGTAAAAGCACAATTACAGTTGCAGGTACATTTTACTTCAACATATTTTAAAAACCTTTATTTGTGAAACTAGAGACTTTGTTCTTTTTAATATGCTCGACATGTAACTCCACTGACCTCTGCTGTCCTCAAAGGTGACGAGTGCAAAGTCAGGTGCTGTTTTCACCGTGGTAACAGAGAGCACCTCTCCTCCTCCATTTCTGCGTCTCTGAAAGTGAATACACAGTTTGTCCTCCAGCGTCCCCTCCTTTATCTCCGAGGGCAGCCCCGTCACCCTCACCGTCCGGCTCCGCTCTGCCATCTGCTGGGAGCACACAGGCAAAACGAGCACAAGAATATTTAATTATACAAAAAGAGAAGGGAAAGAGAGCGTTGCCTGGTTACATTTTACAATAATCATAGTTACCACCTGTAGGGCTGCAGCTAACAGCTTAAACACATAATGGACTCTGGACTTTGAGCTTTAAGTTTTGTTAGAATGTTGTTACCGCCTGTTTTGCTTCATTCATACATTTTAGTAATCCTTTATCATCATCTTTAACAACCTGTTATTATCATTAAGTGGTCGTTTTTAAGTTAACAACTCCTTTTACCTTAAGTTCAGAACAGATTGACAATGCCAGGGCTAAACTGATCCAAATGATTCTAGTGAAGGTGTGTGGAGTTTAAAAAACAGAGTGGAGTACTTCCTGTGTTACCACATGACATCATAAGGTGAAACAGAGTGTTTTCCATTTGCGAGAAGTCTAAATATGCTGGGTTTTGTTTTAAACACACGTGAATGAAACAAAACACAACCCCAGGTATGTTTGACAGACAGCATGTCTCTCTACAATTTGAGGTGGACACGCTAGTTGTAAATAACTTTAAATACTACGACTAAATATTGCTGCTATATTATAAGGCTGGTCACATACAAGTATCTTCCAAACCAAAGTCATTGCAATACATCTTCTCTAACTGCAGCGTAATCGTAATAGCCTACTTAAATATGGCATTCTGAGATTTTCTACATTAAAATGATCTGAAAGACCCCACCCTGATAACAGAAAAGAAACTCTGATCTGTGGCTATATGACACCACCTGTTGGAGGTTACTATGACATTACACCTACAAAAAAGAGAAACCGAAATCACTGAAGCTTAGACGTTTCTGTTAGGCCATTGTGTTTGATTTGGTTGAATGGAGTTGAAAAATAAAATGTATTCAACCAAAGTAAAGACAAATGCCGAACAGAAATCTCTATGATACATATTAAAGGCCCTATGAACTAACATCAAGGACCATGACGTCCACCCTCCTGTGGGCTCACCACCCGCAGAGGGGTTCATAGGGGGGTTCAGGTGCTATGAGTATTGGGCAGCAAACTGCCCCCGCAACCCAGCCGGATTAAGCGGGAGAAGATGGATGGATGGACATATTAAAGGGCCCATATTACACTATTTTCTGATCTATGTTATAATGGTGTTTCCTATTTATAAACATACTTAATTTTGTGGAATATAGAACCTTTCATTTCTGCAATTTCCTCAAGTTATGCTGCATTGTTTCTTCTTCTGCTACCTGTCTTCCAGACCAGTCCATGTCATGTTTTATGTGTTTGTAAATGTACGGATGGAGTGACAGGTCCATTTTTTATTCCTTTGCATGTCTTGTACATGTGAAGAAATTGACATATAAAGGCATTAATTTATTGCACTACTTTTTTGCAAACCAGGTAAAGCCTAATTTGTTTAGGGTTTGAAAATATAGTAAAGAATTAAACATGGAGAATTTCAAAACAATGTTGCCATAACTGCATCTGGCAATTAGTAGTTAATTTTCAAACAAGCCACAAAACAGGCCTAAACCAGGACTAAAGAAAGACTAAACACCTCTAAACGAAGGATGTGTTCTTCATACTTAGTATGGTGTATTTCAGTTTTAGTGGTCCTGATCAAGTCCTGGTTAAATCCTGGTCTAATCCAGAATTAATTATGGGTTTAGCCACAGTTAAAACACTCCTAAACTAGGACTAAAGAAAGACTAAACCCTCTAAATGAAGGAGATGTTCTTCATACTTAATCATTTATTCCTGTTTTGGTGGCCCTGCTATAATCCTGGATAAATCTTGATCTAGTCCAAATTGAATTATGAATTTAGCCACAGTTTAATCCCTAATTTGTTGTGGTTTCTCTGTACAAGTAGCCACGTAAGTAAATAACACCACGACTAAACTGTCTTAAGAAGGACTATACCTCATGACTGAAGTATGACTAAAACTAGGCTACCAGGTCTGTACTGTAAGTGTAGAAAGGTAAAATAAAGACTATATGGACTCAAATTAAACCAGGACAATCCCAGGTCTAAATAAAGACGAAAACAGGACTTCAAACTTGTATTAACATGATGTGATGAGCCTTAATAAACACAGTGTAGCCCACAGCTGTAATTCTTGCCATTGTTTTGGCGCAGGCTCCAGAGAGACTGACTGAGCTCGTTACACCTGTATAACACAAAAACTCTGGACGAGGGCAGTGTGTATTCCCGCTCATCAATCGCACAAACCTCTTCACGCAAACTTTACCTGTGCAAATGAAACAGGTGTACGCAAAACACACGGTTTATCCCGTCCCGTGCAAACAAATAATGCGGGGAAACTTTCACGAACCTAGTCAACGACGCGTAAACATTTGCGCACGTCTAAAGTTAAATTTCACGTTGGATTGTTGGTTAAAACGTGGAGTCTGATTGCATTTACAGCTACTCATAAAACTAAGAATGGCCTGTGAAGAAAGCATTAGGCAAACACAATCAAGGAAGTGCAATCTGACAACCGCGTCTGTCGCTTGTTTCGTTTATCGACAAAGAAACCCGCATTTCCTCTAATCGTTGAGCGCTACAAAACTTAAAACCTATCTGTAATATTTGGAGAGATTACCGACCTTGCTTATTTCGTGGCGTTTTCTCGATTCATGACAAACGGCTTCAGTCTTCACGAGCGTTGGAAGAAAGTGAAACTACAAAACATTGGTGTGGTTTGCTCTGCTCTCGCTAGGGGGCGCCTCAAGTTTGGTTTCTGTCTGGAAAAGGGGATTTATGTAAACCGATTGAGTGTAATTAATTATTTATTTCAAGATTAAGCATTAGGGTGACCAGAACTGTCGCAGGTTTGAGCCCTGTGTCCCCGGTCCCGGCAAATGTATACAAAACCAGTGATTTGTCCCAGTTTTATACAAGAAATGTTCCTATTTTTGACCAATTTGATCTAAATCAGGACTAAACTAAGACTAACCCAGTACTAAAACAGAACTATCACAATTTTTGACTAATCTGATCTCTGCCAACAGTAAAGAGGAGCATAAACTGTTAGACAGAAAACCGTATTCGCAAATGACAAAAACAAACAAACAAACAAACAAACAAACAAAAAACAAAAAATGCAGCAACACAAGGCCCTCAGATTATGACTGACACGAGAATGCAGAATGTAACACACTCTTTTCACAGTTTTATTTATACCAGACATCCCAACCCAGATGTGTCCCAGTTTTGAGTATTAAAAATATGGTCACCCCATTATGTATTCACTTCGTTTTGTTTACAGAGTCTACTAGCAAAATAGACCTTTGCACATAAACTCATTGCATTTATAAAGTGAAGCTGATTTGAGGCCAGTGCACTTCTAAACTGTTCGAATAGAGTTTCCTCATCAACACTCAAACCATACAGACCTTGGTCAACATTGAACAAACAATTAAACAATGAACAAAAAAGAAGATAATAGCAAGATTGTAATAATTATGGTGCCACGGCAGTCAAAGGTTGTGCATATTATTGTAAAGCCTTATTGGTTTTGTATAATTTCAAAGAACCTCTCAGGGATCACAATTCAGTGAGAAATAGAGGTATGTTTAATACCTGCAGTATCATACAGTGGGAGTTAATATAGGTTTAGACTTTTATGGATATAAGACTAGAATTCGGAAGAATAAAAACTTGTTTTTTAACTTGTGGTTTGTAAATGCATGTTAATCGGTTTGCAAATAAATCTAACTGAACTGACGTTTGTTAATCGTGCAACATTTTCTTTTGAGTCGAGAAATGTTCAATGTCGACTTTTCTTTAACCGTAGAAGAAGAGCTTTTCCTCCAATCACAGCCCGCGTTGCACAGCCGATACGCATGCGCAGTAGAGCTCCTGTTTCATGCGTAGTTCGACTCCGGTGGAGGTCACAGGCATCAGGTAAAATTAAAGGTAAGTTAAGACAATTTACAATGAATATTATAAATTTTTCAATGTGTAAGGCGTGTCCGATCATGCTAAATCTATACTTTGCATAATCAATGAGGCTGGTGCCCATTAAACTCCGATGCGGTGACTGCTAGCTTGATATAACATGTGAGCGCAATTGCGGTGTACCATGCTGTTTAATTTGATAATGAAAGTTTTAAAGCATTTATTAAGGTCTGCGTACGTGTATTCTCAGCATATATAAAATGAAACTACTAACTACTAACTACTGGCAAATGTTGACGACTTGCTTGTAGCCTTGAAATGGTATACAAGCTTTTGCTAGTTGCTATGCTAACTTGTACCAATCTTGGCACATTGCACAGTGATCAAGGCCGTGGACAGACTGATCCTAAGGACGACTTGACCTGGCTTTGAACCGACTCACGCGTAACTAAACAAACACTCAGTAAATGAACTTATATCCCTGTGTTGTGCTGTCTGTTGCAGGTTACTGCCATGGCCAAGCTGTTTGAGAGTATTGGGAAATTGGGGTTGGCCTTGGCCATTGGAGGAGGCGTTGTGAACTCAGCCTTGTATAATGGTAAGTGCTTGGTTCGTTTATTTAACACTGGTAATCCTTTATTCAAGTTGCAGTCCTGAAATACAGAAGAGTACATGATTTCAATTCATTTTTCTTATACTTTGTGCTTTCATGTTCCAGTGTATGAAATAAACACGAAACCTTATGAAGAATAGAAACTATGAATGAGTTAGTCTCTTAATAGTATGAACACATCTGCTTTATATAACGCTTTTCACGGTAACACAAATATGCATCACAATAAAAGAACACTAAAACAAGGACAGGACATACCACAGTCAGGTGTGGGGGCTGCAGGCTGTGACAAAAAGGTATTTTGAGCAGTTTTTTTTAAAGTTATTTAGTGAGTCTTGAGGTTCTAAAGTGAAGGGCTAGAGAGTTCCAGAGGGTGGGGGCGGCCCAGGCAAAGGCTTGGTCTCCCAAGGTCCGGTGCTTTGAGTTGACAGTGGGAGTGATTAATATTTCTGCCAGTATTCACACTCCAATGACTTCATCACCTTGGTTATACCAAGGACTTCTCTGGGTTGCTCCTCTTTCTACTTTTCTTCCCCTAATGATTGGAACGAGCTGCAGAAAACTTTGAAGCTTCGTACTATGATCTCCTCAGCTGCCTTTAAGACATCCCTCAGTCATGTCATGATGTGTGTAACTGTTTTTAAGCGATTCTTTCAGACTCTTGTAAACAGTCCAATGTGTGAAAGAATGTTTTATCTGTATGTTTTTGTATTGTTGCTTATTTCTTTTATTTATGCTGTCTCTGGATCAGGTCATTGTTGTAAATGAGAATTGGTTCTCAATTAACTTACCTGGATAAATAAAGGTCAAATAAAAATAAATAAAAAGTGAGAAGATTAGAGTCAGCTGATAGGAGGCAGTGGGAGGGACAGCGGGGCTGGTCGAGGTCTGTGAGGTATGAAGGGGAATGGTTAATGGAGAGCTTTATAAGTGATCAGGAGGTTCTTGAAGTTGATGTGCTGTTGGATGGGGAGCCAGTAGAGTTGTTGCAGAACGGTCTTAATTAGTCAGTTAGATACATTAATTAAGAATTTAAATAATCCATCCATCTTCTTCCGCTTTATCCGGCTGGGTCGCGGGGCCAGAAGTACGTCGCCCACTCCTCTATGCACCCAACCCCTAACCTTAAATGCACTCTTTACGCACCTTAAATAATGATACTTCATAAAACATTAGGAAACATTTTAAAAAGCTTTTGTGCATCTCTTGTTTACTTCGAAAAGTGCATCTCTTACTGTTGAACCACGTGTTGTTCTTCTAAACTTTGAGATTGAGCCTTATGACCTAATCACTTTGATAGGCTGGAAGACATTCTCACATCTCAAATTCTTATTCCGCAAACTCCATGGATTGACATATCTGCTTAAAGTTTTGTAATTACTTTTTGGTCTTAGATTTTACTGTCTCTACATCAAGTTTGGTCTGATTTATAGACCTCTTATTTGGTAATCTTGTTTAAATCGTAATGTACTATGGCTGGAATAATTTTTCTCTTTACAGTTGACGCCGGGCACAGAGCTGTTATTTTTGACAGGTTCAGAGGTGTACAAGACATAGTAGTTGGTGAAGGAACCCACTTCGTCATCCCTTGGGTTCAGAAGCCGATTATCTTCGACTGTCGTTCACGTCCACGCAATGTGCCCGTCATCACTGGCAGCAAAGGTGAGACAAAGCGGCTCTGAGAAGGAACGTTAAAGAATAAACTGTTTGATACTATAGAGTTTGCCATTGGGAACTCATTGGAACTCATCCAATGCATGAACTGGATGTAATTTTTAATGAACATAATGAATACTTCAAGATTTCTGTGTATGTCCTAGAGTTGTCACAAGAATTATCCCCAGATACTAAAACAATTGAATTAAATATTGATTTGAACAATATACAGTTATCAATATACAAATGATAATGTATTTTTCTTCTCGGAATCATTAAGGTGTGACTTATTTCAAATGAATCTGTCATATAGGTTGAATAAATGTCTTAACACACACTTGCGAAGTTTGGGAAAGGGTTTCCTGATTGCATGTTGCAGCTGTACGTTATCAAAGTCGGCCCCCTGCTGTACTGTGAAGTGTCTGTCCGTTTGTGTGTGCTAAGGCTCACCACACAGACACAAATGGATGTATATTATAAGAGAAGAAATGTTTCATATTATTACACTTGATTTGTGCAATGCCAGTGCAGATAGACATGGTTTTGTTGACCATTAAGCCATGGCTCTGATGCTGTTGGGATACTGGGTTAATCCGTTCGCATCCGTAGGTGCTCATCTGTTAAATAACCTGCTCTCGTTGAAAATTAATTTTATTTATTTTTTAATATACTGATAATTTGCCAATTTGTAACCTTTTTTCTATCTTTTTACAGATCTGCAAAATGTAAACATCACACTGCGTATCCTCTTCCGGCCGGTGACCAATCAACTCCCACGTATCTACACAAGCATCGGAGAAGACTACGATGAGAGGGTACTGCCCTCTATCACCACAGAGGTCTTAAAAGCTGTAGTGGTAAGCAACTATTTAATTTTACTTACAGCAAGGTAAACCATAAAATACTGGTAAATAATATGATTGTGTGTTTAGGCCCGGTTTGATGCTGGCGAGCTCATTACCCAGAGAGAGTTGGTATCTCGGCAAGTCAGTGAGGACTTGACAGAAAGAGCATCTACATTTGGGCTCATATTGGATGATGTCTCATTGGTATGGACTAACTGTCATTAAGTAATTCATTGCAAATATTTAATTGTAATAAGTCATTTATTCCAAATATTTTAATCTATGACTTATAATATGTGATATTTTGAATTGGATCAAAGTATATTACATGTTATATCAAACAGCACATTCATGCTACAATTTATTGATGTTTTTGGTTTTAGACACATCTTACTTTCGGAAAGGAGTTTACAGAAGCTGTTGAAATGAAGCAGGTGGCCCAACAAGAGGCTGAGAGGGCTAGATTTGTAGTAGAAAAGGTAACTATTCATTTTTATTTATTATAGAATCTAGGTATGACTTTTACTCTTAACATGTCCAATCTTCTTCCCAGGCTGAGCAACAGAAGCAGGCCTCCATCATCTCCGCAGAGGGAGATTCTCAGGCTGCCTTGCTCATCGCTAACTCCCTAATGGACGCTGGCGATGGTTTGGTTGAGCTGCGTAAACTCGAGGCAGCAGAAGACATCGCCTTCCTACTGTCCCGCTCCAGAAATGTTACCTACTTACCATCGGGACAAGGCACACTACTTCAACTCCCTCAGTGATAACTCCATCTCCTGCTAGTGTTGATTTTGGCCATTGACTTTCCAAACTCCACACACTCCTCGCACTCTCTTTGCACCAGAGTTTAGACTATGCCCCTTTTAAATGCAGCATCACTGGAGAGAGTGAGAGGAGTACTGCCGTGGCCTTGTTTGAGGAAGAGAAGAGGAATATGCTATGTAATCCATATGTAATACTTTATGGAAAACTGTCCAGATTCTAAATCATTAAGTAATGACAATATTGACTCTAAACTGACTATTAAAATGGCATGTCATTGCTATTGGTCATGTTTTATTCCAGTTTAATCAAACTGTTCAATGTTTGTGCTTTAAATTAGGTTCACTCTTTAAAAAAAATAACTGATTCAAAAGCCAACTTCAGATTCCAGGCACTAATCTACATGACAGTACAGTTTGAAGGCTTTCTCTCTTTTTATTAATATACAAATAGCTCAAATAAAGTGTTTCTACATGTGCCACTGGGTTGTCAACACTTTTTGTTCAGTTGAAATCACTGTTTGCCACCAGGGGGAGTATAGTCTCTGGCTGAAATTGTGTAATGGTTCAAATCATATTGAGAAGTGTTTGGTTACAGCTTACTGCAATGCAAACATAATCCAGAGAGGTAATAAAGAATCGAGCAATTGTTTAAAACACAAAAAAGATGCGTGCTAATATTAGTGTACTTTTATTTTATATGAAGAATGAGAATTGGAACATGACAATGTCATGTTAATTGCATGAATAATAGTGGTGCTCGGACGGTGCGCACTGTCTGGAGGAGCAGACGCGCTGCGCCTGCCCAGACAGCGGCCTGAGCGCGGGACGGCGGGGGGACGCGCCGGAGCTTGGCTGGGCCACGTAGTACGAGCCAGGGGACACCGCTCTTTGGAATAATTACAGAATAATGCTCTGCGTTTTATACAAAGGAAGCTGGCTGTACTGTTTGAATGCACATCCGTAGAGGTAGAGAACGAGTAACCACAAGAAGTGCGTGTGCAGACCTGAATCTGTGCAACTCTGCACTGACGCCAAAAGAAGGTATACAGACTGAGGTAAGCCATCAGCCCACACCAAAACAAGACTAAAGGACTAAAATAATGTTGTACACGTGTGGCACGCCTGTCAGAGTCCGCTGTGAGACAAGAGTCCGCGATCAGACCAGAGACCAGACTGTCTGCGCTGATTTAGCTCTGACTTTGGGACTGCCGAGTTTAGTGGGTCTGCCACAGAAGCAGTCTGGGTTTGTTTTTGCACGACTGTTTTCCCAAAAAACTGTTCAAATTGATTCCATCTACCCTTTTATTCTGAATGCACTTGGATTTGTAGACTGTCAATGCAAACCTCTAATGCGACATAAAGTTCCATGAATGTTGAATAACAGACCTCTGTGCTAGCAGTAAGCTAACTGGTTAGCCCAAAATCTGGGCGGTTTTGGGCAGAAAAGTGCAAGTGTGCCATCAGTAGGTGCCTAGTGCATTTGTCCAGAGTGTGTCCGCACACTGGTGGACCATGTGCACGGTATTTGATTGTTATCAATGTTTACATACTTTAGCTGGACTGTATTATAAAAATGCTGCACCTTGAGCTAATGTAGCCAAGTTAGCACATCATGTGTGCGCAGGTTAGAAGCCTACCTATGGGCTATGACCAGGCAAGCTAACGCTAAGTAGCCCAACTTGGCCTGGCCTGCACAGTGCTTCACGACGTACTATGTTGCCTTTTTGTTTAACCCTTTCAAAGCTTCATGATCCCATCATAATATAGGCCTACAACTTGTTATCCTGCGTGCATCACTCACCTAAGACAACAGTAATGTGTTGGAAAACCTAGATGACAGATCTAGGTGAAACCTATTGTAGACATAACATTGATTAGACTACATAATATGTAACTATATATAATACAACCAAATACTAAAGAAATCTGTATAACTTCCATGACAGATCCATTGTAGAGAGCAGTCATTTGTATTCTACCACAAAGAGGAGAGGAAAGTTTTGGTTTGAAGACTGGTGTAAAATTATCCTCCTATGAAACATCTGATTTACACAAGTGAAAACACCAGTGGGTTTCTAGTATGACCTGACTCAGGGCCAGAAAGCAGCGGAGATGGGGGTCCCCTGCAGTGCACCAGGCGGAGGGCCGGTGAAGGTCTTGTGAGTGCGGACCTACTCAGGAATGTGAACCCTGCCACAGTGCTCAAGCTGCAAGAGGGAAAGCTCATTAAAGTCTAGACTGGAGCCTGTGGATTTGAATAGCACCAGTGCAGTATTATACAGCTCAATGGGACATATTTTCACTACGCAGTTCGTTTCTCACACTTTTGTGCTTGTTTTTGTGCAGTGCCTAAACAGTTCTGGTCTCTACTCATGCCATTCAAATCCATAATATGGGTCATCTGATATGGGTGGGAGATCTATACAGTACTGGAGATTTGTGTATCATCTTTAAATAAAATAATACAAAATTACAGCAATATGAGCCGATTTAAAATTAACTGAGCAGAAGCATCTAGTTGTAATTTTACTAACAATAGTAAGTGATATTATTTCTGGCTGGCTTTTTGTGGTTAATTTTATACTTTAACCCCAGCAAAGACATTTACAAGTAAATGGTATCAATAATGTTTTTTGAAAATATTGTCTGATTATTGTTATCAAGATAAATAAATATCACATAAGCATTTTGAATAACTGTATTGAAATTCTGCTATATAAATGAACTTCCCTTGCTTATTTATTTCTGTCACATTCTCACCCTGTCCGACTATCTGATGCATAGGACTGTGTGAAAGTCAATGTGTGAAATATGCCCTCTTTGGTGCACATTTTTCAAAGCAATTTGCATATCCTGTCAACATCTCATACCATATGATATGGCAAAAATGTATCCCAGTATTTTTATTATTTGTTGTATTAAAGCTTCTGGTATTAAAAGGTATCATATTTTTTGTTAAGCTCTTTTGCTTTTTTTCCCCTGAATTTTACATATTTAAATTATGGACTCAATATTAAAAATTTGCATCTTTCCAAAACACCAAATTATCCTTTGTTTGATGTACCTCCCACCACTGCAATCTGTGACTCAATTCAGCACAATCTGAATCTGATTAATACCACAGCCCTTGTCAACTTTTACTCAGTTGTCATTTTAGTACTATACATGTCACATTATTCAAATGTATGTTTATGATTTTATGTTGAGGTGAAAAGGTCATTATTCAAATGTAACGGTAAAATGATCTGAAACTATTACCCTCTTAACAACCTTAACCTCCGAATCTGTAAAGGAGGCGACGCTCACCACAACAAAGATCGTATTCGTAGTGAACGAAAGCCTGAAATGACTAACTCAGTAGCAGCTACATAACCGCACTTGCTTCATTTAATTACATTTCCTTGTTATGACAGTTCATTTGGTGCTTAAATAACCCATTTGATGAACGCAGCATTTGAGATCCTCTTAACTTGTCAGCTAAAATCCCTGCTTGGTTTTTGTGTGTAAAAATTTGTTTCCTATGCGATTTATTTTCCGCTGTCATCTTGAAGCTGGGATAATCTATTTCGCTTTGTGTTCAAGACGCGCATTGAGTTTGCCTGTCAGCGCACAGCCAGCCCTCCCCTGCAGTCCCAAAGCTCTCCAATTCTCCAAAGGATCAGTCAGCTAGGCAGGTGTGAGCATATGCAAGCACTGCCAAATTTTAGATGAGCTGCAAAACTCTTCGTCTTCTTGGCTTATATAAAATCTCTCAAGTTGTTGATTCAAATAGCGTTGGTGTTGTTGACTAGCTCCAGCCAAGAACTTGTCAAGAAGTTAAATGAGGAAACCTTGAATTAAATGTGTTATGGCCTGTGGAAAAAGATGAAAGTGAAATATAAGTTGCATTAGGGATGGGCAGTACAAAAGGTGTAATGATAAATCAGTACAGGTTGTTAAAAATCTTTTGGATATCTCAGCATCACCGTAGACTTGGATTAACTGTATTGATCCACAAGTGCAATTATTAGCGCACATATTACAATATAATATAAAAAAGAACCAGAGTATAAACGGCAATATTACATTCAAAATAAGTAGCAAAAAAGCAAGATTTATTTTAATTAAACTATAATTAAAATAAATCTAAATATAACAAGTTTTCAGGTTATACCAGGGGTGTCCAGGGGCCAAATATGCTGCTGAATTGGCCCAACTGATCATAGGCTGAACATTTTACTACAGATTTACGTTGAGAGATACTGAGATATTGAGTTTTACTGCAGCAGCTGTGCTTCTCAGTTGCCTTTGTGTCTCAGTAAAACGTCTCACTGCTGTTTAACAGGAGGACTGGTCAGGTAGGGTCAGTGGATCTGTGTCTTTTACAGGAGCCTCCAGGGGGCGCTAGCTGAACACAACAGGAAAGGCCTCGTGTTTCGGTTGTTGTTGAAATGGTTAATTCAAAGTATTTCCTCTGGAAGGTCTTCTGACAAATTTGCTGCCACATATGATGTAAAAAGCTTGTAGCATCTCAAATGCTTCTTAACTAGCCCCTTACACGGTTTCCATGAAGATGGGAAAACAGTTTATTTCTGTGTGGCTGAAGTTTGTACCTCCAACCCACCTGTGTTTGTCACGATGTGTGTTTGATTTAATTATGTGCAGAGGCTGCTAAATACCACTGCAAAACCAGTAAGAGAATATAACACCAGTTTTAAAAACAGGTTTAAAAATCCTACCCACTTTGAAGCAGTTTTCTGTAAAGTGGCAGTAGAAGTTATCTTAAAGAAAGGGTTCTTAAACTATGAGTGAGGGTTCAGAAAAGGGGCACAGAGTATTTAAGGGCAGTACAGTTTGTTTGGCTTATTTTAGGCCTAAATGACCATTAATCAGATCAAATGGAGATAGATTTATGAAAATATTTGAGCCAAAATAACTCTAAGATACAAATAAATGTCAAACATGACAAAGATGGTCTTGATTTGGTCTCGATGGGGCCACCGCTGTGTGAGCAGGGCCCCTAGCACCATATGATGCTACTTGGTCTGTGGGAAACACTGGCCACATTTGCTGCCACAGATGGTTTGAAAAGCCTTAAAGGTAGGGGGCTCTGTCAGTTGCGTAAAATGCATCAGTGTGAATGGCTCACTATTGACAGTGGTCTATGGCTTTTGCTTAAAAAAATGTATATATGGCGCCCTCAGTGAGAAAAGTTTGGACGCCCCTGGGTTACACTTGGCTAAACCAGCTAATATCGCATAGTATCAATCAGTCTTCTGTATCAGACCATATTGTATTATATTGCATCGTATTTGTCATATCCTTCTGACAGATCTGAGGTAGGGCCGGATGAGCAATGCTTTTCTCTACTCACTTTTGAACTGTTGCTATGAAGTGACGGCATGAAATGAAATTCAGATCTTTATGGATGTAAGAGAATAATGGCACATGCGTCAAAATATCTGAAATTAAATTGCAAGAAAACTTAAAAATGTGGAATGGGCTTTCATATGTCCAAGTAAAGAGTACAAAAGTCTCCTATCAATAAAAATGAGTTGAGCAGCAAACAGACACACTGTAATTATATTGTGTAAATCTTGTTTTAGGCCAAAGTAAACTCCAGTATAACCCTTCAAGTGGTGTAATTTGCATTTGATGTCTTTTTATTAATAGATTACAGATAAGAAACCTGCCCATATTTTTTTTGTATTATTATTCATCTTTCACCATTCACTTGTTTATATAGTGCAACTGTAGATGGATCAGTAAAACAACTGTAGAGATTTCATTTTCATTGTTGATTGAGTAGGAGATTTTGAAGAAAGTTCATTTAAATATATTTCGTCCGTTGCTGCTTATTCAAGTGAAAAGGATGTTTAAGGTCAACCAGATGTTAACCTGTACCACAACAATGCAAACGGAACCCAGCGAACATAATGACCCAAGACTTCTGAGTATTAAAATACAAAACTAAACAGAAAAAAGATAAAATTACTATATTTTAAAGAGCTCTTGCAGATTTGATGCCAGATGTGCACTGTGCGTTTCGTTGAATTACAGTTTCCTGTGGTTGATTTAGTTTGAAAGCTGTGAGCTGTGGTTACGCTTTGCTCTCAACATCAATGAGCGGTGTGCAACAGTTAGTATCGTTTTCAACACCCTAATCACTGCCTTTATCTTTTAAGGTGCGTAACTAAATTCTCAAAGCCTAGACAAAACTGTGTATTTTGAACGTTGGTGTTACATTTCTTTTTTTGATCTGGTTTAATTTTGTTGCGAATTCATGCGTAGATTTTTTGGAGAATCTGAAGTGTTTGAAGTGTCGCTGTTTTGAAAAAAATGTAGCTGTGATTTTTTTTTTTTAAGTTTTAAAAATATGTTTTGCAATATGTTTTAAAGAGTAGGATTCTGTGTTTCTGAGTGCACATTGTTAATTTGAGGAGCTTTAAAATGTATTTAAATAGACTGAAAATTTACTGATAAACTAATGCAAGAATTGCACTGATTTCAGAACATGTTTTTAAAGGTCTTAACTACAGGTACAGCATTTTTTTCTTTATTTTATGTTATTTGCAGCAAACATTCTTTTAGCAAAACTACTTCAACTTTTGTGATAACCGAGCCTTCTTAAATTTCAGTTAGATTTTAATATACTGTGCAGTCTTATATTCCTTTTGAATTTGTGGGTTTCACTTCTACTCATCACATTGAAAGAGTTGTGGGTGAGCATTGAGCTGGGTTTAAAAAGAAAACATCAGTATACAACTCATTTCTGTTCACTGAAGTTGAACTCGGAAGGCAAATTTCTTTGCTCTAATCTACATTTTGTGTTTTCTCTCATTTCTAGGCATCGCCCTGTAAATGGCTCTCCAAGCAAGACCCGTAGCTGCTCAGAGCACTTCCACAACTGAAACTCCGCTTGTCTTTACCTGTTTTTGAGACCTTGGCACCCTGCAGCACATCAACCTTTGCTTAACACATTCTCTGGGAACTGCTTACAGCTTTCAAAACAACTCAAAACGGATCGCTTTCAAATGTTCTGCCGAAAAGTTTTAGAGCTGTAACTTTTTTCTTCTCATTTTTAACCCCATGGACCAAACTTGGAGGAAATTGTATGTCTTTACAATTTACTGACCTGAACAGCATGGATACACTATTTGAATCAGGTTGACTGTTCGCCCACCTCACCCCCTCTCTTCTGGGTTTTCAGTAGAAGGAGGGTGGGGATTGGTGCAGTGATTTTTAGCCCCTTGTATTTGCATAGGCTGGATAATATAGGCACCAAAACAAGTATCTTCCACTGCATATTACCCTGCTATCATTATCCGTCTCCCTATTCATGAAATCCTGTCAAAACATCAAAGAAGAGATTTCCATCCCGGGTCTTAGCGGGATGTCCCAAGAGGAAGGGCACAGGGCGCAGGTGTCCGGAACCTATTTTCACCAAACGCCAAATTCGGATCTAGATTTGGCTGGTAAAGTTTATAAGTGCGAAGTGGGTGAAGCTCATTACCCAGTGCTAGTGGACAGCAAGATGTCAGGAAAGCCCTCTATGGGTGATCAAAATGTTGTTAACCCACAGCATTATTTTAGGGAGGGAGGGGCGGGGCAAGAGGACGCGGGTAAGCAGGACGGCGATGACGGGTCGTCCGAAGAAACAGACGATGAAGAGGAGGACGGTGAGGAGGAAGATGGCGAGGAGAGCGGGTTTAAGCGCGAGCAAATAATCGTAGAGGTCAACTTAAACAACCAGACGCTGCACGTTTCCAAGGGCGATAATAAAACTGAGGACTCGGACATAGAGATAAACGATGAGGAAGAAGAGGAGGATGAAGAAGAGGAGGATGAAGAAGAGGAAGAGAGTGAGGAAACAGACGACGAAGAGGAGGAGGACGATGAACTTGAAAGTCGTACAACGCGATCCAAAAGAGCTCGCAGGGGTTTGGACAACACAGACAGCCCACCCAGAAGGAAGAGCCTACGAACTGCTCTGAGCCCCTCCACCACCGATACTGCAGGTATTTGTATTTTTGTTTTAAGGTGCAAAATTGACTCTTGATATCTGGTGTTGTAAACATGCTTGAGTATTAACATTTGAGAGCAGTTAATATGAACTACGGTACTAAACTGAGGTAAACGGAGGTCTAAAGTAAACTACGGGTACGAGATTTTTCTATAATCTCCATCTCTAACTGCAGGGATGACCACAAGAGGCCGCCGCAAGCACATGGAGGCCCCAAAAGGCAAGAGGAGACTGGGCAGGACCGGGCATCAGTCCAGTGGAGGGTCAGCAGGTGGTGCTGTGGGCAGTAAGGCGGAGGTGGAGGAGAAGGAGATGCTGGCATGTGAGAAATGTCCGCGGGTCTTTAACACTCGCTGGTACCTTGAGAAACACATGAACGTGACCCACAGACGAATGCAGATCTGTGACAAGTGCGGAAAGAAGTTTGTGCTGGAGAGTGAGCTGGCCCTGCACCAGCAGACAGACTGTGAGAGGAACATCCAGGTAAAACACTCACAGGAGACAGCATGTGATGTATGGGCCGTGTTGGGGTAACATGTACCAAAAATACATACAGGACAAATGTGGAGCAGCTGTTAACTACAGATATTTACATGTTTTAGTGAATCTGCTATTATTATCTTCAGCGCAGGCTGATATTTAGTTTTGACCGACCTGCTGCCTAATGAGTACACACAAAGCTTCATTTTAACACTATAATTAAATCAGAAAACAGCTCAAAATGTGACTATGTAGCCCTCTTGAAGGCTTATGATAAAAATTATAATAATTTTGTGAAAATAAGCAAAATCATTCCTACGTATGAGCTCAAAAATATCAGCAGAGCTTATCAGCTATATGTTGCTTTGGTGGTATTCACATTATTGTGTTAAAAACACAACATAAATGAAAGAAAAAAATGAAAGACTTTAGTGGTTAGTTTGTGTCTATAATGATACTACCGGTACTATACTATAACTCTGATCAGACCTGCATGTTAAAACATTTGGTTTTCTGTAACGGAAAATATTTTCCAAGTATTTTTCCCAACACTGATTATGCGTTTTCAAAACAAACACAAATCAAATTTGATGTAAATTTTGGAAAGCCAAAGCTGGCTAACTTAACTTTTATATTACACATTTGAATCAAGCTCAAGTGAAAGTTAAATCCTTTGCTTTCAGACAGCCTGATTGAAGAAAATTAAATGGTTCTTGAATAAGAACTTTTATAACAGACCAGTTGGTTTACTTTTCCTGGAATATTCTTGGGTTTGACTGTGGTTCACTGTGGTAATTACAGATTTCACAGATTTAGTGTATAACTAGATTGCACAATCAGCCCACAAAAATTTGCATTCAGAAAGAAAGCCACAATTCTCTTGTCCACCCAGCTGCTACAAGTGACGATCAAGGTTCTTTACATGTTTTCACATTGCTCTCTTCTCGACCTGACGTATGCATCAAAATAGTGATGATGAAATTCTGTCAGCAGATTAGTTAGCCTCTAGGGCTTCCTGGTTCTTTTATGTCTCACATGATTTCCTCAGAGGAATTTGTTTTAGAAACCCAAGTTAAAGATGTGTTTCTTTGTTAATATTTCATATATTTTCTGATAGTTTAATAACAGACCACACAGAGACCAAAAGAGACTTTACCACAGCTTATTCCTCCTTAAAGTACTAGTGAAGGGGGAACTCCTCTCAAAAGCTGATAGAGACCATTGTATCTGGCAACACAGTCACAGGTCTTATTTCTCATGCCCTTTAGTGTTGTATTGAAGTCCAGAGAAAACACAAAATCTTACAACTGAAGAATGTGCTTAGATAATCACTGAAACATTTAGAGAAAACTACAAAATCCAGTTTATCTAATAATATTGTCTTGAGTAAAATCTACAAAACACTTCAACCAAAAGTACTGTTATGATATATATAATAATACTTATTATAGTATATAATTGCTTACTTGCTAAAATTTCACTTAGCAATTACGTTGCTAGTTGTAGTTTTTGAAGTTGTTGCTTTGCCCAGCAGAGGGAGTTGTTGCACAGAGTTAAAACAAAAGCTGCTGCGTCTGTCTCTCTGTAAAATGAACCATAGTGATATATGTTTATGTCTTGCAGTGTGTCTCCTGTAACAAGTCCTTTAAGAAGCTGTGGTCACTTCATGAACACATAAAGATCGTCCATGGATACGCAGAAAAGAAGTTCTCGTGTGAAATCTGTGAGAAGAAGTTTTACACAATGGCCCATGTCCGAAAGCACATGGTCGGTGAGTGTGGAGGCCCCCAGCATTTGGTTTTATATTGACAATACTTTATTATTCATTAGATGTTTTGAGATGTATGACCAGTTGCGTAGAAGAGATTACATTTAGTGTTACTCTGCAAAACCAAACAAATTGAACAAATGCTCTGGCAATCACTTCCATACATACAATATAAAAAAAAATACTAATTTAGTAAAAACATAAGGACTACACACAGACAGAGTTACATTTCATATAATTTTATATTTTTAAAGTTAGATCATATCCATGTTTTGCTGAAAATGAAACGTACAATGAAATTAAATGTAAAAATCACATTAATAAATAGTTGTGTTGCTTTATTACTTTGTGTAAATGAAATCTCCTACAAACTGAGGTACACTTGTTTAGCTCCTATTTATTTTTTCAATCTCAACAAGTTTATTTGTAAATCGCACTTTCTTTCTGCCCCTGGCACAATGGAGATGTCATGGCTTTGGAATGTTCCGCAGTATGGCATTGAACATATCCTATTATCATATCATACATTTATTCAATTAGAGTGTTGTTTTATGTGCTAAAAATAGACTGAAAACCAAGCATCCTCACTGTGACTCTTCTCGGTACTGACCACTTGGCACTGTGGCATCACATACTTTCCTCTGTGGAGATAGAAAACTTGAATGCCATACTGTGGAACATTCCAGGGAAAGTCCAACTGCGCAAAGAGTAAATCACAGGCTGTTTTTGTATATACTCGAAGACACTTTAAGAGAAAACAGTTCTGCTCTGGATCAGTCTTTCTAAATAATCAGACATGAACATGAAATCCCTGCTGTTTTCACTGTTCTGTATACGAATGTCTATATAAAAACACAACTCTGCGAAGAATAAGTCACAAGCATTCACATTTTTAAACAATTTTTCTGTTTTTGTGTATTTTTGACAAGGACACAGTTCAGCTCTGGATCTGGTCTTTTTAAAGGTGCATTGTGTAACTTTTCTGGCCGAGAGCCCATCAAATGCTTTTTCACCATGGAGAAGTTATCGCTTTGCAGTGTTGGGAAGGTTACTTTTAAAATGTATTCCCCTACAGATTACATACCCCAAAATGTAGTTTGCAACGTAATCCATTAAATTACTTAAAGTGAGTAACGTAATCTGATTACTTTGGATTACTTGATATTGTCATGATTTTTAAAACTACGTGAATGTAGCAACCAACTCCTGCAAATTCTTGTTTGGTTTTAGACCTGGTTTAGACCTGGTTTTAGTCCTTGTTTAATGCTCGATAAGTCCTGGTTTTAGACCTGGTTTAGACCTGGTTTTAGACCTGGTTTTAGACCTGGTTTTAGTCCTGGTTTTAGTCTCAATGTTAGTCTCGGTGTTAGTCTCGGTGTTAGTTCTGGTTTAGAGGCGCCGCGTACCCGACAAAACACGGTCCACGCTCGGTGTGCGCGTCGTACAGGAGGAGATCAGGTGTGCGCGGGGTACAGGAGGAGATCAGGTGTGCGCGGGGTACAGGAGGAGATCAGGTGTGTGCGGCGTACGGGGGGAGGCGCACACGGTCTATGGGTTCACGCAGCGTGTGCGAGAAGGAGGCGCGGTCCACTATTAAAAGCACATCGCAAACAGTACATTTATGTTCCTGAAGGGGCACTGGCACCACCCACATAGTTGCAGTAGGGTCACATTAGATTTTCAAAATCTCGACGTCTAAAGCCGCTCGGTTGCTGCAGCAGAGTTTGCATTGCATGGTCAGATTTCACTCGCCCTCCTCTTCTTTAAATTCAAAGTGATGGCTGAATTTCCAAGACACAAATGCGTTTTTGTCCGTGCTCTTTTGGCTCTGTTCTACTGACCTCGGCTTCGTCCATTGTGTTAACATCAGTGTTAACAGGACGTTTACGTCGCTCTTATTGCGTGTTCTGTTTGGGTTTCAGGCAATGAGTGGAATTACCGAAATAAAAAGTATTGTAGCCCAAAATGTGAAAACAGGAAAATGCCGCCGTGTAATCCATTTATTTCAACAAAGTAACTGTAATCTAATTACCACTCATTGAAACAGTAACTATAATGGAATAGAGTTGCTCATAATTTGCATTCTTATTACGTAACGCTGGTACATGTAATGTGTTGCTCCCCAACACTGTCTGGATTATTTCACAGTATGGCTTTAAACCTTTCTATCTTTGTTGAGACCAGACCAAGTTACAGGTCAGATCTGTGGAGAGCCAACCCTGCTCACAGTCAGAATGCCTGTTTTTGTAGGTATTTTTGAGCTATAAAACCACATGTAATTGAATAAATGTAAGGTAGAGCTTTTTAATGTCATATTGTGGAACATTCTCCATGGATTAAAGCATTGACAGACCCTCCACCAAAAAAGTTGCACAATGCACCTTTTAAATGGTCGAACATAAAATCCCTGCTGGTTTCACTGTTATATAAAACTGAAACCTGCTGTATCTGTCTATATAAAAGCACAACTATGCAAAGTAAATCACAAGCATTCACATATTTAGAGACATTTTTCTGTTTTTGTACATGAACAACTTACAAGGACACAGTTCAGCGCCGGAACAGTCTTTTTGAATAGTGGAACATGAAATCCCTGCTGGTTTCACTATTCCTAACAGTGAAACCTGCTGTATGTGTCTATATAAAAGCCTGTTGTTTGTTCTGTTCAGCCCACACAAAGGACATGCCCTTCACCTGTGAGACCTGTGGGAAGTCCTTCAAACGCAGCATGTCTCTGAAGGTCCACTCACTGCAGCACTCCGGAGAGAAGCCTTTTCGCTGTGAGGTAACGCTCCCACGCACACTAAAAATGTTGATTTCAGTCTAACTTTCTCATTTTTTGCCATTTAGTTGAGCTAGAGGCTGGAGCTAGCGTTTTCACATTACTAACATTTCAGTCTATACTTCAGTGGTACAACTCAGTCAATACCAGGTACCACAAAAAACTCCTTTGTCCTTAGCTTCAAATTGCATGATAACTTTAAATGGATTAAAGGTGCATTGTTTAACTTTACTAGAGGGTCTGTCAAATGCTTTTCTCCATGGAGATGTTGTTGCTTTGTCTGGAATGTTTCACAGTATGGCATTAAGCCTTTCTGTCTTCATGTAGACCAAACCAGACAAGACCTGTGGAGAGGCGATCCCGCTCACTGCCAGAATGCTTATTTTTTGATGATTTTTGAGCTATTAAACCACTACTAATAGAATAAATGTACTGTAGAGCTGTTTAATGTCACACTGTGAAACATTCCAGACAGAGCAATGACATATCCATAGAAACAAGCAGATGACGGACCCCCAGCCAAAAAGTTACAGAGTGCATCTTTAAAGTGTAGTACAAACCGGGTAAATCTGCAGCTTTTTGGTCAAAAACGGTAAAGAACAAATTGTGTGCCACCTCCTGTGGCCACTGCAATTTCAAGTGACATCACACAAGACTGCTCTGATTATACGTCAGATGTTTCTTATTACAAACGCTAGACTTTAAGGGTGGAGTTTGAAGTCTGGATACCTTAAAACCAATCCTGTCACATTGTTCCTCATATTTCCAGGCCCTGCCTCTCCTCTCCCCTTTAGTCCTCCAGGTAATGCTCACTTTGCAGCTCTTTTACAATACAATTTTACAATATGGCTGTAGGAGGACTTTAGTCCTGCATTAGTATTTAGTTCTGTGTTGAGAACATTGTTTAATTTCTTAAATGTTATCATGTGGTCTTTTAAACATTCTGGAAATTAGCAGCTGTTCATACTGTCAATACTTGCTCTATCCATTCATAAAACGACCCCAAACAAAATCACTGTGAATTAAAAAGTTACTATACTATTCAAAGATTGTGTAAATATGAAATATAGGCAATATGTGACATTTATACCTTGCAAATTATATTACAGAAAATTATGAATATTAGAATCATTTGTGCCACCATAAAACCAATTCTATCAGTTCTCAGTTAAAATTTTAATATAGACAGGTTTTATTTTGAAAGTGGTTGCAGCAAATGAATAATTATAAAGAGTGCTTAGCTTCTGAGATATCAAAATAGCCTGCTAATTAGACAGAGTGTCCGAGGCTGGCGAAGGGCCTATTAGTATCGGAAAATGATGCTCCGAGGGGTTAGGAACTGAAAAGACGCGACGTGACTCGCCCGTAGTGACCAGGGACCTTCGCCATGACGTCTCAATGTGCCGGAGGTTTCGACAAATGTATAGTTTGTTGGCCAAAAAAAGCGGAACATTGTTCTCGTATCAGAATATGCTTCTTGTCCTAACCAACTCACCCATCTTTTACCCAGTGAACAATGACGAAAAGTCATGAAATTCGGCCAAGTGTTAAAGCTTCTGCTTCTCTAACTTTTGGCTATTTCCATTTTCAAAAAATAAATAAAATGGCTCATCAGCGCCCCCTAACGAGACAAAAATGCATTAGGGAATAGGAATGACACAAAAAAATGTGCACGTAAAATCATGAAATTTAACACAGAAGGTCGATCATGACAAGACAAGTAAAAAATATTATTATGGCCATGCTCCCTGACATACCAGAAGGTGGCCATCTTGGATTGAAATCTTCAGAAGTGTTAGAGGTGGGGTGGTTAAGTTTACGACTATGGTTAGGTTTAGGGTTATGTTCAGGGTTAGGCCTAGTGTAGAGTTGGGGCTAGGGGTTATACTTGTGGTTGGGGTTTACGGTTATTAGGATTAGTGTGGGACGTTCCGTTTGCTGTGTTGGGAACAGTGTGTGCGGGCACGGTATGTGCTTGGTGCGCCGTTTGTGGGGCATGGCATTTGCGGGGTGCAGCGCACACAAGGGCCGATCATTGCCACTTGTGGCTATATTTTTGTCTTGTTTTTCTGCCCAAGCTTAATTAATAAGAACGGAGTTGATGCTTGAAACATTTGGCAATCTTTGATCAATTATGTTGTTGACATTTAAGGTAATCAGCATCTAGGCAAATTAGTCCTTTTAATTTAATTATGGCTGAGAAAGAAATGTCAAATCTTTTATGTTCCTTTTTTATGTTTCTGTTTTCTATACATTATTTTGTCCTACATGCTCGTCTTTTGTTTTCATAAGATGCGCTATGTAACTTTTCTGGTGGGGGTCCACTACCTGCTTGTATCCATAATTTTAATGTTCCGCAGTGTGGCATTAAATGTTTCAAATTGGCACATTCAGTTTGTTTTATTGCGCAAAAAACCCTTAGCAACATGTATTCTTCTTCTGTGAGCGATTTTGCCAGTAATTCAGCTTGATGATGCCACTTGCTTGTTTCCATGGAGATAGATAAGTTTAATGTCATACTGTGGAACATTCTTGGCGAAGCAAAGTAGCTGTATTACATTGCATCAGGAAGGTTACATAATTTCACCTTTTCAAGAATCAGGGCAAATTGAGATTTATAGACTACACATAGGAGCAGACAGCATTTTGTTCACAAGTTGTTGAGAGTGACCCATAAAGACGACACACACACACACACACACACACACACAGACAGACGTACACATATATCGTGGAGATGGGCTTAGACATTTTTACATGACAGCTCCTCCACATTCCTCAGGTCGACATTTTTACATGACAGCTCCTCCACATTCCTCAGGTCAATGCTTTTCTCTCTTACACTTCATGTTTGCACTGACAGGACAAAGCAACGTATTATCTTTGGACTTATATACTCACTGTTAGGGCCGTGAAGAAATGGACTTTAATTCTAGATATATTCGTCACTTCCTGCAACTTTTTTAAATGAAGTGGTTGGTTACTTTGAGACTGCAGGCTTATGTTGTGATACTTAAATGAGATTGAACATATTTCTGTGATTGATTTATGTTTTTGAACACTCACTTTTAAATAACCCTATTGGGTTGAGCACAAAACACAGCCAAATGTCAAATGTTGTAATTGATAATTCTGTATGTGCGGAAACTTGGCACGTCATGAAAAAAAAGTGAACTAGTGCCTCACCTTGGTTATTAACTAATACCTTGCTTTAACAAACCTTAAAACAAACGTGCAACAGAGACTACAGGTGGAAATTAGCTCTAGGGCTACACTCTGGCACAAAGCATCTCTTAAGGTTAATGGATATTGTGCACTGTCCCTGTCTCATAAATAAATAAAAATAGATAAATAAAAATAAATCTTAAAACATACGTTTCCTTTAAAGCCACAGTATGTAATGTTTTAAACTTAAAATAAAGCCTATTTTTTGTTTAATTATGGTTATTTATCTCCATACACTGGGACTTAGCTTTAAGGAGGTCCTCCTCCTGTTTGTTTCGATGGAAATGTTGTTGCTTTGGCTATAATATTCCAACGTATGGCATTAAACGCATCTATCTCCATGGAGAACTTTCTATTTCCAAGGAATCATGGAGGTTGATTTTCAGAATTTTCCAAATTTTATTTTTAGTGAGGTGCTTCAGGTTTGACATTGGAATTATCAAAACACAGTAAATGCTCTATCCACTGTCTCTCCGATTATCCCCCCTATTAATATTTACCCCAGATAATTCACGCACAGTTTGAAATCTGATTTTCTCTGTAGAGTTTGTTCCCACTTATAATCTGCCTCTGTCTGAGTAGATCAGACAGAGGCCAAAACTACAGAGTCCAGACATTTTTTTTGTGCCCCAGGCATTTAGAAACAAATTCAGTTTGAAATTAGAGTAATTTTGCTCTGACGTTTTAGGGAAAATAGGCTGGAATGGTGAGAGGTTTTAAATTTGGCTCACTTTGGAGTAAGTCTTTAGTGAACCCTCTGATTACGGTGCTTTTTCGTCAAGGCCTCTTTGTGGATGACCCAGAGAACATGTGTGTTTGGGTGGAGCGGCTCTACCAAAATATTTAAAGTCCTCTTATACGAAACCATGTGATTACATGTATATTAAGGCCCTACAGAATTGGCTGTACACTTCACAACATGTATATTTCCAAGCCCATGTATTTTAGTCAGATTGTGTCACTGATAAATATCTCGTTTTAGAACAAGACAAACATGAGCCTTTTGGTAGAAGGCGGTAGAAAAAGGTTCATAGGTACCCCTATGAACTAACATCAAGGACCATGATGTCCACCCTCCTGTGGGCTCACCACCTACAGAGGGGTTCATAGGGGGGGTCAGGTGCTATGAGGACTGGGCAGCACGCTGGCCCCGCGACCCAGCCGGATTAAGCGGGAGAAGATGGATGGATGGATGGCGGTAGAAAAAATAAAATTACAATATTTAAGTACAGATACCTAAAATTTATGTAGATTTTTTTTCATGTGATACATTTCCCTGAATAACTTTTTGCCCCTGTATTTATACTTTTACTTGACTAACAAAGAGTACTTCATCTACCACTGCTTTTGACAAGATTGAGAGAACCAGTTTTCCAACATGCAAATCATTCCTCAAATTTGTATGGGTTGGTTCTCCTTTCTTCTTTAAACGTGAAGTGAAACTGAACTTTTCAAGTTTCAGTCCCTACTAAATGTACTTCAATTCCTACAAGATTAATTTGCCAATTGTCCTGTGGCCTGGTTACAATTTGTAAATCACTAATAAAGCTTTAACCAGTTTCAAACGGCATTTTTTCTAGCCTTGTTTTAGTTTCATTTTCAGCAGTGTTAAAATACATTGCATACTTGAAAACATGCAAATGTATTCCTTTAGCTTAAGAATTCCCTGTTGTGTTCTGTATTTACAGACTTTCTGACAAAATTAGATCTTTGAAGACTGTCTGTAGCTAATAATAAAGTATTTTTATTTCACGCCAAGCCAGAAGTTTGTATTCAAAGCAGCGTTCTGATTGGTTACACTTGGGCAGTCCACCTCAGTTTCACTTTACTATCTGAAAAAAACTCATCTAAAGCTGTGAACTTGCCCTAAAATGTATACATGTAAATGTAAAGGGTCCATCTTATGATATTTTCTGATGTGTGTAAAATCCCTCAGTCGTTCAGGTAGGATCCAAAGCAAGGGAGAAATTTAAATTTGTTACCTGGACAAAAGTCTCTTTTGGTCGGAACACGTTTTGCAGCTCATCCAAGCTGCTTCTTCAGTTTTGGTCAGAATACTGGTGGACACTGTCTTATATCTGCCTGCAGGGAGGAGCTAACTACACTCAAACTACTCTGAAACTAACACACGTTGTATTGCACATTTTTTTAGTTTCTGCTGTTAGCCAGGCCTATTGAATTGCACTGAGTGTGGGGTCATATTAGCATAATCATTCAGGCCCCTGATGGGTGCTTTCACACCTCTGGAACTGAACTGGCTATTATTATTTTCTTTGCCTCTATTTCTGTTCAAGGATGGATTGTCCTAACAAAAATAGCCTTTTTAACTCCCCTCTCAAACCAGTTCTTTTCTCTGGCTAAGATCTGCACCTCACCGTCCCGTGGCTTTAAGAGATGTACAGCAGACTGAGGTCCACTAACTGCTCTCTCGTCTGTGCTGGTACATCCTCTTGTGAAGTGGCTGTTTTGTTTCTCCAATGTAACACTAACTGCAGTCTTCACTATACTGAATAGAGTAGACAACATCTCTTTGTTTGTGGCTCTGTGTTTTGTCCTTCGGGATATTTTCTGATGTATGTTAAAATGTTGTTTCATCATCACAAACATACCTGGAGTTGTTTTGTTTCCTTCGTTCATTTTAAACACACAAGTCCTTATTTAGGCTGAGCTCTTCTCTTTAGAAAACACTCTCTTCCACCTTGTGATGTCATGTGGTAATTCAGAAAATGCTCCACTAGGTTTGTAAACTCCATACACCTTCACTAGAATTATTTGGATAATTTCAGCCCTGGAATTGCCGATCTCTACTGAACTAAAGGTAAAAGGTAGCTGTTAACTTGAAAACTGCTGCACCGTGACATCACAAGGTGGAACAGAGCATTAAAATAAATTAAACGAATATGCATGAATGAAATAAAACAAATCCAGGTATGTTTTTGAGGAGGTCATAGCTTAAAGTCCTCAAGAGTCAGTTTAGCATAATACTGGACCTTTAAAGATTGGGCACAAGGTAGACAGATTTAGAAACTTCTTTGGGTCTAAACTTCTGCTTTAAATAGGAGGGAGAACATCTTGACTATAAACGCCTTATTTAGCAGAAGATTTTGATGTATTCAAGTAGTAACTTTATTCTGGTGCTAATTTATTTCTTTGTCATTATTTTGTGTTTGTGCAGAACTGTGACGAGCGTTTTCAGTACAAATACCAGCTGCGATCTCACATGAGCATCCACATCGGGCACAAGCAGTTCATGTGCCAATGGTGCGGCAAAGATTTCAACATGAAGCAGTATTTCGACGAGCACATGAAAACACACACAGGTACTTTTACTTATGCAGTTTGTATTGTACAGTGGTGGAAGGTAACAACGTACAAAAGTAGAACATTTAAGTGCAATTTTTAAGTTTCTGTACTTTATTTGTGAAATCCCTCAGTTTTCCAGGTAGGATCTATGGAAAAGGAGAAATTCTGTCAAATGGACAAAATGTTGTTTTTTTTTATCATCCAAGCTGCTTCTTCAGTTCTGGTCAGATTTGGACACTGCCTTATAGCTGCCTGAAGAGAGGAGCTAACTACACTGAAGCTACTCTGAAGCTATGACAAAGGAGAAATGCAATTTGTCGACTGGACAAAAGTTTATTTTGGTCACTGCTTGGATGAGCTACAAAACATATTCCACCAAATTAACTTTTGACCAGTTGACAAATTGAATTTCTCCTTTGCCATGGACTCTACCTGGGCGACTGAGACTGACACTACTCTGATGTTACGTTTACACTGAAACGAATTGATGTATCACTGTATCACCATATCGGAAACAATTTGTGTCCAGACACGACTCTGGACCGCCTGAAACACTAGTCACATGACTAGGCTGGCATCACATTGTCACAACACCACGTGGGCTATAAAAACAAGGAAGTGGAGCATCGTGTCTGAAGTTGCCGTAGTTCTATAGAAGTTGCACCAGCCGATTTCGAGCTGAGAAAGATAGCAAGTGTGAAAACAGTCTTTTCATGGACCAACGTGGTTTTCTGTTTGTCTAGGGTATGTTTAAACTGTTTTCTACAATAGCGTCACATGACCGATGTCATGAACCCAGTGAATCAGGAAGGCGCAAGCCACAATAATGCGATCCAATAAGGACAGCAACTAGAGCTCCTTCGTCAGCATATCATAGTTTTCAGGCGTCCACACGGTGCTGGATCCGTACTCAGGTGAATACGTGGGAACTGGCGGCACTAGATCTTTCTGTCTCTGGAGTCATTTTCTATCGGATTAGTGTGGACAAACACTGCAACGAAAGCGACTCGAATACATACTAGTGTGGATAGGGCCTGAAACTGAACCTACAGTTTCTGTTTGTTAGTCCGGTCTATTGAACTGGGTACTGTGCTTGAGTCATATTTGCATAATCATTCAGGCCCCTGATGGGTGTTTTCACACCTCTGAGCTTGAACAGGCTATCACTGTTGTTTTCTTTGTTTTGATCTGGATCTGAGGATGGAGTTGTAAATAGGAGATAGATAATGTCTGAGTCCTTCATTTCTGTTCACAGAAAGAAAAGACAATCCTCCTTTTGTCCTGTTGACAGAATTGAATTTCTCCTTTGCTATCTGTACTTTACTTAAGTACATTTTATAGTGGATACTTTTACTTCACTACATTTGAGAGAACATGTCTGTACTTTTTACTCCATTACATTTTAAATCTGACAGAAAAGTAAAAAGTACTTTTCTTTATGGTTTGAGACCTGCTGAAATGGCTGAGACTTATTTTTTGTATATTTAATTTAACGTCCCAACTTTGAGCAAACCAAATATACAAATACACAAAAACAGCTAGAAAAAATAACAAAGCAATTGAATAACTTAAAATCAGCTAAATTCATCCATCACTGGTAGTGTATTGACATTTTGCAGCTGATGTCATCAACATTCCCTCGGCGTGTGAAGCTAACTTAAAGCACTACTCTGTCTGAAGCTCTGTTACTTAAGTTAGACTTAATCTGATATTTATTTGAACCCAATCTAACCAGAAAGAGCTGACTTGGTTGGAACTACAACAAATGATCTGTGTGATGTTAAACAAGTCGCTCACACATAAAATTAAATTTACTGTCACAAGCTAGCGTTAATCAGCAGTTCTTCAGTTAGTCGCTCTCATCTTTCCTGTTGAAAATCAAACACAAAAACGGGGCCATGAACACTTGTTTTGATTATAGGTTCCTGAAAATGTGCTTTTTAAATCCACCTTGTGTTATTGCTTTTGTTTTTAGACTATACAAAAACATTTTTGGTATTTTTTGCTCATGTGTGCATTGTGTCACCATGGTAACTGTTGAACAACATCTTTAACATTTTCTTTTGTTTTTGTCTTTGTTCACAACTGTGCAGTTTTGACAAGGAAAATTATGCAAAAAAGGGCAAACTAATGTGGTAATCAGAAAGAAATCAGTTTACTCACATCTGACTTTCTGTGGTTGCATGCACACTCAAAATCTGATTTAATATAATATTTTCAGAGTTGTAAAATTATTTAAATGATATGTAGAAAGACAAATCATCAGATTTCTTTCTGATCACGATCCCCCTGATCACTCACATTGGATTTTGCTGTTTCATGTCATTCAAGTCATTTTAAAGGTCCAGAATTCAGATCAGACTTCTGTGTATGTGTAAACAAAGCCATTGTCTGATAATTCCATAAATCAGATAATAATAGTGATGGTTTTGCTGTGCACGTAAACAGCCCCTGAAAGCAAAGAAAGGGACGAGACACATTTACAAAAACAATACAATAAGACAACATTTTGACAATCAATAAATTGTGTTGATCAGATGACAATTTTGGGCTCCAAATTTTGTACTTGTTTTCCATTTTATTTTAGCTTTGTCCTTTTATAGCTGCTTTTGTTTGTGCCAAATGTAAACGCCTGGAAACATAATCACAAGATCATTCTACACACGTCTGCACAAACTGATGGCACAAGATCCTGTCCAGTCCCTAGTGAAAGGAGGAAGTAGAGTTCAAATTAAGATCTTTTATGTTGTGTCTACACTGATTTAGTGCTGGTTTGAGCCCATAGTCATCCAGATGTAGAATTGGTAGGCCTTTTCTAGTTCTGGTTAGTTCTGGTTTAGTCCTGGTTTAATTCTGGTTTACTTCTGGTCTAGTCCTGGTTTAGTCCCAGTTTTGATGTGGTGTATGTGCAAGCGCAAACTCTGCCTTTGTTTATGACTATATCAAGCTCTGTGGTGCGGTGGTTCACCCTCGAACCTCACAATAAGAAGGTCTTGGGGTTGTTGCCTATAATTAGAAATGAAAATTTACGTTTTGAAGACTAAAATGGTGTCAAAAACCCAAGCAATGTTCCAAACAATTATTTTGTGTAGTAAAGTGTAGAAATTCAGATGCTATGATGAGGATTAAAAACACAAATTCTTTAGACAGTAAAATGTCACTTTTTTTTCTAACGTTAAATCATAATACTTTCTTTTATATTACCAAGCGCTCTTAAATCTGTGTAACTGTTCAGTAATCCAAGATTCAGGTATTTATTGTCATATGGTTGGTTTATTTCGAGCATAGTACACGAAATCATATGTACAGACATGCAAACTCTAAATACAAGAAACAAAAGGAAAGAAAATTTAAATTAAAGCCACTCGCGGCAATGATGGCCCTCGCTCTGGCGCGCACCCCCTCCCACGCGACCGCCGAGGACTAACCCCCTGCCATGACACTCTCTCTTCCCGACAGCTCGTCCACCAAGAAAAGTTACATAGTGCACCTTTATATCCATTATGTACTTTTTTTTGGTTGTAGGCTCATAGAATTTAATCCCCAAATCTGGTACAAATCCAATCAGGTTGACAATTCATGTCTTTGGTAGGTGGCGCTATAGTGCAACTTTTCATATGCTTTAGGGTTTATTATATTCAGGCCATGTTCAAGCTTTAGTGATTCAAATTTCATCACAATCAGACAAAGCCTGTGCATGGCCAACCATGGATAATACCCAATATTCATAATGTACTTTTTTTGGTTGTAGCCACGCATAGAATTGAATCCCCAAATTTGGTGTAACTCCGATAATGTTGACATTTCTTGTATAGGCTAGGTGGCGCTATAGAGTAACTTTTCATATGCTTTATAGTTTATTATAATCAAGCCCTAATCAGGTATTAGTGATTCAAATTTCAGCACGATCAGAAAAAGCCTGTGTGTGTAGGCATTTTTTAACTATTTTTTTAGGGAGTCTTTGGGCCCCTGCTGGACCAGCTTTTGCTTGAAATCATGCATAGAATTTAATCCCCAAATTTGGTACAAATTGGATAATGCTGACGTTTCACGTATACACTAGGTGGCGCTAAAGAGTTCACTTTTATTATATTTCATATTTCATCACATTCAGGCCGGGATCACACAATAGTGATGTGACTTTGAGCTCTGTAGGCCAAAGCCTGTGGCCGTGAGAGGAGCATCAAAGAAACAGGAAACGAAAGGTGTTATTCGCCGGCGTGCTACGGACAAACCGTGAAAAAGTGCGCTGAGAAAAATAATGCGTTTGTGGACCCACATCTGCTGGATGTGGATGTAGATGTGACGTGTCAAATCTGAGCTCAAAAAAACAAAAACTAGACAGTTGATGACTTTTGCGGACACGCAGTCAAAACAGGAAGTTTTTTTATCCAATATGGCCGACTTCCTGTTGGTCATAGGGATACCTGGCAACAGCTTTTTTGCTTGTCTCCTTGAGTTCTATCACTGCCCCAAATTTCATTGACCGTGTTGATCGTTATTGAGGGCCAATTTAAGCCGCTCAAGGCGATGATGGCCCTCGCCCCGGCGCGCACGCCCTACCACGCAACCGCCAAGGTCTCGCGACCCCTGGCACGACACTCTCTCTTCAGCAGCTCATCCAACAGAAAACCCACGGTCAAAACATTATGACCAGATGACTTTGATTCGGTCAAACTGTTACAGTTAACATCCCTACCTGAGACAGTCCAGCACATAACTGCAGGTATAAGGTGCTGCAGGGAAAGCCAACATACAGCTCCACACATGGAGCTCCGTGAAAAGTGAGGCACATATTTATGTAATGGGTTCCTCACCTGCCACGGTTTGTTTGTCTTTTACCCTCCTTTTCTATGGGGTCATAATAGGGAATATTAAAATCAATACAAGAACTGACTTCACAATCACAATAAGCTTTTTGCTGTTGACAGTGAACACATTTTAACAAAGAAGGAATGTGTTTTGCTGGTTTGACACACCCATAACATGGAACAAGACAAAAAAAAAGATAATAATAGTTATGAATTAGGGCATGGCTATCAAAAGACATGATAACCTGTTTGTTGAACACTCAGTAAGTATCAATATGCAAATCAATACGCAGATTCATCCAGAAGCACGAACAGCCCGATTAAAACCAAAAGTACATAGCTATCGTGAGGAGGAGGAGGAAGCACGTTCCAGTGTGTTTATCCCATGAAGACCTAAGGGCAGTTTTAGTACATTTCTCCTCACCTGGATTTTTTCTTAATTTTGCTTTTAAAACTGCCCCTTTTACCCCCTAATGAAGTGTTCTACCTCCTTTTGTTCAGTACAGCCTGTTATTTCACAATCTGCTGCTGTAGTTGTGTCATGTGGCTGTGATAAAAGCTACAGGACCAGAAATAGAGATGAAAAAAAAAAAAACAGAAAATAAAATTCACACTGTTTATACAAAACACACAGCAAACATGTAGAAACAACTTTTTGGACATAAGAAATGCTTAATTTAGGGCCTTAGCTACAAAAATGCAAAATATCAAGTCTGTAAGTAAATTAAAAAATCTCCTTATTGCCCTAAAAACAAAAAAAAGTGCAGTGGCCCCATGACTTTCCTGGTCCAGTCCTGGAAACAGCTCCTGTCAGGGCCAGGGCCAGAGCCACAGCACTTCTGCATTTCCATGGTGGAAATTACATTTGGATTTGCACTTTTGGACTGAAATAAACCTTTAAATAAAAATAGAAGGGGATGTGCAATTACACAGACCAAGATCTGTAATTTTCCATTTATGTGAGAATTAACTCCACTTAGAGTGACTTTTTCACTCGTTATAAACACACACAGTCAGAGGAGTCGACCATTTTGACTCACTTCACTCTTTGGCAAAGTTTGGGTCGATCAAAATGGACGGAGCGCATGAGCTTAGGAAAACAAAGTTCCTATTGGACACTCGTTTTGCGCACGTCATCACACAGTGATGGTATCATATACGATATCCTCCTCCTCCGATACCGAGGAATATCTTTTCTATAACCGCGCAGAACTTTCTAACCGTAAAAGACAGAAACTTCCTTTGAAAGTGCAGACATAGAGGTTTCCGTACATTTCTGCAACTTTATCCTACACATGTGTAACCTGGTCTCTGTGCTCTTCCACTTATTCCTGATCGTTCTAAACACGTTCAGGAAAGGTTCTAAAGCAGGGGTCACCAACTCGCGGACCGGGGTGCGCGAAGGTCCAGTCAGACAAAATCTCCTCAACCAGAGGTCCGGGACATCATTATGGATGCAACGATACAGTTTTCCCACGATTCAATACGTATCACGGGTCACGATATACGATTTTGATACATTTTAAGACGTAAAAAAAATCTCATGTAATTTTTTTCTAATAATGAGCATAGTATAATAACACTGTGATATTACAGTGTAACTAATGTACAGCTGTAGTTCATATGTGAAGTGTTCATTTGGTTCACAAAATAAGATCAGAGCTTTCTCAGGCTATTTTATATTTTACAATCGAGTCTACTCTTAACAGAGTGGTAGGGGAGTTACACTATCAGACTTTTCCTTCTTTGATGATAATTTGATGATTTCTTTTCATCCCGAGTCCTCTCACTGGGTGCACAAACCTCATACCAGTGTCTGCACTGCTCTGCTGTCCTGCCACAGTCTGTTCTCTTACAGAAACAGGGCGCTCTTCCATCCTCTTTCTGGACGCTAAAATTATATTATATTACAATTAGACGTCTCAACGGTTTGTTTTCTGAATAAAACTTATGAGACAGAGTTTGAGAAAAAGATTGCGTATATCACGAGTCACATCGCGTGTGCGTATACAGCGCATTTGATGTGAAGCTCATTCCACGGTTTAGCAACATAAAATAAAGAGTAAGTAAAAGATAAAACCCGCCTCTCTCACTCTTACAATATTTCAGCTATGAGTCCCTATAGATCTGTTTTCTTGCTGCATCTGAGAAGGACGCTATGATAACTGTTTTGATTTCGGACCAAAATAAATGAATAAATACAGCGCGCATGGAGGAACACATGCATATCGATATGTTATAGTGTGACAAAGTGATATCTTTAAACATTTTTTTAAACTGTTTTAAATTTGGACATTCCTTGAGCCCCACATTTAACTTATTCCACAATCTTACTCTACAAACAGAAATACAGAAACCTCTCCTCCTTGTTTTCACCCCTGTAACTTGTTGATAAAGTGCAGAAACATTCAGACAGATGCGTGAGAATAGTGACAATATGCAATGATGCAAATCCAGTTCAGTGCTCTCGATTGATGGATGTGATTATTGTTCATGGGAGGAGGGCAGAAATAGGGGTGAGGCAGTGTTCAGTAGTCCAGGTAGATTCTATTGTGGTTCAGCTCATTATAATTCTAGCCAGCAAGCTATTCAGAAGTTCCATTCTGTCCTGTTTTAGAATCGATACCTGCTCATATGAGTATCTAATTTCGATACTAGTTTTGTGTTGATTTAGTATCTGACGATCTATACTTTTGACAACCCTAGTAAATTATAACATAAATGTGCTCTGTCTAGAAATACTTTGACAGTATAAAGATCTAAGCTGGTTTTGAGCTGTGTGAACTGGATGTAACAACTCTGATCCGTACCACTTTTTTTTTTGTTAAATAAGTAACCATTTCTCAGACTATCTCATGCTGCAGCACATGGTCTTTCCAGTTGTACTGGAAGTTATTGTGCATTCAAAGCAGACATGAATGAGATTTTACTAACGGCTAAACCCTTAATTATTAATTAATTAAGTATTATGGCAAAGTTATGTCACGGCTCTTTTATGGGACAGAATTGTACACGTATAGAGTAAACCAGGGTTAAAGCTCCCATTTTGATTTAAAAAGAAAGAAAAATTGTGATACTGAAATATGAAAATGGAGCATGTTAGAGTAATATATTGGTAAAAGGTCATTGGTTTTGTTATTACCCCTATTGCATCAGAGAGTGGAGCTTGTGGGTGTAAAAGTAAAAGTAATGTCTAATCTACGGTTAACATGATGCATACATTTCACACAGCACATTCAGTTCAGATATACACATTAACTAAAGACTAAACAAGGGTTAAATATGTCATTTGGGGTCAAAAAGATTAGTTAAATCTCACAATAGTGTCTTAAGTTGATATTCATAAACTATATAGACAAGTAGATGTCAAAGGTGCATAAAATCCTGCTGACTTGACTGACCAGTTTCACTTCTTTAATTTGTCCTTTTGATAAGAAAAGTTTATTTATAGAGCACATTTTGTACATGTAAGTAATCCAAAGAGGAATACAGATGGAGAAAGATGCAATAAAATGACAATGCAACTAAATAATAAATAAATAAACCAATAAAACTCACTAAAACACAAATAATCTTTAATTTCCTTTCAGTCTTATGCCAAGATAAACAGCTGCTTTCATCCTGGATTTGAACATCGAGTCATGGTCTGTCTCACATTTTCAGGAAGACTTGTAGATTTTAGATAAATAAAACTGAAAAGCTGATTCCCCATGTTTCATCCTGACTCTGGGCATCAGTAGGAGGAGAGTGTGAGATGATTCATATGGCACCAACATGTCAGAGATGTATTTTCATGTTAGAATTTTGATCTGGCTATTCACTAGCAAGACCACACCAACAACACCTGTGCAAAGCGAAAAGACTTAATTATATGGAGACAAAGTGGGTCGGCTGGGTTGAGACTCAGGGTGGGGGTCCAGTCTCAATCGTCACATGGCCCAGCAGGATGGGACCCCCCTCATAGGCGTCTTATGTCTGGAAGTGAACAGATCGGGGTTGTAAGGGTGGGGTTGAGTTATTCAGGACAAACTGTGTTGACAGGTTAGGCTGCTGCAAATAGACTTCTGGGGAATTGAGGTGTGGTAAAAGTGAGCTGTGATTCACTGGAGAGGAGGCGAGGGCGGTTGAGTCGTGGTCCTGAACCTAAGTTAATCATATTAACTGTATATTTATAAAGTACAGTGTAGAGCTGTGCATTGATTGATTGATTTGTTTTTATTTTGAGTTTGTGCCAAGAGAGAAACAATAACAATCTACATACTACATACACATTGTAAACAACAGGAAAGCACATTTCTTGAGGAGGAGTGGGAAGAAGAAAAATATAAATCGATTAATTTAATCAATTATGATATGATTATTGTAACTTTTAATGTGCGTTCAATTTACATACATTTAGAGTAACTTTACATCAGTATTTGTGAGATACTTGCTGATGTCCTACATGATCTTGAAGCAAGTAGAATAATTGTGATTTCAAGAATACAAAGGGGCACTGTGTAACTTCTACAGTGAAGGGTCCGTCACCTGCTTGTCTTCATGGAGATGTGCCTAGAATGTTCCACAGTCTGGCCATAAACTTATAAATCTCCATGGAGACTTGCAAGCCAAGTTACAGGATAGATTTGTAGAGAAGTGACCCCACTCACAGTAAGAATGGATGTTTTTGAATATATTTTTGAACCGTTCTAAACACCTGTAGTTGAATAAATGCAACATCTTTTAGTTTAATATGTAGACAAATTAAACCAAAGCATTAACATTTCCATGCAGACACTCTCCAGAAAAGTTACCCAGTGCATCTTTAAATAATTTAGGATTCATGTATACACACACACACACACACACTTTTTCCACAGTCAAGCATTCCTAGTGCAGTCTAAAAAATAAATTGAAATCTTCTCTCCAACATTTTATTGCATTTTTGCTTTGCCAAATGTGCAAAAATCAGTGTCTGTGGCTACCAAAAAGTCCTGTTCACAGTTCATACTTTATCCTCGCAGTCAGCTGGTCTCCTACAGCTCCCTAAAAAGGAAAGCAGCCCGCAATGAACGTTACAGTAAAGCGCACTCGGAGACTTCGCCCAGTTTAGTAATGAGAGGGAGGAGCCGCTTCAAACAGAGCTGTGCATATATTGTGGTTTGTAATGAATGGCCAGACACATGTTTCAGCCCTGCCGCACTGCTATTTCTATGGCTAAACTTGGCTCTATATCCTGTGTGTCTTTCGCTGTATTCCAATGGCTGCCGTGGGTGGGTGCACGGCTACTATTCTATTTGCGATATGTAATTATTGTTCCCTCTCTTTTTCCCAGAGCTAGCCGCTAATTTAGCCATTGCAGGACAGGGACACACCCAAGCATGTAGAGATGCTTGTTTAACTCCTAAAATGTCTGCTTTCCCCCAAAGTTTTCCAAAAGGCTAACCGTACAAGTGCTGGATTAGCATGTTAGCTGTCACCTTTCTGATCGCGGATGAGTTCACACGTCGTATGCCACAGCGAGGCAGTCGGAGAGCCCTTGAGCAGCATGCTAATAGCTGGCTGTGTGGGTGGGTGCTGCACATTGGAAGGCTCCATGGAGGGAGGTTAATGAGAGCGGCAATCCAACGCAGTTACTGTTGTTCAGTTTCTCGTCTGCGCTCCTCAGAGTGTGAATTGTAATGGCTTCCTGCAGAGTGGGTGGGCTGGCAGCAAAGACCTCCAACTCAAGATGGCTGAAAAGAACTGTCTGTGTTTGGGGGCGAAATGTAAAAGTGGAACTCTAAATGTCACTTGGAAATGTTATGGCTTTGCTTTGACGTTGATGTTTTTCTGTTTTTAGTGTACGTGTATGTGTGTTTGAGGTGTTTTAAAGCTGTAAGAAACTATTATTTTACTGCTAATAATAATGCATTAGTCTTGTATAGTGCTTTTTAAGATTATTTACAATTTTGTTCATTAGTGCTTCAATCCAAACTGAGTGACAGTAAGTTACTGTTGTAGTGAATGAATAATATGAATAATGGCCTTTCCTGTCAATTCTTTCACATGTACTGGACATACAAAGGAATTGAAATTGGGCCCCCCTCCGTACATTACAAACACACAATACAATATGATATGGGGAGGCTAGACATGGACCGGCTGGAAGACGGGTAGAAAATGTGAATAAACAATGCAGAACAGCAGGATATGGGAAAGAGGGGTGAAAAACAGAGCTGTCCCCAGACCATGCTCCTGTATAGTATGATATGATTGCAGTCGCAGCTTCCTTGGGCCAGACTGCACCATCGACCCCTCTGACCACTACCAACACTCACACACGCCACATCCACCACACTCACATGATGTGGGTGAAGGGTCTTGCCTAAGGACACAACCACTGTCGCTCCTCTGTGGCACCTGTCTCACATTCAAGTACTAACCAGACAACTGTTTAGCTTGAAATATGGTGACTGAAGTCCTAATAGAGAATACTGACAAATAATTAAATGTCCTATATTGCATAAAATTGACTCTTGTGAGTTTTAAGCCATGATATAATGCTGTTACCTCATCAGAACCATACCCGAGTTGTTTTGTTTCATTTACACATGTTTGAATCCTTTAATCCTCTATTCCACCTTGTGATGTCATATAGTGGTAGTTTTAAAGTTAACCGCTTCCTTTTACCTTTTTGTTCAGGAGCCATTCTGAATTCCAGGTCAAAATTATCTACATGTTTCTAGGGAAAGGGTGCGGTGTTTAAACCACAGAGAGAACTTGTATTACCACATAAGGTGGACCAGACTCTGCTTCACATGTGTGACTGAAACAAAACACAACTCCAAGTATGTTTTTGATGAGGAAACAATACTCTAACATAGATCAGAAAACTGGATAATATGGGACATTTAATAATACTGCTGTCTTTGTTACAAAGTCTTTTATGTGGTTTAGACAGTAGGTTTTATCGACCATGTAACCATTATGAATCATAGAATATCATTCTCATTAATCCCTGCATATATTTTGTGTGCAGGAGAGAAGCCGTTCATCTGTGAGATCTGTGGGAAGAGCTTCACCAGTCGCCCAAACATGAAACGCCATCGTCGCACGCACACGGGGGAGAAGCCGTACCCCTGTGAGGTGTGCGGCCAACGCTTCCGCTTCTCCAACATGCTCAAAGCTCACAAGGAGAAGTGCTTCCGGGTCACGACCCCTATGGTCCTCCAGAGCGCGCCGCCTGTCCCTGTGCGTGTCTTCACCAACACCTTCTCCACCGCCCCCAGCCCGGGACCCTCCGCACCCGCCCCCATCTCCACCTCTGCGCCCATCTCCTCCTCTGCGCCCATGGGTCTCAGCGTCTCCGCAGCACCCATCCCTCAGAGAGCACCCATGGGACACACGTACGCACATGTACAGCTCCCCTCCGTCCCCTCTCACCACCACCCCCACCCCGCCACGCCCCAGCAGCACCTCACTAATGCCCCGCCCCACCTCCTCACTGTCCCGCCCGGATCCCACCTGCCCCCTCCCCCCGCCCTGTTCAAGAGCGAGGGCCTGAACCACTGCGGACACGAGGACAGTTACCTCCACCACATGGGCCCCACAGAGAAGGCTCCCCAGCAGCACTGAGCCATCCCCGTCTCCTCGCCTCCTGCCCCCTGCCATGATCTTGCCTCGCAGAAGACGCAACCTCTTCAAACAGCTGCAACCTCTAGACTAAAGGGTCCATATTATTTTCTATTTTATAATGTTGTTTCCTCATCAGAAACATACCTGGAGTTGTGTTTTGTTTCATTCACACGTTTAACACACAATATGGTGATACAGGAAGTGCTCCACTGTGTTTTTAAAACTCCATGGACCTTCACTAAAGTCATTTGGATGATTTTAGTCCTTGTCAATTGTGAATCGCTTTTGAACAGAGTAAAAAGTAGCTGTTAACATGAAAACTCCCACTTCACGACGACACATAGCGAAACAGAGCATTTTGTACTTTGGAGATGTAAACAAAGAATTACTCAAACGTGAGAATGAAACAAAACACAACTCCATGTATGTTTTTGAGGAGGTGACCACATTATAACATGAGTTAAAGCTCTTAAGAGTCAATTTTGCGAAATATAGGACCTTTCAGTATCTCAGAATCATTAATTTTACAGCAATCCTCTGTAGATTTCATTTCTCATCTCTCGCAGTATAGTTAAAGTTCATGGGTGTAAAGTATCTCTCGTTTTATCCAAAGCTGCTGGTGTGCGTTGACATTACAGACTTCACGGCTCAGATCTCTTCATGTTCAAGTGACCTTCAGTTACACATTGGTCAGAGCGGTGACTTTATGGGCTGGTCCTCTCTCAGCAATACTCCACGCGCTCTGGGTTTGAGATACGCAAATGCTTAATGAATGTTTGAACCTTCTCTATCCTGAAGCAAAGCTTTCCCTCAGAGAGACATTAACAGTGAGCCAGAGCTGTGCCATAGGTTACAGTGGGAGCAGGACTTGTGAAGAGGACTTAGGAAACTGTTTTGTAAATGTTCAGTGAATCTGGACCAAAATGAGATTCACGACAAAGTTAAAAGGTGCTGTTCATTCCATGTTATTATTTTTTCCCCTTTTATTTCATTTCATGCAGTTTAATACCGTAAAATGATGTAGTCACCAAGGATGTCTGGGTTTTTGTTATGACATGACCTGCGTTCTGCAGGTTCAACCCAAGGCTATCAACACCTAGTGTTTCTCAAGCACACACAAAACAATACTGCCACTGGTTCAGCTCAGTTCAACCTCAACTTTTCTAACTGTCGGTGAAAGCTTGTACGTTTTAAACAGGACACTACTGCCACTGTGAGAGGCCTATCGTTGGTCTCATCAGGATCTACACACCTCCTCTGCTGCTGTTCAACAATACGGGTTCAAATGTCAAAGGTCATTCACACCTGTACTGGACCTTTATCACAACAAATCATGTGGTTATTTGAGATTATCATGTCAATTTTAGTATAATAGATTATGTCAGTCTCACATTCAGATCTGTACTAACCTGGGACCGCCATCTCAACAATTACAACCATTAGCATTTCTCAGATTATGTCATCTTCTGGTCTATAAGCAAATATGTCTAAACGCATTGAATGTTGCCTACACATAAGTTTATGTTCTTAGCATCGCTCCTAGTTTAGCTATATTGTTACTAGCTATAACGCAATTAGCATAGGAAATGTTAGGACAGACACAGTCATAAGATGTCACGTTTTAGGTGAAAATGTGTCATTACATTTGAGAATAATGTTATTGGAAAGACGCAGATCAGTGTTGATTTTTCTGAAGGTGTGTAGAGGTGTGTATTTAGGGATGCACCGATACGATACTAGTGTCTGATATCAGTGCTGATATCAAAAATTGTGGTGGATCGGATATCGTCCTCTAGAATTTCAGTTCAGATGATTTCCCATTTTGGACTGTAAATTGTTGTAAAGACGATTTACCGGACAAAAACATCTCAAAATATTAAACTTGTATTTTTACAAAGCTGTTCTGTAGTGACACAGCACATATAGATCATTGTTTACTTTATGTGGTTTGTGGTTTTGAAAGAAAATAAATTATATTTTCAGTCTCCGCCCTGATATCGGTTGCTATCGGGTATTGGTAGATACTTAAGGTAAATCGTAACGTATCGACATCAGTATCGGAACAGAAAAGGCTGGATCAGTGCATCCCTACATGTATTTGCATTTCATTTCTCTTGCACCTAAAATACTGCTTTATACATAGCGCCCCATTAGGTATGCAAAGTGGAAATATCGAATGAGTAAGTACCTTTTAAACACAAACTGCTACCATAGTGTTTGCATTCAGTCTTGAGCGGCTAATCTCTGCAGTTTAGCCTGTCCCCTTTTTCAATTCAAGCCCTACAATTACCCTGCCATATCGGTGGGTATCTTAATCATTCTCCCAGGTTCACTGCTGTGCTTTAGCTAACATTTTGCCACATTTTTGTATATAATTTTGCCTCTTTTTGTTTTTTTTTGTTTTGTTTTTTTTTAATTTGCGTGTATTCTCTGCACTTTACCGCTGCGTGGGTGAGGCGCAGGGAAGGGAGGGTCTGACAATGCATTGTGTGGAGCCAAGTGCAGTCGCTTGGTGAACATGGCGAAAGAGTTGACGTTTGAGCGGATGTTTTTAAGACAAGGAAAGGAGGAGAAAACATTTGGTCGGAGGATGGTAGCGGTGGATAGATGCTTCATTCATGCAAAAGATTATGACCACCTGACACCTGCCTAAATGAAATGAGCCCTCTTAAAGGCGCAGTTTGTAACGTTTCTGGTGGAACGTCCGTCACCTGCAAGTCTCCATTTGTGCTTTTCACATTTTGGATTTGATGTCACACTCGCAGATGAGGAAAGGGAGCACAAGCCAGTTTTTCCTATTGATTTTATTGTACTTTGCCATGAAATATCGAAAAAGTAAATTCACAAATATAATTGGATAATTTCTATTCTTAACTAGACCCAGGAGCTTCTCTTGTTACAGCAAAAACCTGCATTTTAACTAATTTTAATTTAAGATGCCTTTCATCTGTATTGAGGATTATTGGCCTATAATTTTGTGTTTTTTATGTTTTGTGATGTGGCGGACCCCTCTACCAGAAAAGTTACTACGTGCACCTTCAAATACTGTGTACTTCCCAAGCATTCTGAACCAGCATTAGCAAAATTTAAGCACCTTTTAATGAACATTGCAGACTGGATATACCCCAAGAACTGTATGTTTGCGTTTTGTCTCGATATCACAATTGAATCTTTGTAAAATTGCTAAAAATCTTGATGCTTCCCCATATGTTTGTGGTCATAATATTTGCTTGACTGGTGTTATAAAGTTCCTATTTGGACTTTTTTTTAGTTTAAGTGTTAACGACGTTGTCATCTTCACTGTTGTATTTCTGTTAAAAGCATTTTCATCTATTTTTTGGTCATTCAGTTTGCCTACAATACTCCTCCTTTCTTTGTGAACTAGAATGCACTTTTTACTAAAATCCTTGGCTAGTTAGTTAATAAAAATAACATTGTATATTCTTTAAAGATGTTTTAAAAAATCAATATACTTTCCCCCCTTTGTATTTTAACCACTTAATGTAGCATTGCGTATTTTTATTATTGTATCTGGTACAAAATGTGCAGCTTTATAATGTCCCAGTTTGTCTTTTTTGTATGTTTTTTCTGGAGTTTGAGGAGAAATGGAAACAAGTGGGCCTTTTTTGATAATGTACAATAACTGTACAATAACTGACTGCTAACTTTGAGAAGTAAACCAGTAGCCATTATTATCATAACCTTGTGTGTCTCTTATCTTTAAACACTGACAACACACTGTAAAAATACTGTTGAAATGGGTCTGCAGTGTAGGTTACTATGTCAAAGTTCAAACATGTTTTTTCAGCTTCAAATGTAGAGGGAGACTGATCGTTTCACTCACAGTTCAATTTATACATTTTGTGCATATGACAGATTCTGGTAATTTTCTAATTTTGTAAACATTTAAATGATAGTTTTACACCAAAATTGTGGAGAAGAAGTTAAAAAATATGTTAAAAATTAAAGGAAGTTGAGAGTTCTCTTTTAGAGCATTCCATAATGATGAGGTTTAGCCAAAAAAAAAGTCACAATTTACACGCTAGAATTTTTTAAATGTATATCTCTAACATAATTTCAACAAAATAAAGGTGTTTTCTTAGATTTCTACTTGTCAAATAATAAATGATAGTCAATCAAGAGAAAATTGTGGAGAAAAGTTGAAAAATATGCTGAAAATGAAAGGAAGTTGAGAGTTCTGTTATAGAGCTTTCCATATCGACGACGTCTATCCAAACGTGTCAGTTTACACGCTAGAACCATTTTTTTCCTGACATGTTTAACATAATTTCAACAAAATACAGATATCTCTTATATTTTCTATTTGTCAAATAATAATCTCTTATCTTAGAGGAGTTTTAGCCCAGTGTTCTTAAACCTGAAAGAATGGCCAAACCGGGAAAACATTTATAAATTTGTTAGTAAAATTTAAAACCGAATGATGTTAAGTGTGTTTTAGTAAAATGAGTAATCTAACCTGTCATAAGAACTTATTTATTCAAATTTTATTATTTTACTTCCTGGTAGGACTTGGGCATTTACCTACTTACTGTTTCCAAGCAATCATAATGTTGACAAGGGCCAAACATTTCTAAATTGCACAATAATGATGACTAGATTAATAATAATAATAAAAAAAAGACCTCTATTTAGTTAAATCAATGTTTAAACGCTCAAAAAATACCTTACAGAAATTATTTTTGCTGTTGATGACACAAGTAGAGGTTTCCTGGTTTGGAACTCAGTGCCACTTTCTGTATTTTTGTACTTTTCTTCTCACCTTTTCTCCACAAACTTTTAGCAGGTGTAAAACGGAGATAAATATTTAGCACCGCTCGGGTCAGGTACTGCACCAAACCAAGAAATAATTGGAAAAACATGGGTCACACCTGCGTCACACTTTACTCTTACCAGTGTTAGGTCATTGAGTTCTTGGCGATTTTTCCAAAAAGCAGACGCAACAGCTGACCTCATGGTTTTGTTTTCATAACACAGAGCACTTTAGCATACATCCTTTTTTCCATTTGTGATGTGATATTTTGCTTTTATAGAGGTGGTGTATAGCCTGAAAATGCACAACTAAGATTACGTCAAAATGTTATAACTTTTTGCTTGTTAATACTTTTACTCTACTTTTTACTTCTCTTGCTGACTAGAAATAAAGCATTGTGCAGTGTGCTTAGAGTGTAACATCAGATTTAGAATTTGGTGTAATGTGACCGGATGAATATAACAGATATTTAAAGAAAAACCACAAAAATAAGAAAAACTGTATCATATCTGAAAGAGTGGTGCAAGAAACTCAAATTGTCAACATAAAACTTTTGTTGCTTATAGACAAATTTAAAAGGAGCACCAGAGTAAACTATAACAGTTTTATAGTAACAGTAACAGTAGAATTACATTGTAAGTGATATTACTAACGCAGAAGTCTCAGTTGATGAGTGGGAAGTACAGTTTGTACTGAGAAGGGTACTCAAGTTCAAGAGCCTATCTCACGCTATTCTGATCTATGTTGTAATGGTTCCTCATCAAAAACATTCCTGGCGTTGTGTTTTGTTTCATTTACCCTGCATATTTAGTCTGAGTTCTTCTCTCTTTCTCTCTTCCACCTTGTGATGTCATGTTGTAATAGTGTTTTTAAACTACATACACGTTTACTAAAGTCATCTGGTTAATTTCATTCCTGGAATTGCATATTTCTACTGAAGAAAAGGTAAAACCGCAGCTGTTAATGTGAAAACTACAGCTTCGTGACATTACTAGGTGGAGCAGAGCATTTTGAGCTTTGGAGATGTGAAGAGACCACAAAAACCACAACTCTAAGTATGTTTTTGACAAGGTAACAACACGACTTAAAGCTCACAAGGGTCCATTTTTCACAGTATAAGACTTTTAATCCACTTAAGTAAATGCATTTGAGTTCTACCCATCTCTGACTTTGCAATAAGTAGTATCCTGTCTTTACAGAACATGACTGAGGCGGAGAATAGTCTACAATTTAGTATGTTTGGGTCCCTAATTACATCACTGAGAAAGTATAGGCAGTATATTTACACAGAGAAACATTTTTTCCAGTATACTATCTAAAATATGGGGTTCTGTTTTGATAATAGTCATTCTGCTGTGGCTCAGATTGTAGTGTCCTTTTCCTTCTTTGGTTGAATTCACTTTAGTACAATATTGTACCTCTTTGATTGCTTAACTTGAATCACCGACAGTGTATTTGGTCAATGTCCATGTATGAGGCCATATTACATCATTTTTTGAGTGTATTGTGATCTATATTTTCAGCACAGGGCTTTTTTATCATTAGTTTCTACTAGATAAGCTTATCTGACGATTAAAACATATATCTGCATTGTACAAGTTGAACCAGCTCCCAAAATGCACTACAGATAAGAACTTTACAATAGCCTAAATAAAGCATGAAAAAGCCTCTGATCAAATTACTTCCCTCGCTACTGTTATCTACATACAGAATATGAGGTCCAGAACAAATGTTACTGCTGCTCCTACATCGGCTCATCTGACTCATCTTGTTTGAACGTTAAATTAAAACAGAATCTATTTTTATTGTGATGATTATTGGTGCCACTTTATAAAACTTCTTATTATTAATTAACAATCTTACTAACTACAAAGAACTTAAAGAGTCCAAACTGCTCCACAGACTTGGGTTCTCTCCCTCTCTCTCAAGTCCAAGTTAAGTCCTGGTACAGTCCTGGCTTAGACCTGGTTTATTCCTGGTTCAGTCCTGATTCATTCCTGGTTTAGACCTGGTTAAGTCCTGGTTCAGTCCTGGTTCAGTCCTGGTTTAGTTGGGGTTTAGTCCTGGTTTAATCTGGGTTCAGTCATAGTTCTGTCCTGGTTTTGTCCTGGGTTAGTCCTGGTTTAATCCTGGTTTAGACCTGGTTCAGTCCTGGTACAGTACTGGTTTAGTCCTGTTCTAGTCCTGATACAGTCCTGTTTTAGTCCTGGTATAGTCCTGGTTCAGTTTATGTATTTATTTGATTTGGACAGATGCAATAAACATAGATCATTATGTCAAAATAATATGATGCATGCATCACAGTCCTGGTTCAGTTCTGGTACAGTCCTGGTACAGTTCTGGTTTAGTCCTATTTTAGTCCTAGTACAGTCCTTGTTCAGTCCTGTTTTAGTCCTGGTTCAGTCCTGCATCCCGGTCGATGTTTCTTCTGGGACACATACTGAAGTTCTCACAGCTTCAGCAGCGCGGAGGTGGTGGAGCTCCGAGTACTTCACCCTTCACGATATGGATTTTTTTTTTTTTTTTTAAATAAACAATCTCCTGTGTGTATTTTGGCACTTTAAAATCCCCACTACACCACTGAATTAACCATTTGTCCACCATAAATTAAATCGTTGTTTTTGTTTGATTAAGGCCTTTTCTGTGGTTCGTATAAAGCGGTACATTGCAAACATAATCAGGCTGAAGCTCTTCCTAAAACGCAATACTACAGACAGTATTGTTGCATGTGGTGATTCACAGGCTGTGTAAGGTGGACTCTGCTGCTTGGAGCGCACAGTCTATGATTCAGTGTTGAGTGGGTGGTCAGGTGCCCCGCGCTCTCCCCTCTCCTCCTCTCCTCTCTTCTCCCCTCTCTTTTCCTCCTCACAGCTAATAACACGTCTGTAGGCTACATCTCCATTCCCATTTGGGTTTGAAAATAGTCCTCCGCCCCAGCTGCTCGTCATTACGGCCGCGGTGGAGGCTCGGGAGGCTCGGGTGTCTGTCAGCGCGGAGATAAGCAGAGGACCGTGTCTCCGCAGCCTCGCTCCGTGCGCCTCATTAAGCTCCGTGTTTGTACTGCTTTATTGCGACTACTGCCTCGTCTGCCGTGTGCGCAAAACAATATCAACTCCCTCTCCAGAGTTTCCGGCCGCAGTTATTAAATGGAAACACGGCCTCATTGCTTTTGCTATCAATTTGAGGCCAGTGCGTTACTCTAAGTTTGTGCACTGCTGAATGCGTGGATCAGTCTCTAGTACCACTAAAAGTTAAAGTTAAAAATCTCAGTTTAGGGTTTTCTTGACAATGTCTGTGTTCTTTATAGAAGTCTGTTATTCACCTTGATGCCACAGTGTGTAACTTTTTGGGACAAAAATAGACAAATTCAATTCATTTCAATATTTATTATGGTTCAGAGTGAAGTATAAGAATAAAAATGCAAATATACAATTCATATTATAATGTAAACAGACAAAACCGCCAGTGTTTCCACAGATTAGAGGTGAATCTGAAAGAGCTTTTCACAGGACACACTATTAAATGATATGATTACTGATTGAGACAATATTAAAGCTTTATTTCTCTTTTTGGTCATTGTTATTGCAATAAAACATGCGTCCTTACTGTCAGTGGACTTGTATCTCCACAAACCAGACTCTTATCTTGCCTCCTTCTGCTTGTTAACGTGGATATGTTGTAATATTCCACAGTATGGCCTAAATCTTTCTATTTCCTTGGACTTATAGGTGACGTGCCAGCTCCACAAAGTGACATACTGGAGCTTTACGTGTTTGCAGGACTGATAGATTTTTCCCGAATCATTTTCTTTTTCAGAACATTTGCTTTGCGTGTTTATTTTGCAGCCTGTTATGGTCTAAAGAAGTAGAAGTAATTGTTATTTTGGGTTTGCAGCAGTTGAGGAGAGACGTCCAGTTGCCCTTTTGGATTTGAAATGATAAACACTCATTTTCTGACTGAGTGTAGCATTTTTACTTTAGAAATTGTCAAACTAGTCGTGTGTGCTCTCAGTTTTAAAGACAGTTATGCTTTCTTGTTTATTTGGCTGGTTTATTTGGTTTGCACCTTTTATAACACCGTGCTTCCATTTATTTTTTTTAATCTATAGATTTACGCATCCTGTTTTCATTTATTTGCACAGTTTACTTATACTTAAATGTTTTGTTCTCAATGAGGACATAAAATAATAGAGTATATACCGTTCCAAGAAGCATTAGAGACTCTATAGTTAACAAGAGCTCCGCCAGCGGGGCAAAATACGCCCGTACTTTGAATTATTGTATATAGAATTCTAGAATCGGAATTCCACCAATCAGATCGCAGCAACAGAACTTAAAGACACTACAAAGCTTTAATGTGTCAAAGCTCAAAGAAGCAGAGAATGTGGGTTGTTCTCGCTTTCAGCAGCAGAACATTTGAGAAGAGAGTTCAGATCTTTCATGAAGACAAAGCTTCAAAGACTTCAAAGCTTTGAAGTGTCCACAGACGGACGGACGGACGGACGGACGGACAGCGCCATACTATAATACGTCCCGTTTTATCACGGGCGTATAAAAACTGTGAGTCTAAACCCGACGTACTGCAAGGGAAATCCAGAACACCATCTGAGCTCTCCTCTTTGCAGTGCGCCCCCTCCTCTCGTTGCTCCATCGTGAACGCGCACGGTAGGTAAGTTGTTATTAAAGGGGCGGACTTGGAGGCGCGGTCATGTCACCATCAACGACAGTGGGTTTGACTACTGTCACATAAAAATCCTGCTCCGCTCTTTCCACCGGCGGAAGTCTCTCCTGAAACCGACTCGGAGCTGAGCCACGGTGCGCACCCGGACCAAGGCAGAGGGTAAAGTGACTGTTTTTCCTAACTGAATAGAGAGAACAGTGTGTAGAGTCAGAGCTGTAGGCTAGAGAGAGCGCATCCGAAACTGCTGACACTGTAATAGTTGAGTAATAATTGAGTTCAGCGGAGAAAGGGCAGCTTATCTTATCTCTAATACTCATGAATCACTCTGAAAACTAAAAAGGAGTATATGGAGTATCCACAATGCAGTGACTCTGTGCTGGCAACGAGGGCAGATTAACATAACCAAATATGAGTCACCGGGTATTTACATTTTACGCACCACGGCTTTGCGCGCGCAGTAAATGTTTATGTTGCGCGTGTCTCGTTCCCGGACAAGCCTCGGAGCCTGAGGGTTACTTTAATAGGATGTAGGCTGCTGTATAAGCTAATCGTGTGTGTAATTCATGTATGAAGAACTGATGGTGTTTTAGGTGCGAAGAGACTCATCACATCTCATCTTTTTTTCCCTTTAGGTCCAAGAAGCTGGACCATGGCCTCGCACGCGCCGCACATCCCGTCTGATAAGCGCTTCATCATCTTCTTTGACTTTGATGAGACCATCGTGGATGAGACCAGTGATGACCTGGTGGTGCAGACGGCCCCGGGGCAATATCTACCGGACTGGCTCAAGGACACGTACCACCCCGGCCGTTATAACGAGTATATGCAGCGCGTGCTGGGGTACCTGGCAGAACAGGGCGTTACTGAGAGTGACATGCGCGCGGTGATGGAGAAGATCCCCGCCACACCAGGCATGCTCACGCTTTTCCAGTTCCTGCGCACTCGGCCGCAGACCGACTTCGAGGTGGTGCTGTTGTCCGACTCCAACTCCTTCTTCATCGAGTCGTGGCTCCGGCGCACAGGGGCCCGTGGGCTCTTCCACCGCATCTTCACCAACCCCGCCACGTTCAACAAGGACGGCCGGCTCATGCTGCGGCCCTTCCACTCTCATGATTGCCCACGTTGTCCCGTCAACATGTGCAAACAGGTGGTCCTGCGCGACTACATCATGCGCAGGACGCAGGAGCGCGGCCGGCCGTATCAGAGGGTGTTTTATGTCGGTGATGGGGCAAACGACTTCTGTCCTGCCCTCTGCCTGGGACCACGAGACATCGCCTTCGCGCGCAGAGACTTCCCCATGCACCGTCTCATCATCGAAACACACGAGGCCACGCCCGGAGAGTTCAAGGCGGTGACCGTGCCCTGGGCGAGCGCCGACGAGGTGGTGCAGAGGCTGCGCAAACACGTGGCAGAATAAAATCTGAGAAAAGTACCCATAGGACAGTTTTCTCAATCTCAGGTGAACGGAGCAGAGTTCAAGGCAGATCACTGTGGTGCCAAGTCCTAACGTGCCTCAACCACAAGCTCACGTTTAGCCTGGTCACTATCGCCAGGTTAATCATTACGCCCCCCTCTTTGTTTATTCTGATAAAAAAGAACATGGCTCTGACATAGGCTCTCTCAAAGATTATCTACAGAGATAGGCTATAGGCCTATAGGCTGGTGACATTTTAAGACAATTAATTAACAAACCTATTGTAACCTCCAGGCCAAATTTTCCTTGGTCTTTATAATTTATTCTATATTCTACATACTTATAAAGAAAGCAGTCAGGTTATCTTTAATTTAAGGGATGTGACTTCACACCAAAGATTTTATAGTGTCATTTTGTAATGTCTTATTTTGTTTTTGTGTATATTATTTACCTGTCTGTCTGTGCTGTGCTGAAATGTTTATAAAACCAGCAGGAATAAAGCCATAACCGAAGCCCGTCTGTCTGACCTTCCCTCACACTGAAAACCTACACTTCACAGTCTTAGTCTTTTCCTCTGTACCAACACATGGTAAACCTATAATTAGCCCATTCATTCTAAACAAATGCCACACTTTTTTTTTTTGCATAAAACAGTCTCCCATAAACATATACTCATCTATACATTTAAGGATAAGATGGGCCTAAAAAAGTTATTACATAGCTTACACCACTTTTTTGTCTCCATGGAGGTAGGCTTTTAGTTTCTTGCCATATGTGGAACCTTAGGCAAAGTCATAACATCTCCAGAAAGACAAACGGGTAGCAGACCTTTTCCACTAGAAAAGCAAGAAAGCAAGAAAAATAAATGAATAAATAAAAGTTTACGTATATATTTGTTGTGAGATGTGTCTATATTGTGTCTATAGCTCAGTGCAGGAGAGAGAGAGAGAGGGTGAGTGATTGTGTGCGCGCGCCGGGGGCGCGCACGGAATGTATGTCTGTGCGGAGCAGTGGAGCCGGGGCTCGCTCCGGGTGTATGTACGCGTGTGCTCTCAGGGAGAGACAGAGGCGGCGATCGGCCAAGTAGAGGGTAAAAGGTGCTACTCCTACAGTGTAGTGAGCTAATAAAGCCCCACTCTGCAGCGAAACTGTCCCCTTTTATTTACATTTTCATACACCGCAAACGCACGAGGTCCTCAAGGGAGTTAACCCCGGAGGGAAGCAATCCCCGGCCCTGGAGAAGACGATCTCCCCTGTGCTCCCCAACCACGGTTAGGGGGCGAGAACAGGAAAGGTTAACATATTTATACGTATAAATTTTTTAAAAATACATACAAATACGTTCTCACACACGTTGTCTGTATGGCATTACGTTTGACAATAATGATCATTTGCTTATTCTGACTAATGAACAGACGCAAAAAAGAGACGAAGCAACCGCACTTGACCTATCGGTGAACAAAACGTCACAAATATGAATGAGCTTTTACTATGTTCATGTCACACTCTCTAAATAATATGATGAAATTGCGACCCCTGACGGGACTAAAAAACAGAAAGAAAAACGCAACTAGTGTGCAGCTGTCGTAACCAAAATAGTCGACAGAGGCGCTGCTGAGTAAAGCGCCTCAGACTGCGCTCCAGAAGAAGAAATACCGGAAGAGGCTTTGGTGCGCATGGCGGCGGTATTTCGGGAATTATTTATCTAAAAATCTGAACTTTTAAGGTCGTTTATACAAGAAAAAGACCTGTTTTGCCTTATCGAGAGCTGGTAAGACTTCATTGCATTGCCTTTGTAATAGTTAAAAGTTAATTACTTGTGCATAGCCTTTCTATTTAAAAAAAACGTACCCCAAACGTTGCCTCATTCATTTCTTTGCATGTTAGCGGTTAGCATGCTACATCAGGTTATATCTATTCACTGTAAATATCTCAAGGCTTATAGGGTTTGATCTGCAGTGTAATAAAGGTCTTCTTTAGCCTTTTTGTATCGACCATGCAAAGTTCAAAACGTTTGCATTTTATAAAATATTCCTAACAGTGATCTGGTTTGAGTTGTATTAAAAGTGTACAGTATTACATTAGATCCTAAAATGGTCTAATCAAAATAGTAATATAATCATGTTAACCGCGATAATTATCTGCCATTCATTCATTTTGAGCAATATATATACACATTTTTATATATCATTTTATAAACAAAACATCTACCACACTGCAGAGAGACAGAGAATAATGAAAACAATCATAGTCTAAATGTTGCAATTTGGTATTACTAGTCCTAAAACAATTAAAAATAAATAAATAAATACATAGCTAAGCTTATAAAAACATGAGATAGCAATACACTGGGGAAATCGAAATGGTCAAGACTTAAAACACTCCACTGTGGGTGCTGTTTGGATGTAAATATTGTTTATTTCCTAGTTGTTTGTTTCTGCATCAATGAGTCTTTTCCACAGTGTTTCAGTTCATTTGAAGATGGAGGCAGATCTCTATGATGAGTTTGGGAACTACATCGGTCCGGAGCTGGACTCGGACGATGACGACGATGATCTGGATGCAGAGGACAGAGACATGGATGAGGTACATTTGTTTCTCCCTGGTTTAAAGTATTATTGTTGACAAATGTTTGATCAGATGCTGTCATTGGCTTTTCATTTTCATTTCATTTATTTATTTATAAGGACAGTATACAAATTACATTATGCACAGGGCATAATGTAATTCCCCTCCTGTGGGCTCACCACTCTCAGAGGGGTTCATAAAGGGGGTCAGGTGCTATTAGGTTTGGGCAGCAAACTACCCCTGCGACCCAGCTGGATTAAGCGGGAGAAAATGGATGGATGGATGGATGGATAGATAGATTATAGCTACATTTATTGTAAATTTACAGATGTTTAAATAATAAAGTATCCTCCAATTAGTACCGGTACTCGAAAGTGTTTTACATCACTTTACCACGCATCCCTTCACATACACATTCATACTCCAGGGTAAACGGGTCAAGGTGGGTTAAGGGTCTTGCCAAAGGACATAAAGATAGTATACACCTATGGGAGCTCAAACTGAACCACCGACCTTTGGGCCAGCAATGATCTGAGTTGTGTCCAGCTATAACATATGATTATGTTAAAATAAATAAAGATTCTTGCTAACTTTTCTTTGCTCCTTTTATAACTATAGAGAGAACCATTATTTAAATAAATTGGTGAATTAAACTTGTGTAAATCCCTGCTTATTGCATTGCTATATCCATCCAAGGTATTTTATTGTTTCCATGTTGTAAACAGGGGGATGACGATGAAGACGATGAGCCTGCAGATGCAGATGATGATGTCCCAGGGATGGAGGTGGTTTTACACGAGGACAAGAAGTACTACCCTACAGCAGAGGAGGTCTATGGGCCTGAGGTGGAAACTATTGTACAAGAAGAGGACACACAGCCTCTCACAGGTGAGAGATAACTAGAGAAACTAAAGAACTGCTGTACACAACAGTGCAGTTTATATTGTTAGTTATTTTCATATAACACATTTCTTGCCAGACTAATTTTGTTGCTTATGGTATTTTGGAACAGAGAAGTCAACCTATTACCTGTCATTTGTTAGTTTATCTTTATTTTAGCTCTAATTTAACTCTATTTCAATTTTAATTTCATAAAGTTGTTAGACATATTGCATATATCTGACTTACCTCATAATCTCTCAATTTCAGAGCCCATCATTAAACCTGTAAAACACAGGAAGTTCACACTGATGGAGCAAGAGTTACCGGCCACAGTTTATGATATGGAGTAAGTTTTCTCATTTGGGCAGTTTACAAATACAATCTCCTCACCACAATGTCTCATATTTTAGTACCTTCTTTGATTCTTTATGTATCATGGTTATAAATATTTTGTTTTTTTTAGATTTCTTGCTGATCTCATGGACAGTCCAGAGCTCATCCGTAATGTTACCTTGTGTGGTCACCTTCATCACGGCAAGGTTAGGAGTTTTTACTATGCAAATTGGGCAATAATTATAATAACTTTAATTCCTATCTATCTATCGTTTTCAAATTTGTTATGCCTAAACATTGAATGCATTTAACAGTGTACTCTTTATCCATGTAGACTTGTTTTGTGGATTGCCTCATTGAACAAACACATCCAGAAATCAGAAAAAGAGACGATTTAGATGTAAGTGCTATATTTCACTTAATAATAATAATACCAGTAATAATAAATAATATGACATTTTCTTTATACGGTACTTCATTTTAGTAATAATAAACTATAATTTATATTTTAGCTCCGGTACACAGACATACTCTTTACTGAACAAGAGGTAAGTTAATTGAGAAATATAAATATTTACTGTGCTTTTTGCTGCTTTTCCTTATGTTGAATTATTTGGTTTTCCATAGAGAGGAGTTGGTATCAAAAGTACCCCAGTCACAATGGTGTTGCCAGACTCCAGGGGAAAATCCTACCTTTTTAACATCATGGACACCCCTGGGCACGTGAACTTCTCCGATGAGGTCACGTCCAGTATTCGGCTTTCCGATGGAATTGTCCTGTTCATTGATGCTGCAGAAGGAGTAAGTTTCTCTTGTTTACATGGAAATTGATACAGATTAAGGACGGGATCTTTTCTTACTGTTCTTGAACTGTTGCAACATTGGAAATTTCCCACTGTGAGACAAATTAAGGTACTCTTATCTTATCCTATCTTATTTCCATTCGGTTCTTTTCTCTCAGAAGAACTGAGTGACAACCAAAAAATGAAGTGAAATGAAGCAAGTGAACAGAAATTGGGTGTTTGTTTCCTGCAGATGACATTTTCAAAACATTTGGTCTCCTAGGGCGTTTCAATTAATGTAATTTCAAATCAAGACTGACATTCAGTCATCTCTAATCAATAGTATTCTCTAATTTGGGTCTTTTTAATTGAAAGATTGACAGCTAACCCTCTGTTAGTGAAAGTGTGTGGTTTAGAGATTTCAGACATTAGAGTATGAAATTGTGCTGTGGTTTGTTTAGTTCTAAATAGCAATTATTGAAAGTCTTGTTTACATTCAAGAGAGTATGTGATGAAATGAAATGTAATTAATCCCATTTATTTGATCAAATTAAATGGAAAACGTGATTAAAATATGAGGGAAAACAATGTTGGTTTTTTTTGTCATATCGCCCACGCCCAAACCTACGGTCTCTACTGGGTTACTAAATAAATGGCTACTAGTACTACGTTTAATCTTCAACAAATATGCTTCCTTGTAGTTCAGTTGTTAATGTGTATGTGGCTAAAGTAATTGGTGTATGTATTGTATGTGTCCAGGTGATGTTAAATACAGAGCGCCTGATCAAACACGCAGTGCAGGAGCGTATGGCCATCACGATCTGCATCAACAAAGTGGACCGTCTCATCCTGGAGTTAAAACTGCCCCCCACAGACGCTTACTACAAACTCAGGCACATCGTGGATGAAGTCAATGGATTGCTTAGGTAATGTTTAAAATCTATCTTTTTAAATTAATATTAAAGGGGACAAATAATGCAACATTGACTTTTATCAGTTTTTACCATGTTATAACAATGGCCCTTCATCATTAGCTTGCTCAAAGTTGTTTTTACTAATTCCTGCATGTTTCGGTAATCCTTCATTGTCCTGAATTTCACTCATTGTCCTGAATTTGACCTGTACCCCCTATCCCTGCCTACAGCTCTGTACTTAGTGTGGTGATTTACTTATATTATAGTCTAATACTAAGTGGTACCAGGGGGAAAAAACATATCTTTTCCTTAATGTTCTGTGTTGTGACAATAGACATTTTTCATCCCAACATTGTAATCTAGTTCCATATGGGACCCTGTAATATAGTAATAGTGTACAGTAAACTAATGGTTATTAATCAAGTGTCATTTTGATAAATCTGCTTAATAATGTAATTTAAGTTTATCATGTCTGTATTTAGTGATTTAGACAGTTGCATTTTTGTCCTTCTTTACTTTTCTATTTTCAAAGCAGTTTTACATGCATCAGAACTTTTTAGCTACATTCACAAGATTATCTAGGCCAAAATAACATGAAGGTTAAATCATTTTTTGTACATGTTTATAGATAGATACTTTATGAATCCTGAGGGACATTGCAGTGCAGTCTGTAGCTCATATTCAACCATGACATACATAAAAATAAACACAATTAAAAAGCTGCAGTCACAATATTATCTTATATTTAAGTTTTATGTTCATTAATTCTATATTGTAATATTGTTTATCTTATCTATCTCCCTTCAGCACGTATTCTACAGATGAGAACGTGGTGGTGTCTCCTCTTCTGGGAAACGTGTGCTTTGCCAGCTCTCAGTACAGTATCTGCTTCACCCTGGGCTCCTTTGCAAAGATCTACTCCGATACTTATGGTAAATCCTCTTTACAATGTCTTTAGTTTTTAATGTTAATAGGTCAGATTCTGTATTAACTTCTACTCTGCTGTTTGCAGGCGACATTAACTACACAGAATTTGCTCAAAGACTTTGGGGAGACATTTATTTCAACCCAAAAACGTAATTTCCAGATCCAATGTTTTTTGATTGTTCATATAATTACCCTTTTTTTCTTTTCCTAATTATTAAACTTGTGCATTTTTAATTCTAGCCGCAAGTTCACAAAGAAAGCTCCCACCAGTAACTCTCAGCGCAGCTTTGTCGAGTTTGTCCTGGAGCCTTTGTACAAGATTCTCTCACAGGTTTGTCCATTTTATATTATTATAAATTGATTTATTTAAATTAAGTGAGACAGTAAGTTAAGACTAATGCACTGCAAAAGGACATCACCGAAGTAAGATCCAAGGATACAGCAGGGCAAGAATGGGTCTTATTTTTTTATGCAATACCAAGTTTTTAAATGTATATTTTAAAGGTGCACTATGCAGCTTTTCTGATGGAGGGTCAGCTACCTGCTTGTCTCCACGGAGATGTTATTGATTTGCTTATAATTCCACATTATGGCATTGAACTTATATATTCTATATCTATGAGTACAAGCAGCTGCCTGATGTCATCAGGCTTAGTTACAGGTCAGATCTGAGTGGAGATTCAACCCTGTTCACAATGACAATCCATGTTTTTCAGAGTAATCTTTTAGCAGCATGTTACACCACTTAAATTATAAAATGTGGACCATTACAAACAAAGTAATGACATCTCAAGATACTGACACTGCAGTCAAAGTGGCATAAGGCACCTTTTAAAATCACATCTCTCAAAAGCTAGGATTTTATGCTGTGGGTAATTGTGTTGAGAATTTCTTTTGCTGCTTTTAGTGCTGCTCAGTATATTATTTTTGCAATTAATGAACAACTAGTGTAGCAGAACCGTCCCGTCTGTAAACCAGAGCTTAAACCCTGCTGTTTCTCCTTTAGATATATTAATCAGTATATTGTTTGGTAATGTGATTTTGCCCCAAATGTTTTTCATTGTAGGTAGTTGGAGATGTGGACACTTCTCTCCCTCGAGTTTTGGATGAATTGGGAATCCATTTGACCAAAGAGGAGCTCAAGTTGAACATCAGACCTTTGCTGAGACTGGTCTGTAACCGCTTCTTTGGAGAGTTCACAGGTACGATTAGTGCACTACTATGTCCAGTGGGATCCTACAATTACTTGGAATCATTTCATGAAATTATCTGTTCACAATATTCTTATTCATAAATATTTTGTGTCATTCAGGGCTGGTGGACATGTGTGTGCAGCACATCCCCTCACCACAAGATGGTGCCAAGACCAAGATAGAGCACACCTACACTGGGGGCCTGGACTCGGACCTTGGGGAGACTATGTCAGAGTGTGACCCTGACGTAAGTGCATTATTTTAAACAATATGTAGATGTATATTAGAAGCTTAAAGTGTTTTATTATATTAGATTTTTTTTAACTACTACTACTAAACTACTGCTATTAAAAACCTAAGTTAAGGGTGCATTTTTAAGATTTCTGGACAACTAGCCACATAAGTTTTCTGTATTCTTTACTCCAAGACTCACTCATTTATCTCATTATGTATATTGAGTTATAGTTCAGTTTTTATTCATGGGGCCACACTTTAATTTCTTAAAAAATGATTATTTTGCTATGGTGACTTTTGACAAAAAAGCAGCAGGCCAAAGAATATAAAGACATGATAATGCCTGTGTTAGTACCTTTCATTTTCCCTCTCCTGTGCGTTCACCTCTGTCCCTGTCTCTTTAGGGCCCTCTGATGTGCCACACCACAAAGATGTACAGCACAGAGGATGGGGTCCAGTTTCACGCTTTTGGTCGAGTCTTGAGTGGGACGATCCAGGCGGGACAGCCGGTCAAAGTGCTGGGAGAGAACTACACTCTGGAGGACGAGGAGGACTCCCAGGTCTGCACCGTGGGGAGACTCTGGATCTCGGTCGCCAGGTGGGAAAGATTCTCCATCATAAATAAAATAGTAAAAGGGTCATATTACGCTGCATCAAAAACATACCTGGAGTTGTGTTTTGTTTCATTTGCACACATTTAACACACAAACATTGCATATTTAGGCCCTGTTCCACCTTGTGATATCATGTGGTAATACAGAAAATGCTCCACTGTTTTTAAACTCCATACACCTTCACTAGAGTCATTTGGATGATTTCATCTCTGAAATTTCCAGTCTCTGCTGAACAAAAGGTAGTTGTTAACACTAAAACTACTGCTTCATGACATCACAGAGTGGAACAGAGCATTTTAAGCTTGGGAGATGTAGACAGACTAATAATAAATGGTTATTCACTGTGAAAGTGAAAGAAACAAAACACAACTCCAGGTATGTTTTTGAGGAGGTAACAGCATTTTAACACAAATAAAAGCTCACAAGAGTCAGTTTTGTGAAATGTAGGACCTTTAAACAGCTATAAAAATATCTCATACTCTTAAGATAATGTGTAATTTTGACTAAGTAATTTCCCTTGTGGATCAATAAAGTTAGAATCCAAGTTGTTTAACTCACAATAGCAATGACGATGTGTCCAGACCATAGAATGATAAAGTTCAGCATTTTCATACCTCACCAAACCTTTACAATTTATCTAATGTTTGTGTCTTTTAAATACTTAACTTTTCTGTTCAGATACCAAATTGAAGTGAACCGTGTACCTGCTGGAAACTGGGTCCTCATTGAAGGCTGTGACCAGTCCATCGTGAAGACCTCCACCATCACAGAACCCAGGGGCAATGAAGATGTAAGAGAAATGACATTTATTTTAATTTCCTTTTATAAACTTGAGATAAAAACATTTTCTCTTATTTTAGGCACAAATCTTCAGACCCCTAAAGTTCAACACAGCGTCAGTCATAAAGATCGCTGTGGAGCCTGTGAATCCGTCAGAACTGCCAAAAATGTTGGACGGGCTCAGGAAAGTCAACAAGAGCTACCCCTCCCTCACCACTAAAGTAAGTCAATGGGGAAGTGAAAAAGGTCTGGAATCACAGTAGAGCTTTAAATTTATATCTCTAAGTAAATGACTAGTGACCAAGTTTCAGACTCACACTAAGAATGTGTATTTTTCATATAAACCCCTCTAACTGAATAAATGTAATTGGGTGGAACAGTCCAGGCAGAGCAGTAACACCACAGAGACAAAACAAGCTTGTAAAAAGTTACAGTGCCCCTTTAATATTCTATAATCACTGAGATGCTGCCATAGCTATAAAATTGTCTTTGTATTGTATATAAAACGGTATATTGGTCTTAAAGTTAGTCATTTGTGTAGGTGGAGGAATCTGGAGAGCATGTGATCTTGGGAACAGGAGAACTCTATCTGGACTGCGTGATGCACGACCTCAGAAAGATGTACTCAGAGATTGACATAAAAGTAAGTTATTTTGTCATTTAGTGCTTATTTTGACAATTAAACAGCATTTTAAAGAGTGATGCATTTTCCTGCAGGTGGCCGATCCAGTTGTGACGTTTTGTGAGACTGTTGTTGAAACCTCCTCTCTCAAGTGTTTTGCTGAAACGCCAAACAAAAAGTAAATTTAATTTTACAGTAGAAAAATGTTAAAACTATTTTTTATCACTTGACTGCACAGTCATTTAGAGTTTAGTGTTTCTCAAACTCTGGTACAGGGACTGCCTTTGATTGTATGTGGATTACTCTGCAATTCTGTTTTATTCAGAGACAAATCTACTCCTGTTTTATATGTTTTAACTCTCCTTTGGTTTAATTATGATTTATATTTATTTTTTAAATCCAAGTTTAGGCCCATTATAGCCCTAATTTAGACCTGGTAGTACTTGTAAAGACAAATATTATCTTTGGTGATAACTGACGTGAAAAGTTTGAGTCACAGTTATTACAGAATAATAAAACAAAGCCTAAAAATGATCTAAAAACAGACCTAATCTTTGTATGGCATCTGTATTCTGTTTTGTACTACAACACTGTAAGCAGCTGTCCCTCTACAGTTTTCTCACCACATGCTGAATGAGTGACGGCTGCTGTGTTTATTTGACAGGAATAAGATCACGATGATCGCGGAGCCTCTGGAGAAGGGTCTGGCAGAAGACATCGAGAACGAAGTGGTGCAGATCACATGGAACAGGTACGAAACACAAGGCAAAAAACACCAATCAGGCCCAATATTATCAAACGTATGTCGTATATACAGCCACATAGGGTTCGGCTGCTCTGAACGTTATGAAATTTGATTGAAATCGAGATCTAATGGTTTGCACACATGGAGATTGGAGTATGGAGGTTTTGTTGATATTGGATTTTAGAGGGATAAATTGGATCATTTTGAGTTTGAATGGCACTGGAGTAGAACATGTTCATTTGAGGCTCATCTAAAAACATATGAACATATGAAATGATATTCAGTTGTGTTTTATTTTTCGCTCTAAAGCCCAGCCCTATAGTCAGAAAATTCCCAAATAGATCTGAGCTGTGAATCCTTTTTAATTCAGACTGTTTTAGAGAAAAATAAACACTATTATCTATTTATATCTATTTGTATAATGTACCAGACAGATGTTTATAGTTTACAGAGGGATATTCTTGTTTCACAGGCATTGTCAAACACAGAGACAAACAATAAAGACAAATGAACATGGGAGAAAAACACACATAAGCTGATGAGAATCCACGTTTAACTCTATTTAAACCATTTTTCTCAGTTTATTCGCCCATTAATCTCTGTTCATATTACATGTATTGATTAATCAATTATTTCCTGAAGTTTTAACCCAAATTGTTGAAACAGCTCTGCTTCTAACCCCTTAACTTTTAATACAAGTTGTCAGAATGTTCACTTTCCCCAAATTATGACCTATCTTGCCATGATTATGAGATCTCTAATTCGATTTTCTCATAATGATTGTGACACAAATAGACACAAATGTCCTTTTCAGTTTTGACCTGTCTTTATATTTAAGTCTCTATTTCTTGATTAAATCCATTTTATATCAGAGTGGCTATTAGTTCCCATTTATCGCTCTGGTAGCAGGGATAAATGGGCTGACATGTTAAGAATGATAATTGCTTTTTTAATTAAATACTGTCATTGAAGAAGTAAGAGGAATATAGAAATACTCTGGCTTTAAATTGTTACATAAAATGAACTCATAGTGGATTTACAGGTAATGTGCGTTATCAGCCTGCACATAGCCAAGAAGTTAAGGTTTTAAATTGGAGAAGTAGGTTTCAAACTTAAGATAAATGTGTCTCAATGTTTTGGAACTCTGTAAGATTCAAGACTCAAACCCAAAAGTCTGATTGATTTTAAGCGCATACCTTAAAATGGAAAATATCTGCTTCATTGCCAGATTTTCTATTTGCATAATTTCAGTTTCTCTCGTGCAAAATATGCAGGTGTACAATGAGGGTTCTGGGTTCTGCTTTTTCAAAGAGTGCATCTGTTTCGTATTCAATTAAAAATGTGAAAAACAGAACTATGGTCCAAAGTTATTCCTCATTTACCTTATGCTTTCCCAGTATCCTAATTATTTACTGCGATGAGTTCATAAGTGATTTGAGTTGATTTGACTTTAGAAAATTGTCACCCCTCTGTGTAACTGCTGCAGTGAGCCTCATCGTTTTGGTATTAAAGGTCCCGTATTATGCAAAATGTATTCTTGCGAGCTTTAAGCCATGATATAATGTTACAAAAACATACCTGGAGTTGTGTTTTGCTTCATTCACACATCTTAGTAATCTGCCTTTATTATGTCTGCCTGTCTACATCTCTAAAGCTCCAGCAGTAGTTTTCAAGTTAACAGTTTCCTTTTACCGTTAGTTCAGTAGAAATGGCCAATTCCAGGATTGAAATTATCCAAATGGTTCTAGTGAAGCTATATACAGCCTAAATAATGCAGGATTTGTGTCTTAAACATATGTGAATGAAACAAAATACAACTCCAGGTCTGTTTGTGATGAGAAAATATTATAACAAAGAACAGCGCAGTATGGGCCCAGTAAAGTGTTCGTATTAACCCGCTCAGCATGATTCTGGTGCTATTAATTTGTACTTAAATACATTTCTATTCCCAATATGGGATTTGGACTCCAAATCTGCCCCAATAACTGCTGGCCTTGTGAGCTTCATTTGATTGGAGCCTAAACCTGTGGGTGACATCACACTCCGTTGGTCCACTTCTGTATAGTATGATGTGTACAGAAACTCAACAGATTGTACTCATATACAAGGTACATAACATTTAAAATCATGTTTTGTGTATTGAAACTGATCAGTGAAGCCTGTATATTTATTGTACACAAATTTGCAGTTAAAGTGCTGCCTAGTATGAGCCAATTCACCAAGAGACCTAAGGACCAACAAAAGATTTTCTGAGGGCCACATTTGGCCCCTGTGCCATAGTTGGAGCCTCCCTCCTCGACATGTATCACGTTTTAAATAAGAAGTCCATTTAGTGATTTTAATACTTACCATAAACGTATATATTTTCTGCTTAGATGCCAGTTTTACAATTACGTAAACCCCAGGCTCACGTGCTCTGCTTTAGGTACGCTGGAGGACACCGGCGTAACTTGTGACATATGGCTCATTAAAAGCCCTCCTTGCTTTATCGATCTGCTCACTTACCGTAATTGGATCATGCGGTAAAAGCTTGTATGAAATTTGCCGTCATTGGCGTGAGATGGCGTGCACGGGCGAGTGTGCACGGGCCGGTCCTGCCAGAGCCCCCCCCCCTTGGCTCCCCCGCTCTGTCCCCCCTCTCATCTGTAGGTCCATCTGCCCAAACCGAGCAGTGGAGATCAGCCCTTCCTCAAATGGGACATGCTTCACACGCCATTAAACTAAACCTTCGCTCTGTAGTCCTTTTTGTCCATTAACCCTTTCACCCTCTGACAACAAATCTTTCTAATGCTACACGCCCACACGCCCGCTTCAACTGGTGGCTGTCCTGTAGGCGTGCCCCATTATGGAAGAATTAATTATGTTTACGGTTTGGGTCAAAATTAATATCCTCATTATTAGAAACAAGTTAAAGGGCCCATATTGCACAATTTTCTGATCTATATTCTAATGTTTCGTCATCAGAAACATACCTGGAGTTGTGTTTTGTTTCATTCTCACATTTAACGTGAATATTTAGGCTGTTTTTAAACTCCATACACCTTCACTAGGATCATTTGGATAATTTCAGCTGTGGAGTTGCCAATTCTTCCTAAACAAAAGGTAAAACATAGCTGGAAACTGACATCACGAGGTGGAACAGAGCATTTTGAGCTTTGAAACGTAGACAGACTAATAATAAAGAGCTGTGTGAATGAAACAAAACAGAACTCTATGTCTGTTTTTGAGGAGTTTTACAACATTTTCACATGACTTAAAGCTCACAAGAGTCAATTTAATCCTTTAATCTGTAGAGGAAATGTACTCGTTTCTTTTTACAATTTATAATTTAAAAGCTACTGTAAATTTGAAGTGTGGCTTTGTTCCAGGTTTGAGATTAAATCATTACACCCTTCCATTACATATCAATCCAACAGCTTGACTGAAAAATGAATCACATTTATTTGAATCATAAGTGAAACACTGTATTATTTGGAAGAAAGTGTCTGCTGTAAGAATTGAGACTTTTTGTAAGTTTTTGTAGAGTTATGTTTTAAAACCCCTCATATGCTGGAGAAGAGGAAGAACTGGTGCCCATTGAATTTAATTAAGTTATGTTTTATTACACTATTTAAGCAATTGATGGGAGCAGTAATTGTAGTCTCTATTGTTTTCCATTTGATATTTGACTATAATAATAAACATGATACAGTAGCATAATTAGAACTGCACAGTCCAATTGTTGTGTTTGTTGTTTTTGCAGGAAGAAGTTGGGGGAGTTCTTCCAGACCAAGTACGACTGGGATCTTCTGGCTGCCAGGTCCATCTGGGCTTTTGGACCAGACACAACTGGACCCAACATCCTGGTGGACGACACACTGCCCTCTGAGGTGAGACCGACAGGGGCTGGCATGGACTGGCAGGGACTGACAGGGTCTGGCAGAGGCTTGTATGGACTGTCAGGGGCTGGTGTCTGGATGTTTGTTTTATTACTTTTTGCATAAATCTATTCACCTACAACACAATACATTACGCAGGGACTGACAGGGACTGGCAGGGACTGGCAGGGGGCTTGCAGGGGGCTTGCAGGGGCTGACTGAAATGGAGCCTGGTGTCTGGCTGCTTTTGGACCAAATATAAACAGTTTCATTCTGGTATATTTATCACTGTTGTAATAACAAACACAGTGTTCACTTCAGTTGTTGGTCAGCAGTTATGGGAGCGTGTCGCCAGATACTACAAACAAAACAACACATTTCCATTTCATATTGAGTTTCCTCTAAGCCTGCTTGATTAAAGGAACTATCCACAAGTTTAATTTTAAATTTCATAAACATGAGCTAAATGCCCAACTGTGTTTGCAGATATGAGGTAAACATGTTGAAACCAAATCTAGCTTTTACTGATGACTGATTTATTTTGAATTATAAAAACACTGGACATGATCGGAAAGTTGTTTGTGTTCACAATTTGGTGCTTTGGTTCTCAAGACACGGCACACATACTAAGCTCTCTGCTAGCCTCAGTGTTGTGCGATAAATTTCCAGCTCTTTTCTGGATGTCCGTCCCTGCTCTTTACCCCATTTCACACTGCTCACTCTTTTAAACCATGTTTTTAAATCATGTTTGTCGTGTTTTAGGTAGACAAGGCGCTGCTGGGCTCGGTTAAAGACAGCATCGTGCAGGGTTTCCAGTGGGGCACAAGGGAGGGTCCTCTGTGCGATGAGCGTAAGTCTTCCCTCTCTCCCTCCCGCTCTCTATCTAACTGTCTCTATTTCTCTATATCTTTCTACATCTCTCTTATCACCTTTATACATCTCTCCTTCACTATTGCTCTGTCTCTTTTCTTTATCTCTCTCATCTTTTTTATTTCTCTCCTCTCCGTTTCTGTCTTTCCATCTATGTCTCTGCACCTCTCTATTTCTCTTTCTCTTTCCCCATCTCTCTTCTATTTCTCTCTATCTCTCTCAAGCTCTTTCTCTCTTCTCTCGGTCTGTTCTTTCTTGCTCTCGCCATCTCCCTCTCTCTCTGTCCTCACCTCGAGGCCTATCTTAGCCTCCTCTTTGTGTGTTTAATGAAGGTCAGTTTCATCCTTCTCTCACATCCCTCCTTTGCCCTCAGCCATCAGAAATGTCAAGTTTAAGATCCTGGATGCAGTCATCGCACAAGAGCCACTGCACCGAGGGGGGGGCCAGGTCATCCCCACAGCCCGCAGGGTAGTCTACTCCGCCTTCCTCATGGTGAGATCATGTTGGCTCGTACTCTGCCTTCTATTGCCCTCCTTCTCCCCCCCTCTTTCTATAAGACTCCATTACGCTGATTGCTACATCTTAAGAATTTGCTGATGTGCGCTCTTTTTAATTGCAGCGCGATCACATTGGTCTTTCGCAATTTTGGCTCAGATCCGTGCCTTCTTTGGCCCCCTCTGCGCTGCGCTCATAAATCCCCCCCGCTACATGAAATGGCCATGCCCTCTTTGTCATCCTGTGGGCGATGTTGACAAAAAATGATTTCTTATCGTATTTTAATTTATTTTAGTCGCCCGATAATGATAATCTGATCATAGTTTGGCCGGTCATCAGAAGTGTCCCTAAATGAGCCTTTTAATTTCTTGGTTGACGTTCAAGTACTGCACAAAAAGTGGAACTGTAAATTTAAACACAAAATAGATCTCATACTCATGTTGCGACTTTCTACATTTATTTCTAATGATTTACTGTGGAGAGACAATGCACAAATTGGCCAAAAAAACATAAGATGGTTTGAAAACTCAAGAAAAAATACAAAATTGATTCATACAGCACATTTTCAGGAGCCTGTGATCAATACAAATATTAATGGTCTTGTTTAAGTGTTTGATTTTCAACAAAATGGTGAGTGTGAGTAACTGAAAAACTGGTCTTGCTTGTGACTATTAAGGAGTAACTTGTTTAACAGCACAAATCAGCTCATCTGTTCCAGCTAAGTCAGTTCTTTATGGTCAGATTGTGTTAAAATAAAACTGAGATTAAAGTCTAATTTGAGTCACAGAGCTCCTAACAGTCTACTTTCACTCATCTTCACACCCGCAGGGAACGTTGACGACATGAGCTGCAAAGTACCAGTTCTAATTTAGCCTTTTTTCACACCATCTATTTTGATCTTGTCTTGTAGATCATATAGTTTCATTTTTCGTCTTGGGTACTTTCAAACCTGAAATTGATTCTTTTACTAAGTAGACAAATAAACAGTTGTTTACTAGTACAGTGACTTCAGTTTCACCTCTGAAATCTGAAATTAATCCCACAATCCCCTCTGTTTGGCCCCCACACCTCTCATTGGAAAACACTGTTGCTTATTGCCAATCTCTTTCCCTGTGCTACATGAAATGACCATGGACATTTTGTCATCACTAATGCCCTCTCTCCTTTCTCTCCACTCCTCTTCTCTCACTCACTCTCTCTCCTCATCTTCTCTCTCTCCTCTCCCTCTACCCCTCTCCCTCTCCTCTCTCTCCTCACTCTACCCCTCTCTCTCCCTCTCCTCTTTTCCCCCTCTGCCACTTTCTCCTCTTTCTCTTTTCCTCTCTCTACCCCTTTCTTCTCTCTTTCTCTCCCCCTCTCCTTTCTCCCCTCCTTTTTCCTCTCCCTGTCTCGTTCCCTCTCTTCCTCTTCTCACTCTCTCCTCTCTTCTCCTCTCTTTCTTGCTCCCCTCCTTTTATCTCTCTCTCTCTCCCTCTCTCATTCCCTCTCTTCCTCCTCTCTCACTCCCTCCCTCTCCTCTCTTCCCCCCCTCTCTCTCTCTCTCTCCCTCCCCTCTCTCCCTATCCCCTCTCTCTTCCTCTCCTCTCTCTCCCTCTCCTCCATTTCGCCTTCTCCCACTTTCTCCCTCCCTCCTCTCCTTCTCTCCCTCTCTCATTCCCTCTTTTCCCCTCTCCCTTTTTCTCTTTCCCTCCTCTCTCCCTCCTCCCTCTCCGCCCCCCCTTCTCCCTCTCCCCCCGCTACCTCTTCTCCCTCTCTCTCCCTCTCTCTCCTTCTCTCTCCTTCTCTCCCTCCTCTCCCTCTCCCCCCTCTCTCTCACCCACTCCCCCTCTCCCTCCCAGGCCACGCCGAGGCTGATGGAGCCGTATTACTTTGTGGAGGTGCAGGCTCCGGCGGATTGTGTGTCTGCTGTGTACACCGTGTTGGCTCGAAGGAGGTCAGTGCGATGAGGCCATTCAAATGCTGATGTACAAATGACACGAGACATGAAAAGCACCACAGCAACAAAAGACACATGCCTCTGGCTTTACGCTGACCTCCAAACACTTTTGTACTAATCTAGGACACTGCCAAAAAGAATCGAATAATTGAAATAAGGCATAACAATGTTGACGACCAAATACAAATGTGTCAGATCATGTTTGTTGTATTCTTGTATTTTAGTTGTGTAAGGGTTTGAAGGGTTTGTTCACACTTTACCTTTTGGGTCTTGGTTTGAGCTCTATTTAGTCCAGATATAGACTTTGGTTTGGTCCACAGACTACAAACTAAGTCCTGGTTTAGTCCAGGATTAGTTCCAAATGTAGTTCCAGTTAAGTCACAGTTTGGATGTGGCCTATGTGCAAATGGGAACGTACCATAAAACAATTTTGTACTGATTTAGTATTGATTTCAGACTCCTAATGCAGTATTGTTTGTTTGTTTTATTTATTATTTTATGTTTTATATATTTATTTTATGTATTTGTATTTATTTATTTGTTTATTTCAACACTTGTCCATAGGGGGCCCTTAAAGGGGTTTAGAGTCCAGAAAGAATTGTAAAAACAGTCAAATAAAACAGACACAAAGCACATTTTCACACAAATTAACACAAATTAGAAATTGAATCAATGTTTATCGCTTTATTGCAACCCTTTTATGAAATTTTTATACATTTTTGAGTCCTTGGATTAATGATTACAAACATGAAGAGCACTATTAGCCTTATAATTAGACCTTCTTATCAGAATGCTTTATTTTAGAAGTATCTAATTACATATAAACTAAATCAGTATAACCTCTATTTATTTTGTTCTTATTTTTTAGTGAAACAGGACACGTTGTTTACCTCTTGGTTTTCTCTGGAGCAGGATGTAGCAAGATTAAACCACCGTAGTGTTGTATAGTAGTATAGTAAACCATGTACACCTTGTAAAGAGACAAGGTCACCATTTATTCCAATAGAACAGTCACGTTCATCTTTACATTTTAGTGAGTGCCGGGTGTCAGTGAAGCACACCTTTTCATTAAGCCTCCTCAACTTGTGCAGATCTGATCAATCAAAACCTGCCCCTAAACCTAATTGATGGACTGTAGTGGTTCATGTGTGTGACATTTTTTTTTTTTCATTGTATTTTGTTGTTTTCACAGAGGGCACGTGACCCAGGACGCCCCCATCCCCGGCTCCCCTCTCTACACCATCAAAGCGTTCATCCCCGCCATCGACTCGTTTGGGTTTGAGACGGACCTCCGCACGCACACCCAGGGCCAGGCCTTCGCTCTCTCCGTGTTCCACCACTGGCAGGTCGGGTTCACGGTCACGATTCTCCCCTCACACCCCCCACAGCAAAAAACACATAAATTTAAAATGCTTATAAAATACAGTACATGCCATTCTGCAGTCTGGAGATATGTTAGCTCAGGTGGCTTTCTGTGGTAGTAAATGTCTGTTGTTATACTTTTGACCCTCTGAGTGACATACCTGTGGAATTAAGGTAAATTTTTTACTGTTTTCATCCATAATGGAACAGAGATGCTACAAAATCATGTGTAAAGCTGTCCTCATCAAAACATATTTATGAAAGCTCTGCAAGGACACAGCTGGTTAGCTTTGAAAACAGCTACGTTTCCATAAAATCAGATACAAATCCAAAAACATTGAAACTGAAGTGCCATGTGCAATAAATCGAGATTAAAATTACCCCTCAAGTATCAGAGAAAAATCAGTTAATTAGTCAGTCACCAACTTTATTAATCCTCAAAGGCAGTCCAGTTTGTAGATCTCTGGTTGTGCACAAACCATAAATAAGAACATGTACATACTGCACACACCATATATTTAAACCTCAGTGAATGAAATAAAAACCACCGGATTAAAAAAAAACGTTAAAAATAGACTGGAACAGGATTTACCCAAGTTATTTTTATGGTTCTAGCTACTGATTAATGCAGCATAACTACTTGTAACCAGTGTTTAAACTATATTTTCAAACTGCAAAAGGAAGAATTTAGTATTTAAACTGAAGTAGTTCCTGGCCTTCACAAACCCTTGGGTACATCGGTTGCATGTGCAGCTTGAAATTAGAGCTGGGTGATCCCCCTCCCCCCGAAAATCTTATATATGACCGTATAGCGAGCATCCAAAACTTTCACCTCTCTTCTCCACCGAATAAATTTGAAGCATTTCATATGGTACACATTAGGGACAGGCATTTGATTACATTTTTTCGATCAATCACTGGGAGAATTAACGATTGATTAATCATTAACGTTTTTATATTAACATTGTCATCATTATTAATACTTTTACTAATCTGCATAAATAATATAAACTATAACCACTAGAGCCACATCAGTGTGAGATTAGAATGTGTTTAATGCAGTTTTGGCACATTTCTAGCGTACATGAAATCAGTTTTTTTATAATACATGCTCAAGCAAAACCAGGCTGTGTACAGCTCCTGCTTCCTGGTTTATGATGGATAAATTCTATTAGATCCAGACAGCCCAATTTTGTTGCATATTTACATGTATACAGTCTTGAATACCCCTCCTTTAATTACTGCTACAGAATATAATAGTACCCGGACCTGTGTGTGTTTCTAATCTTTGTTCATTTAGTCAAACTAAATGTAATCCATCAAATTTCCATAGCTGACATCTGTGGGTGCAGCTTATCCATCACGAGTCTGTCCTCTCTCTTCAACTGACAGTAACTCAGAGGAATGAGAGTGGACTTAGGCCTTGATACGGCTTTAAAAAGAGTGAGCTTCCAATTTGCTGACATGTTTTTGGCAATTTCACATGAACTTGAATAGCTTGAGTATCATTGGTTGCTAAAACATCAAACAAAAATGCACAGGAAAAAACGTTCAGATTAACAACTTTAAATTGTGAGCGGCTGGTGAAGTTGTTGGCGGTTTTGAGGTTTAACTTCAAAGCATCCACTGAAGGACTTGCGCTGTGGCGGCCATGAAGCTCTAATCCTTTTTAAACGCAGATAATTTTCCCTGACGTAGCTCTGCATTTGGACAGAACCACAACAGATATGACAGGCGCATTACACTGGAAACTAATGAGTCAACACACTATGGTCCATCAGAAGGAGTTTAGTCTGGGGAGCTGATGTGGGCCCCGTGACGGTCAGTCTGAGTCCGCTCCAACTGCCAAGGTTTTGTGAGACGGTGAATGTTTTTTGCATGAGAACAGAAATGCCAGGGGGCATTATTTATAGGCTACAAGTCATATTAGGTTGGGTTTTTACACAAGCTTTTGTAGATTCTCCCGTTATTTTAGGTTAGGGCTGTAGTCCTGTCACCATTGATGTGATAAAGTTTAACAATAGGCTAATATGATAAAAATGCACAAGATACAAAGAGACAGAGAATTTTTTGTGGGATGTCTGCCTTTTTATTAGGAATTTAGGCTGAGTTCTTTTCTCAAATGGAAAACTATTCATCCATTACCTGTGTTTTTAAACTCCACACACCTTCACTAGAATATTTGGATCATTTCAGCCCTGGATTTGCCCATCTCTACTGAACAAAAGTTAAAAAGTAGCCAACTTTAAAACTACTTTTTCATGACACGACAAGGTGGAACAGAGCGTTTTGAGCTTTGGAGATGTGGACAGACTAATAACAAGGACGACTAATGCCCAAGGACTGCAGAAGGAAAGTTGCTTGTAGCTAAATCTGGCACAGAGCATCTTTTCTCTCTGAGATTAATGTTTTCTGTCCACTGCCCTTATTTTAAATTTAAAAAAAAAACAAGGTTTACTCAAACATGTGAATGAAACAAAACACAACTCCAGGTATGTTTTTGGTGACAACATTATAACATGTCTTAAAGCTCACAAGAGTTAATTATGTGTAAATATACAGTAAGAACTTTGTATCATTGAAGACAATTTTTCGTCAGTCTTCTATTTTCATGCATGGTTTTCAGAATACACTGGGAAATTCATGTGCATTTTGGAAATATTACAAATCTCTACGAAGCAACTGTGACATTCTAACAAAACTATTAAGTCTTTAAGATTTATTCGCCTTCCACAGCTCTAACGTCTCATTTCAAACTAAGTAAATTTCTTTTTTTATATTAAGTTTTGACAGTGCTGTTAAGGATTCCCACTTGTCGTAATTGTCAAATCGTAAACACTGGCGTTTTTATCAAACACTGCTGCTTGTTCAAGCTACTAAAACTCAATTGGACGTCTACAAACATGTTCTGAAATGCATGTGACTCTTGTATTGGTTTAGCGGCTAATATCTCTTATATTAAAGGCTCTGTATTCTTCAGCTACTAAACATGTACAATCAGGCCCCCCTATTACCCGGACGCCCCTGTAAATTAGGTTCTCAAAAGGACTTCTTAAAGACATGAATGTTTGCTATCCCATCGAAAACAACCCACTAAAACAGTCAATATACGCACTTTTATGAAGATTTAGTTCCCTTGCCTTTGACTGATCTTGTTAGTTTCTGGCATCTTCCACATCCTGGGAATAAAATCAATCACGTGTCCAATTACTGTTAAAGGGCATCTATCTGCACGAGCTGCACCTGAACCTGTCCACACGTCCACGCTCCCGTCTCCTCACGGCATTGTCAGCAATTAGCATAACCATCCCAGATTGATTTAACTGCCAAAGAACATATGAACTGCATTACCTGACTTGATTCTTGGCATTTGCCTCATTTAAGCATATGCACCTCATTAGCGGCACTGGAAGAAGTACTCCAGGGGTGTGCAAAATCACTATATATTGTATCGTTTAATGATTTAATGTGATGAGACAGTATCGGTATCGTGGGCTGCTGTATCGATATATTACTACTAGTATTTTTTGGTATGTTTTACTAAATAATTTTGTTACAGTGCTACAGTTTTGTTGCTTGTTCAGAGGAAGGAAACTTGTTTATGCAACACATTAGACCAGAGTCCTGCAGGGGTCTGATTTTGACAAACTGCACCCGCCCGTGCTTGTCATACCTCAATTTGCACCCGACCAATTTTCTGACAGAAGTGAAATAAAATTCCGCACCCGATCCGACCTGCTATAAATACATACAGACACCTGAACCACACCTGAATGAAAATCAGTCTGAGAGCCACAAAAGAGCCACAATTTTATACTCTCCACTCGATAAATTTCTTTTCAGCTCCTCTTGATTGTCATTTTGAACTGCAGGACATTGCATGTGTGGTTTGAAAATGAAAGTGGCAGAGATTTCTGTGAATGCAGGAAAAAACAGGGATTTTACATTTAATCATCTTGTAAAATCAGTGTCATTTTTGCATTTCACTAAAATACAGCTCTGTTTTTTGTTCAGACATGATGATTTGTAAACCGCAGATTAGACCCACGCTCTCCTGCGTCCGACCCGAACCCACATCTGACACAGCACAACATTTTTCACCCATTTCATTCAAATTTGCAGTTCACCCGTCTGGTATCAGCGGGTACCCGAACCTGTGCAGGACTCTGCATTAGACATTTGTACTGTTTTTATGATTAAAATAGAAGTGTGCACTGTATTGAGGTATGTATCGTATCGACAACTTCTTCATGATACCCAGCCCTAAAGTATCGTCAATCAATTGTGTTAAGAAGTACAGATACTGGAGCTAAAAAATATTAAAGTAAAAAAACTGCTTAAAAGTACATTGTGTAACTTTTCTGGTGGAGAGTCCGTGAAATGTTTTTCTCCATAGAGATGTTATTGCTTTGTCTGGAATGTTCCACAGTACGGCATTAGACCTTTCTGTCTACATGGAGACCGAACCAGACCAAGTTACAGGTCAGATCTGTGTAGAGGCGTCAGAATGTCAGTTTTTTAAGATATTTTTGAGCTATAAAACCACCTGTAATTGAATAAATGTAAGATAGAACTGTTTAAAGTCATACTGTGGAACATTTTAGACAGTGCAATGATGTATCCATAGAAACAAGCAGATGATGGACCCATGAAGTTACACAGTGCAGCTTTAAGTAAAAGTATTAAAGTGTCCTTTTTAAAAATGTATTTATAAAATGGCGCAGATTTTGAGATCTACTAAAGCTTAAAATTTGGGGCTTTTGATAAGGATTGAATTGATTTGATTGATTTAATTGATTGAATTTTTCCTAGCTGTTTTTATTTGTATGTTTTTGTTTGCTCAAACTATGAATGTGTTCAAACTGAACCCTCGGCCTACATCAGTCTCAGACCATGATAAAAAATACTTTTACTTTTCAGTCCTGTTAAAAAATGTACTAGAGTAGAAAGTACAAACACTTGCTAGCCAAACTAAAAGCTCCACTTTAAAAAGTACTTAAATAAAGTACAGATAGCTGAAATGTATACTTATATTTGTATAATTTACTACTTTTACTTGGTTCCACCACAGCTCATTAGCTTGTTTCTGTCAGAATCCAGACTTGAGTGTTGAGTTACTCTGTTAGCAGCTCTCTCCATCTAATCATTAACCCTCAGCCGTGCATTGATTGGTTTTCCTGGTTTTTCCACTTTTTAATCTGTCCCTGAAGCTGGGAAAGTCTTACTCAGTCACTAATTATTCCGATCCATGCCGTTTCCCATCACAATTAGCCTAGAAGAGAGCAAATCTCTTATAATTTAGGGATCACAGTGAAAAGGGTACTACCGATTTGCTCTAAACAGTGCTCTGCATGTTTCCAATTATTATTGGACTTGTTGAAAATAATTATAGGAAATGTAACACTTTTTCTACAGTGGAGCAAGAAGGTCACACGCTGCTATAAAAGCTTCATTTCCTTATCCTGTTATAGGCTTGTGTATGTGTTCGGGGCCCAGTACATGAATGAGAAAACTGTTAAGCATTAGCATATATTATATAGTATGACCTTTAGCATTAGCATATATTATATAGTATGTAGTATTTCAGCCAGACCTTAACAACTCTAGGACTGAAACATGACAAATATCTGCTGTTTTATTTGGTCATAAGACACATTTTATTCATATGGGCTCTTTTCCTTGACATTTTAAACAGGAAAGGCTGAAATAAATAAATGAATCCATACATTTTTAACATGTTTGAAGAGTTTTAAGACACAGGATTCACAAGGTTTTATTTTACATGAACTTATATTTGCCTTTACATCATTATGACGAGGACGCTAATGGTAGAATACTATTTAAAAAGCCAATATTATACAATTTTTCTGATCTGTTATCTTGTTTCCTGATTAAAAACAGACCTGGAGTTGTTTTGTTCTTCTCTCAAACAGAAAACACTCACATACACCTTCACTAGAATCATTTGGATGATTTCAGCCCTGGAATTTCCGATCTTTACTGAACTAAAGGTTATAGGTAGCTGTTCACTAGAAAAACTAAGGCAAACAGACTAATACTAAAGGATTACTCAAACGTGTAAATAAAACACAACTCTGAGTAGGTTTTTGATGAGGCAACAACATTATAACATTAATATATAAAGTTCGCAAGAGTCAGTTTTGTGTAATATGGGACCTTTAACTGTAAATAGCTTGGTGTCCCATGAAATTATCGCGCCGTTTTATTTTGTAGCTCACGTTCTCTCTAGTTCTCTGTAAAACGCTGTACCCACGTCTCCACATATGATCTATAAGTTAACATACCTGCAGTTTCCCGTCATTATCGGCCCGGATGTGCTCAGATACCGTACAATCCCTGGACCACATGGGAGGGAAGGTCACACTCTTTACCATAATGGAGTTAGTGAATCATTTTAAAAGCCCTCTCTCCCCACGCGCTTCTACGGCGACGTCGTGTTTATCGCGGACCGAAGAACTGACAGGCCTGACATGTGGCGCTTTCTATCAGGCTGATGGATGGGCATCTGACTCAGGAGCAAAAAGACAGATTTGCAAATGAATCAAACGTTTAGTGAAAGGTTCAACACTCGACTCAAGTGTCACGTGCAGGCATACAGAGCTTGTCAGATTAGCTGGAGTGGCTTTCTGCAGTCTAATCATGTTTTCTTGTGGTGTTATGTAACGTTGCAGATCGTTCCCGGTGATCCGCTGGATAAGAGCATCGTGATCCGGCCTCTGGAGCCTCAGCCTGCACCACATTTGGCCCGAGAGTTCATGATCAAGACGAGAAGGCGCAAGGTGAGTCCTGTTCTGTGTAAAAACAAATACATTTACAATACACATATTTATCATTTATTACATTATTTACTTGATGCTATTTTACAAGTGAACTATGTAACTTTTTGGTGGTTGGTCTACTGCCTGATCGTCACCATGGAGATATATGGTTAATGCCATAATGTGGAACATTTTAGGCAAAGCAATAGCATCTCCATGGAGACATACATGGAAATACTTGGTTTACTATAAATGTTTTACCTTAAACGTATCTATTTTGTGTTTGGTATTTTTATCACCCTTAATACCTTTAAAAACAAAAAATTGAGAAATAAAATTTTCAATTGAATATCTGGAGTGTACTAGGGTTGGACCGTATCCAAATTTTTCATACAATTAAACCTTCGCATTTTACCAGGGTATACGGTATCACTGTGACTAATTAAGAATTATTTTGTAGCTTTCGCCTATCCAGTTCAGACAGCTCCAGCAGGACGTATGCGCGTGACTCTGGCTCTGTGTTTCTCAAGGGGAAAGACGATTAAACTCGACTGGCCACTTGTATCAGGTCTACAGTGAAGTTAACCAGCAGAACAGGCTTGGATTTACTGTATTTACAAGCTGACCACAGTAAACATGAGGATTTCAAAAGTAAATTTAAATTTAGAAGCGGCTCTGCAGATGCGTCTTGTACCAATGAAGTGCCATAAGATGCTGTGCCTGAAGCTTCGCCCCCTCCACCACCTGCTCTATGGTCTGACCGTACACTGTAGAGATACATAGATGATTAGTAACATGCAGAGGATAAACCGCTCGTACATTCGGAGTGCGGGTGGAATTCTCGTTGGTTTAAAGCCGCACCGGGGCGGAGCCACAAACACCAGAACAAGAAAATCTATGCCGTGTGATTAGCGGCGTATACATATATACACACTGCAAGTGCTGAGGACTTAACCAGGACTTTAAACCAGGACTGAACCAGGACATAGCATTACATTGAAAATACAACCACACAGTCACACTTTTGTGCTGAGCAAACAAATTTAAGTATCAATAAATTATAATAGTACATTAGGCCCTTATGCCCTGCAGATTTTTTTAATGACTGTAATGAAATTGACCGTTGCTGCTTTTTGATACCTCAGGATACTGTATTACCGCCCAACCCCAGAGTCTACTACAAATTATGTTGGAGATGGAAATGTCCTTCAGTTCATGAACAAAGTAGGCAGACTGCAAGTTAAATTTAACAAAGAAAACTTTATTACTACAAAAATAAACATAGAACCTGTAGAATCGTCATGGAGTCGGGTCATACTGTGGCAAAATACCAGTCTCAAGGTTGTGAGTTCAAATCCTGCTCATGTTGGGTAGATAAAGCAAGACGTCTCTGAAAATGATAGAAAATTTGAGTGCACTTCTGTTTAATGAATGAATTTAACCCATCATATATAAAGCTGCAGACGGCACTATCCTTTATTGTAGTGCATTAACAAACTGGACCGGCTGCCAAGTTTGATTTAACCAAGAAAATTGCTTTGGGAGAAAATCTATAAACATTTTCGTAATATCTTCTGCTTGTTTTGTTTGTATAGGGTCTGAGCGAGGATGTGAGCATCAGCAAGTTCTTCGACGATCCTATGTTGCTGGAGCTGGCCAAGCAGGACGTGGTGCTCAACTATCCGATGTGAAAATGCCCGGAAATATGTCCAAAACTGACTCCAGGCATAACCACAGCAGGTGTCTGCTGGCTCTTCCTCCTCTGTACGTGGGACAGAACTGGACCACAGGAAATGTATTAAAAAGGCATTTGCTTTGGTTCGTGTCCAGTTTGCAAAGTCCACTTTGCGAAAGCCTGTTTTTGTCGTGTTTTTTATATGTAAAAAATGACCAATGTGTTTTGTAGACAAACCTTTTTAAATAATATGTTGTCATTGAAATCACATATGACAAATAAAAGATGTAACTGAAAAACACTGAACTATTGTTTTAATGCCATTTCCAACACACTTAAGATAATAAAAGTGGATAGAAAAGCCCCCCTCAAGAGATTCAGCCTTTATCTGTTGACATCATGAAATGGTGTCTGCCATTTTGACCCAGTGAGTTCATAAGGGTCCAGCAGACTCAGTAGAAGTTACATTTCTTGTGAATAATACATTTCAGTGTTGACAGTTACAGCTACACTTTTTTAGACTCATTTAAATGTGCACTGTGTAACTTTCCATGGTGGCATGTCTGCTACCTGCTTGTCTTCATGAACATGTTATTATTTTGCTTGATATGTTCACAATATGGCATTTGTAATCTATATATCTTGCATTTATAGAATTACAGGTGTTTTTATTACTCAAAGTACCTCAGAAAAACATGCATTCTTGCCCAACTGCAGCTTTGTCTGGTGGTGTCGTCTGCTTGTCTCCATGGGCAGGGTTCCTACAGTGTCTTAAAATGAATTTATTAATTTAGAAATAATACCTTAAATAGACTGGAAAAAGTCTTGAATTTTTATATCTGCGTCTTCAAATTTGTGCAGTGTGTAACTTCTCCGTATCACAATTCTCCTCAAAAGTTTAATTTGTCAACCATCATTATTTGGTTAAATAACGTTGCCTAAATGAAGAGCGGCGGAGCCAAAAATTGAGAATAAAGCGCAGCCCCGGCTCAAAATACTCCCCAGATGCTTTGTTTGAGAAATAAACACAAATTCAAGAATTTAGTTTCTTTTTGCCGTCTAATAGTCCTGAAATAGGCTGTGAAATAGCTATGAAGTTTTTATATAAATGGTCTTAAAAAAGGTCTTGAATTTAACTTGAAGAAACCTGTAGGAACCCTGCATGGAGGTAGTAGATATTAATGCTGTATTGTGGAACATTCCAGGCTATAATGTGTCTATGGAGATGAGCTGATCTCAGACTCTCTACAGACTCATGCACCTTTAGTTTGTGCATGAAGAGAATGTTAATGCCCCTTTAATCTGCTCCATACTCCTCCCAATTATCAAATGCAACAAAACTTTTCCTACATACACCTTATTTTGAATGATAAAACATGAAATACAAATGCTGAGTTATCCAGAAGTATTTTTAAAGCATTTCTTAACACATAGTTGGACCACGCAGAGATGAACTGCCTGTTGTGGGTGATTGGCGTGTCTGTTCTGGCTCTGTGTGGGCGGAGAGTGATGGACACACTGGCGAATGGGAGGAGGCAGGTGCACGTCCAGATGAGGTCACATAGTTAAAGGAAATAAAAGCAGAGTGAAGGGGCAGGGTAAAGGTCACAGAAAGACGACGCACTGCAAATCTAAAGCTAAAAATAAAACCTTTTGGCTATTTTTAGTCTTTAATGTTTTAGTGTACACAGGGTAATTTGGACAGATGCAAAGTAGGCGCCAAAAAATTACTATGCGCTGTGTAATTTTCTGGGGAAGAGTCAGCCACCTGCATGTGGGTGTTTTTATGGAGATATTATGCTATTGTTATTATTGGGATGTTCCACAGTATGACTTTAAACGCTGTCATGGACACAAACAGGTGGAAAATGCACTTTTTCTTTTTTTTTTCCTTTTACCATAATCATATAAATGTCCACCCTGAGAATGCACTATATTTTTAACTATTTAAAAACACCTTGTTAATTAATATGACCTAATTGTGATAATAATTAACTTAAATTGTAATAATAAAGGCCATTTTTAAAGTCTAATGCCATATTGTGGGACTCACCAGGCAATGCAATAACATCTCCATGGAGAAGAACAACCTAAAAATTAAAAAAAATTAAAAAGTCCAATATTTGCTGCTAAACTAGTACTACTACAACCAATGCTACTTTTGCTAATGCCATTACTGAACACTTCTTCTAATACTACTGCTATACTGCTTTGCCAGCCACATTACAACCGACTAGCAACGAAATGTGTCCTAACTGGTTAAAACAGGTCGATTTGAATGAATTTTGTAGTTTGAAAGCTGAAGAAAGCTGGAAATAGTGTGTAAAGTTGTAATTCCATCAAAAATACTGTACTGGTCAAACGTCATTTCCCTGACTGTCTTTTATTGTGCACCGTGTTCCTATGAGTGCTGTTTTATGGGCCAAAGAGCAAAGGTCAAACTAATTTTATTTATAGCTCAATATTGTAGTTGCCTCCGATGGTTTATTTCTGGCTGTACACAATGATTAACAGCAGACGTCAACTCGAGACAAATGGGCCCCTATAAAATATGCCTTATACAAACATCGCCACTATATCATATTACGTAAAAATCAATACTGAACTTTGATGTTTTTGAAGCCTTTCTCTCAAATTTTACGTAAGTAGAGAGTAAAATTAAAAACAAAGTTACCAAGTTAATTTGTATAGTATCTTATAGTGGGGAGGTAGATGTAATGTTCTGTTCTAGTGGATATGAGATGTCAAACTGAACGTAATGTGTAAATGAAGGGATTTTTCATGGTTTTCAACTTCTTGTTAATGCAATATTGTGATGACTTTTGCCCCAGTTAAAAGATATAATATTCTGAACTGTTAATGGTTCTGGAAACAGTCCTATTTTTTCATCATTCTGAAAGCCATGGATAAAACACTTAATCACTAACTTCTGTGTTCTGGGGAACAGTATTCATTTTAATTGAAAGTGTCATGTGGTTAGCTCTTTTCTTTCACAGCAGGACAGCCCAGTGTTTTGAACAGTGATGTCTGCATGTTCTCCCTGTGTCTGTGTTGAGCTAAAATATACTTTGTTTGACCTATTCTTTAATGCCTCTGGTGCAGCCTGTCAGGAGCAGTGGTTTAACTTTAGTTTTAGTAGTTTTTAGTAGTTAGTCGGGCACAGCGCCCCCTATTTGTGTTGGGTTTCAACTGTTTAACCTTATCGGTTCTATTCACGCTTCCGTCACAAACCAGGAAGATGTTTGGAAACATGCGATGACGACTTCCAGCAGGTCTGTTCAGGGTAGTAAGTCTGACAAAATCAAGGAAAAATGAGAAAATGGCCCAGTTTTCTTTTTCTAAATGTCTTTGCAGCGTTCCGTTATGTTCCACGAATGAACAGTTATAACCATACCTCGGTTTTCACAACTCTGAGTGCACTGGTGTCAAATTCAAGATTATTCCAAACCGCACATATGTATGCTAGTTTTCATTTTACTGCAGATCACATTCACTTCAGTGGGTTTTATCACAGTAGTTGGCGAACCCAGTGTCAGGAACTACACCGGAAGTCATCATTGCATGTTTCCAAACGTCTTCCTGGTTTCCACAAGCGTGAATAGAGACTATTGTCGATTCTTGAGAAAGATCCTTTAATGGGTCAAAATGCATGTGCCCAAACTACTGACCTGAGTTCAGCAGCACTGGGTGGAACAGGTCAAATGCAGTGAACAAATTTCTCTTGTTGATACTTTGCAGTAACATCATGCTGGGGATGATGTGCATGTATCTCTATGGGAAGAATGTTCAACAGTTGCAATGCTGACATAATGCACCAATTAGCAAAAACTGTCAAAAATGTTGTAATATAGCCTGAAAACTAAATGGATTTAAACAACTTTTTCAAGAGCCTTCATGGTCCTGTTTGGGTGACGGTGACGGAACTGAACTGAAAAACTGCTAGCAATCTTGTGCCAGTTATTTTATGTGTGAGAGACGTGTTTAACAGCATAAATCAGCTGTTCTGTTCCAACCGAGTCAGCTCTTTCTGGTCAGAATGTGTTAAAAAAGAGCTCAGGTAAAAGTCTAACTTGAATAACAGAGCTTCAGATGGAGTAGTGCTTTCAGTTAGCTTCTCGTTCCCAGGGAACATGGATGATAACAGCTGCAAAGTATCAATAGGTTTATTTCACTTATACCCAAACAGCACATTGAGGAAACACATTCTGAATGACTGAAAATACTAAAGAGATGAGACAAACCACCAGATGAACCATTTTTGTTCAACTCTGGAGCTGTAATTATTCATTTGTCTTTGGTCTTCTGTAAGGGTCGTGTCTTCTTCAGTTCAAGACCCTTTCCCACAATTCCTCTGGTCTGAAGTGTCCCGGAGCCACAGGAGCAGAAGACAGGAGCAGTCAGGGGCAGTCATGGGCAGTCAGGGGCAGTCATGGGCAGTCAGGGGCAGTCAGGGGCAGTCAGGGCCTCAACCACTTTGACATTTGGACTTAATGTCAGCTCTGTCCTGTAAGACTGGGTTTATTTGTCGGAGCGGCTGTGGGCGTACAGAAGTGAGAAAGAGCCTTTTTCAGACGGCGATGAAGACGAGCGCGTGGACAGTGATCTGAGAAGACACTGAGACCATTAAGGTTTCACCAGTGGACAGATGAAGGGCCCGACAATGTGAAGGAGTGAATTTATGTGAAAGTCCTATATGTTTACAGACTTTTCAGACTATGAAAGCCAAAATTTTAATGTTTGTGTGAATTTCATTAAGAGATATTTGCTGTGGCAACCCCTGATGAAAACGAAGAGATATATTGCAAAAAATATTTAATTTAATGGTTGGTTGTTTTGTTTATGTATAGTTTAATCATAATTAACAAAAACATGACAGGATAAACAATACTTAAGCAGTAGATACAAAATCAAGGAGGTGAGTTTTTTTTTTTTTTTTTTTTTTGCAGCATTTTTCAACTTCATATTCAGATACAATATAAATGTATATGTAAACTTAATTGTTAATTCAGAAATACAAATACAATACAAATATAAAAAACATGAATGGTAAAAAGACGATACACATTCATTGGATTTTAATATTAAAACAGTGTGACAAGAACATATGTGAAACTCTCTTGACTCAAATCTAAATGATGTTCATAATAATAAATAATAATAATAATATGATTAACTTAGGTACAGGAGCAGGACCACGCCTCAACCGCCCTCTACTCCTCACCAACAAACCACAGCTCACTTCTACCACACCTCAATTTCCCAGAAGCCTATTTGTAGCAGCCTATCCCGCAATCCCAGTTTCTCAGCTAACTCAACTCCACCCTTCCAACCCCTGTCTCGTTCGTCTTCCAGACATAAGACGCTTACGAGGGGGAGGCCCGTTCCGGCTGGGCCAATTGATGATTGAGATGGAACCCCACCCACGAGTCTCAACCCAGCCGACCCGCCTCGTAGGCAAGGCAAGGCAGGTTTATTTGTATAGCACAATTTGTACACAAAGTAATTCAAAGTGCTTTACAGAATAAGAAATACATTCAAATCACAATACAAACAAATCATCATAAATAATCATCATAAAATTATAAAATAGAGACATTAAATTAGAGAGAATTAGAGAAGAGTGCGGAATGAAAAATGAAAACCTTTTCGTACACTCATCAATAAACTTCTTCACTCAATGTTGTTGGCGTGGTCCTTACTAGTGAATAATGCCTTATGCTTATAATATATTGCACTTGCAGGTTTGATGGAGCTTTACAAAGTGCCACGATGTTTTCACAGCCGCCCTGGGGGAGAGTGACTGAAGGTCCTGACAACCTCACTCACACATTACATTCAAGCCCTCTGCACAAGGTAAGGGAAGTGTCTGTCTTGCCCAGGGACACAACAACAGTATGCCCTGATCTGAGCTGGGCTCAAACCTCTGACCTTCAGGTTGGTGGACAAGAATAACAGCCACTAACAACTGCTCCTCAAGTACAACATCATTTTAAGCACACAACATTAGGGCAACGAAATGAATCGCAACCGAATCGAAATCATAATTTGAAAAAACACAAATGGCAAATGTAAAGACTGCAGTTCTTAAGCAACATAATTTACACCACAAAAGACAAAATATTCTGCATAAAAAAAGTTTAGATTTTTCTATTATTTTGTCAGTTTATATTTCAGTCTTTTTGCCAGTTCTTCTGGATATGTTTAAAATGTGAAGGCTATTTCCTGATCTCCCAAGATTGTCAAGAAGAGAACAGAGAAGTTTATTCGTCACAAGTCTGACTGATATGTCAAGATTGTGAGAAACTGATAACAGGCTGTGCAGGCGGTTCAAGGGGCAGGTGTTGATGCTTAGTACTGGTTATGGAAGTAACAAGAACCCAAAGTATAAGCTGCCAACTGGTGTCAAGAAGTTCCTGGTCCATAACATCAAGGAGCTTGAAGTTCTCATGATGAGCAACAACGTTTCCTCCAAAAACAGGGAGCTGATTGTTGAAAGAGCTGCTCAGCTGGCCATCAAGGTCACCAAGTCCAATGCCAGACTCAGGAATGAGGAGAACGAATAAACAGGTATTTATTTACAATAAATGTATTTTAAAAATCTATGTTATGTTGTTAACTCATCAAAAACATACCCGGAGTTGAGTTTCGTTTCATTCACACAAGTTTAACACACAAATTCAGCATATTTAAGATGAGTTCTTCTCTCAAACAGAAAACACTTCTACTTTATGATGTCATGTGGTAAAACAGGAAGTGCTCCACTGTGTTTTTAAACTTGGTACACCTTCACTAGAATCATTTGGATAATTTCAGTGCTGGAAATGCTCATCTCTACTGAACAAAAGGTAAAAGGAGCTGTTAACTTGAAAACTACCTCTTCATGACAGACTAATAATAAAATACTGAATGAATGAAACGAAACACAACTCCAGGTATGTTTTTAATGAGGAAACAACATTATAACATGACTTAAAGCTCTCAAGAGTCCATTTTGCGTGATATAGAACCTTTAAAACACGACTTGCAAACCTATAATCACAATGCTTGTCAGAAAAATTACACAAGTGCAATATTTTACTGTTTAGTGCATGACTAAAACTACTGAAACTGCTTTTAAATTACCTTAACATCACATACCGTGATCTTGTATGCAAACCTCTGTGATCTGCATGTGTGTTTGCAGCCTGTACAGGAGGAGAAGCATGTGTGAAGTGAAAGAGTGTTCCCTGTGTTTGTCCCGGGGCTCGGAGACATGGCGTGGCTCTGATTCTGGCTCTGGCCTGAACACAGCCCCCCGGCCCTCATGACAATCTGTGCTCCCACTGCTAAATATAGACACACGCTGACACTGTATTATATATATATATGTGTGTGTGTGTGTGGTCAACTGAGGCACTTTCGTTTCCTGCAAAATATGGCCTTAACCTTTGACTCTGCAGCTCCATCTTGCTCTGAACCACTCCATCAATCACCTCCTGAACAGCCTCTCATCTTCCTGCGCTGTGTGTGATGTTACAGCTGTACTGGACTGTGTGAAAGTCAGGCAAGGGAGAGCTACATAAATAAAGGGGTTTCCATCTATAAATATTGGGATGGGGAGAAATATTGATGCTCACAATGGTGTCAGATCAGGGGAGGTTTACATTACAGCACTCCAACGATTGAGCATAGTAATCAGAACTTGTTGAATATTAAAATAATCGCTTTTGTATTTTGATAGTAGTAATTGTTCTCTGGACTATGCAGACTCTAAAACACTCCAACCTTTTTTTTCCCAGTGAGCTACCTTTACAAAACAAAAATGCCAGAGAGCTACCAGTTTCAGCACTCACAGTAAATATAAGGGCCACAGCCATAGTTGGGAAACAGTTAGATGCTTATAAAACATAAACCATTATCTATTTATCAGTGCACCAAGTTAGGCATCAAAATTATACATTTGCAAAGGTAATTAATCAAATTTTACTCATCCACAATACATAGAATTCAAAAATCCCTTGGCGAGCTACTTGGAAGGAGGTGGAGAGCTACAAGTTGGAGACTCCTGATCTAAAACATATGCCATAATCAAAATGTCAAAATAGAACAAACTATTTCTGATTTTTATCATAATGCACTTTATTTATAGATATTTTCTCTCCAGAAGTCCAATCGCCATATTTAAACCTTTATTTGGTTCAAAATACAATATACAACAAAAAATATACAACTGAAATAATAGTTTGAATAGACAACTAATCAAGAAAATGAGCGTTGCCCATATTTAAATAAGATATTTTTGTAGTTTTTCTGTTAATATTGGAATTAGAAATAATGAAGCTAAAGTGGTCACGGTTTACACTATTGTCAAGTACAACATAAACACATTTAGTTCTAGGTTCATATTTACAAAAGAGAAAAGTGCATTTGTCAGCTCGAATACCACCTGTGCTATTACAGTTTTCACAAAGTTTTTCTCAGTTTATGAACAAGCCCTGCCTCATGTGAGCTGCAGAGGCTGCACTAGCACTGATGAGTGACCCTTCAGATAAGAGAGACACTTTTTAGGTTCAAACCAACTGAATTTCAACATTTTGAAACTCGAAACTCACAAGAAAGACTCATGTGAGGCTCATTCTGTTTTCTGATTGTCACAACAACCAAAACATACAGTCCCTTTAACCACATCTTTGCTTTACAATAAACTCTTATGAAAGTGTCACCTGAAGAAGCCCACACACCACATTTTGAGAATCACTACCTTAAACTATATTACTCAATGCAAATAAAGTGGTGCTAAGAGCGTTGAACCTCACCTCTGGTCTAACATGTGATGGCGTTTATGACATTGGCTAAACGCTGACACAACCTTCACCGTCTCCACTGGCGACAAGTGAACGTGGACGGAGAATGATTTGTTCATGTGTCACGACTTTGCAGTGAGCAGAGTCAGGCTGGGACCAACTTTAGAGTTACACAAGTCAGAGCTTTTCAAACTGTGGAGCCAGTACCAGTGTCTATGTTTACACCAAACATCTGATCATGATCTGGTTTCTGGAGTTATCAGATCAACAGTTACACTTGATCTGATTTCTGTCTGATTGTTCAGACCTGTGCAAATTATGACAAAGAAAATTATGCAAATAAGGCCAAACAAATGTGACAAGACAAAAATTAAAGAAATGTTAAAGATTTAAAGTTACTTTTAAATGCATAGTACTTTGTCTTCCTAATACAACTGTTGCTCTGAAAATGAATTGATAACTGATTTTATAATCAGATTTCTTTTGTGCATGTAAACAAACAACAAAAATCAGATCGAATAACTGGGTTATTGGATTATTCAGGTCGTCAGGTTTTCAAGTCTTCTGTTCTCTTAGTCTTGGATTATACCACAACTATAGAGCACATTTGATTTGTTTGTCACTCTTCTTTAAATGAAAATTTGAAAGTTCATTGAACATTACACCTGCATTTACTGCTCCCCATGAGACAGAAAAAAAACATCTATCCCATTATAAAATCATGGAAAATGGTTATACTGAATAAAGTATGAGGTCCTACAAGGTCAGGCACTGTGAAGGCCACTGAAATCCACCTCACATGACCGGGTGAGTCCTGCACCCTGAGGCCCAGATAAGACCCAAAATCCTGAATCACTCCAAACCTGTATTACGTCATACTATAAGGTGCATGTGTACACTGGAGTTTTCAATCAGCGTCAGCTTACACAAGAAAATCAAAGCTCCATCACTTCAATGAATGAGCCGCATGTCGTCACTGCTCCCTACAAAAGCTGACTGACCAGAGCACCCCACAACATATAGAATTTTATAGATTACATTAGAATATACTGTAAGGATCAGTCTCAAGTATGGGGTTTTTAATGTGTATTATGTGTTTATTGATAAATTCATTTATCAATGTATTTATCTATTTTATTTCAGACATAAATATTACTTGGTCCATAGTTTAAAAGAAGGAACACATCAAATACTCACAGCAGCCAAATAAGTTAATAAAGTGTGGAGTCAGTCTGCCCAGTGCTTTCTCAGAGTATTCATAATAATAGTGTTTTAGTAAAAGTGAGAAAATGCATAGCACGCTCAGATGACCCATGTCCAAAACTTTTTATTTTTATTTGATTTTTCATTATGTTTCAGCCAAAAAAAATCCTTAGTCAGATGATTTTTCTTGCTGTGGTGTGCGTTTTCTGTTTTATTTTGATAATTATATTTTATACCATTAAACCTTTATTTCAAATGCATTTGTCTGGTCAGTTGGAAATATACAAACCCAGTTCTTTCTTTTTTTTGTTGTCTTTCCCCAGTGTTACAAAAATAATCATGAGTAGTTTATGTTACTCTAATATGACTCTTGAGCTTTAAGCCATGTTATAATGTTATCGCCTCAAATACATACCTGGAGTCGTGTTTTGTTTGTTAGATAAAGGAACTACAATATTGTGCAATGTTAGTGGTGTGGTCCTATTGGAAATGCATATTATTATTTTGTCTTTAATTGGGAAAGTGCCTGTGTGTTGGAGTGATTAGGATTTTTATCACGTTATATTTCATTAAAGCAGACATCAGCTATAGGTAGGGTGACCAGATTTCCCCAGGACAGTCCCAGTTTTGAGCCCTGTGTCCCCTGTCCCAGCAGATTTATCCAAAACCACTGATTTGTCCCAGTTTTACACAAGAAATGTCTCAAGTGTCTATATTTTTGACCAATTTGATACCTGATAACAGTAAAAAGGAGACATAGATTGTCATATGTTTAGGTAAAATACAAAAAAATCATCTTTAAAACGACTAAAACACAAAGAAAATGTTACTATACTGGCTCACATGTTAATCATGAATGATCTCTGCAGAACAATTTTCCTTAATTACGCGCTCGTTTCACAATTTTATTATTATTAACCACCAAAGGAACGCGCGGTTCAGTCAAAGTGGATGACAGTCTTTATCATGTCGTTAAAGGATCATTTAACAGTTTATCCTCGTGTGAATTGTCTTGTTATAAAGCAGATGTTTATGAGCACGAGGAGGATGTGTGACCTCTCGGGGGCGCGCACTGTCAAAGCCACGGGAGCGCGCACCATCCCGTTTCTTCGCGGAGATTCACGGTCCCGGGGCTTCAGTGCGGCTGTCACTCAGGCAATCCCAATCCCAATCACCAAGCCGCTGCCAGACGGACCCAGCGCTGCTAAATACGACTCCGGAACGCGGCGTGCTGCGTGAACGTGACCCCCAGCGTGCAACAGCGTAAAGTGACTACTCCTACTTCTGCGAGAACCAAGAATGAGGAATCTTGGAGGCAATACCGGAGCCAGCTGGCGCGTCTGAGCGTCTAACACTTTCTGGAGGCGGTTACACAGACATGAACGCAACAGCTTTTAAGATTGACTTTCTGTAAGCAAACGTAATTGTTTTTGGCAGCGGAATAATCTGAGCTCATGCCAAAATGACCGGGCTTTTGTTTCGCGATGTCGCTGTAACGGAATGGGCCCTCGGGATTTTTGGCACCGGTTTTACGCAGCAGACCACATAGTTTGATCCACGTTTTCCGCCGAAGACTCCCGGACTTCACAGCGCGGGTGAAATGGACAAAGATCAGGAGCGCCAGTGATGCTGAGAGACAGACTCTAAAGACCGGTTTGAGCGTTCGTCCCGTGATTCCTTCTTGAAGTGGGGCTAGTTTGGACCTGACCAAGTCCAACATCCCCTCCCCAAAACAACATCATCTTACATCTGTAAGCATCTTCACGGACTCGCAGAGCGGTAAGCACCACTCACTGTAAGCCCTTTATTTATCTCCCCAAATAATCCAGTTTAACGAGCCCCGGGGTCAGCTCGTTTTGGCACGGGGGCGCACACGACCCGCGCTCTGCTTTTTGTCTCCAGCGCTGACTGAGATGAGAGAGATGTCACATGTTTGGCTCAGGCTGCGAGCAACAAGAGAGCAACTTGTCTGAACCGAGAGCGAAGCAGATCAAACCGGTGCGCGGCTCACGTACGCGACACATGGCGGTAATTCAGCGCGCACATACCGTCTCAAATGTACCGTACAGTTACATGCGCACGGAGGTTCCCTCAGATTAAGAAATCAAACGTTCTGTCTGAGCCAAAGGTGCTTCTTTGTTGGTCCTCTCTGCTGCACAGTGTGTGAATGGGCGGTGCAGACTTCGCCTCATGTCTTTTTGGGTAAATCCACTAGTACAATTTGGCATAAGCACGTGTTGTTCACTATCAGGCGCTAAACTCGCTATTAACGACGGTTTTTATTACGCGCACACGTCCAAGGTCCCAGAGTCCAGCGCCTGCGTCTTCTCTGTTCATTTTTGGCTAAATCATAAAGCTTAGAAACGCTTAAATGTGAGATTTTGACTTGGGCAGGACGGACAATAGCAGGTGTGACTATCTGCAGTCTGATGGAGCTGAGCTGAAGTGATGGAGCGCCAAGTGTGGCTTTACACCGGGCTGGAATACTAATTATTTCAGTTATTCAGCTATTCAACACTAAAATAGCCTATAATATCTAAAATAATGTATTAGAATCACAGGTATCCTATCAGATTGTAATACCTTATGATTTTTTCTTTTTTTCTAGCCTTAATATGCCACGATTATTAGGCTAAATGAATAAATAAATAGCCATGATTTAGAATAGTTATAATAAACTATAGTTTCTGAGAAAAAACATGACTAAATCTGTTTGCTTTAATATCAGTGTAAGTTTTATTTGGCTGTTTATGAATCAATGACTTTATCGTTGAGAAAGTTTGATGAGCTATAGTCACACATAGTCACACAAAACCCATGATTTCTGTTTTGTAATAATAAAAATAAAATAATGAATCAAATAAAATCAATGAGTTAAAATAAAATAATGCAGTTAATTAATACTTGTCACAATATAATTGTTAAACAACGATAATTATTGTGGAATATAGAAGAAAAAAGGAAATTAATTAGAAAATCAGACCAAAAAACAAAACAAAAACAGTGTTGAAAAGTGAACTACTTTAACTACTACTTTGTTGTTTCTGCAAGTTGCTTCCAAAATCCATCATAATAAAACAGGCATTGCTTTACGAGACCTCCCCACAACCCTTTTTCAAACTCACACCCCCTAAAATCCCTTTTCTATCCCTCTGTATACACTAAATGACTGTTTTTTTGTGTGTGTTTTTTTGAGGATTCCTAATATCTGTGCTCCCAGCCCCTCTCCCGGTCCCGAGCCAAGCCTGTGTGGGGCATTATTCATCTTGATGCCAGAGCGCCCCATTGTGTGAGATGCCTTTGAAATATTCTGTAGTGGTGTCTCTAAAGAGCATTTGTCATTGCCTTTTCAGCACAGACTCAAATATAAAGCTCCATAATGGGTTCTTTCCCTTGTGTGTGCTTTGGGAAATCCTCACGCTATGTAACAGTGATGGATTTGGGTTTTTTCTGTTTAAATGAACGCGTATGGATGCTGAGCGGACTTGCTTTGCTTGCACTACAGAATACTACACTGAGTGGGTCTGGGTGCTGCTGTGGGGATCGCTGTGCTGCTTTTGAATGTGTAATCTACTTCAGTGAGAGGTTGGGAGATGGACTTTTGCATGTTACCTTCTGCCATAGCTTGTGGCAGGTTTCAGAGTGAAGTTATTACTGGTTTAGACATTATTATTCCTAAATATTTGAAATTTATGTTGTGATCTAGTCCAACTTGATAACATTTTATTATATGATGCTTTGCTGAGGTTCTACACTTGAAAATTTGCTTTGCAGCTAAAACTGGTGCACTTACAGAAATGTTAATGCACACTCTCCCTGTTCAGAGAAATAATGTAAGTAAATAAATATTCTAAATGTGTTTTGTAGTCACAGCTGCCCTGGGGGAACCTGGCTCACCCCAGACTGATATGAATGTCACTCTGAAATGAATCAATCTGGGATGAAAAGTGAAACTGATCAGAAAACACGGCGCCATGACGAATATTTGAATCTGACTGGTCAAAGTGTCACAACAAGATGAAAATTAGAATATCTTTATTGTTATTATTTGTCATTGCAACAAATAGAACGGAATTAAGTGCATTCCTTGCTCAGTGCAAAGGTAATAAAATTATAAAATAGTAAAAAGATAGAAATATAGAGACACTATGTACAGTACATAAAAAGTAC